>CM034359.1:84270695-84870695 GCA_019925275.1 Mytilus edulis
CTTACAGTATTAGTCAAAAGATAGTATCTAGAGGATTTGTTTCCCCCATTTTTGTTGAGCCTGCAACTAACAGAAAAAGTAGGCGAGGCACTGGTTTCCGTAAAACCCTTACAATTTTAATAGCCAAATACATCAGTAACCCATCTCCAGCAGGGGTTAAATTGAAGGTCACATGAATACGTATTCAATGAGGTCAAATTATTAACTTGCAAGTGCACAACTCATCAACCATGTTCCTCAGCTGCTAAAAGTGAATTATAATTTAACTATTATATCATTTTTATTAATGATTAAACAATAAAAAAATCCTATTTAGTTTTTTTCTTATTTCTCGTAGCTAGTGCACCTACAACAAAAACATACATTTTAGGCTGATCACCTTTTTAAGAGTACTCGCTAATTTTCTAGTTAGTATTACCATAACTTTTGATCAGCTGACCATATTACAACATTGTTTTAACAGTTAGTAAATAGGTGTAAAAATTCAATTTAAAATTAGTAATTACTGGGCCGTTTTAGGAATTACTTGTATTTACTAAGTGTATCGGGAATTACAAGTAATTCCTAAATTTTAGTAATTACATGTAATTCCTAATTTCACCTATTTACTGTAACATATATATATTAAAAGAGTATATATTTTCCTCGCCAATATTACATGGTGGCAGCGGTTTAAAACATTTTAGTTAACCGGACAATTCTTGGATTAATCATGTAGTAGTGCAATACATTGACTGAAATTATGGCAACATTTCAAGTCGCAGCTCTAGAAAAATTTGACTTTTGCAAGCCAGAATCGTGGACCAAATGGATCCAAAGATTTGATCGATTCAGATCAACTTCGGGTCTAGAGGAAAGAGCAGGAGCTACACAGGTTAACTCGTTAATCTACACGATGGGTCCGGAAGCAGATGATATTTTCGCATCATCCGATATTTCTGAGGAAAACAAAAAGAAATATGCGAAAGTGAGAGAGCAATTTGACAAGTACTTCATAGTTAGAAGGAATGTTATTTTTGAACGTGCAAAGTTCAATAAGAGAAAACAAGACGACGATGAAGGCGTAGAAAGTTTTGTTAAATATCTTTATACACATTAACTGAACATTGTGGATACAACGATCTAAGAGAAGAAATGATAAGAGACAGAATAGTTGTCGGTATCAAGGATTAAAAATGCAGCTTGATCCGGAGCTTACTCTTAAGAAAGCAACCGACATGGCCCGCCAATCGGAGAGTGTGAAAAAACAGCAGGCTATAATGAGATGTGATTATCCGAACTCTAATGTTGATGCAGTTAAATCGAAATTCAACAAAACTAAATTTGTGAAAAAAACAGAGACAGCCTTTTCATTCACAACAAAAGGCCGGATGCAAAAGATGTGGAAATCGACAATTTCACCCTAGAGAAAAATGCCCAGCTAAAAGAGCAAAATGTTACAAGTGCTCAAATATCGGACACTTCGCAAATTTTGCAGAAGCGGTAAAATAGTCGAATCAGTGAATGTTAATTCGAACTCTGAAAGATTTCTTGGAACAATAAACACAGTAGGTGATCGTCCTTGGACTACAAAACTTTTCATTCGCAAAAAGGAGATAGATTTCAAAATCGACACTGGTGCGGATGTTACAGTAATTTCTGACAGTGATTTAAAAGGAATAAATAATATTGAACTAATGAAAGCGAACAAAAGACTCAGTGGACTAGGAAACACGGTCCAGACGCGAAACCGTTTGCATTGTCAACACCGCGCAGGGTACCGTTACCTTTAATGGATAGGGTTAAGACTGAGTTGATAAGAATGGAAAAATTAGGGGTCATCTCAAAAGTCGATGAACCGACCGAGTGGTGCGCTGGCATGGTTGTTGTGCCGAAATCAAACGGTGACGTGCGCATATGTATCGGTTTTACAAAATTGAACGAATCGGTAAAGCGTGAAAATTATCCGCTTCCAGCTGTAGAAGAATCGCTTGAAAAGCTTGCAAATGCAAGAATGTTTACAAAATTAGATGCAAATTTTTCGTTTTGGCAAACGAACCTAGCCGAAGAGTCACGTCCGCTTACAACGTTTATTACTCCTTTCGGTAGGTATTGCTGCAATTGATTACCTTTCGGAATAAACTCTGCCAGTGAGTTCTTTCAAAAACGTATGTCAGAGACAGTGGAAGTTTATCCAGGCGTATTGTGTCATATGGACGATGTTCTTGTATTCGGTGCATCACAGGAGGAACACGACGAAAAGCCGGTCTCACACTGAACGAGAATTGTGAATTTTCAAAACCGTCAGTTAAATTCCTGGGTCAAATCGTTGACGCGTCGGGTTGTAGGGTAGACCCAGACAAAGTTAAGGCTATTGCCGAAATGACAAAGGCAAGTGAAATATCAGGGGTAAGACGTTTTTTAGGAATGGTGAATCAACTAAATAAATTTTTGTGCACGGTGACAGAGTTAACGAAGCCATTACGTGAACTATTAAAGACTCACAATGCTTGGCATTGGGGTATAGCACAAGAAACAGCGTTTACCGAGATAAAGAATGAGCTAGCTTCATTCGAAACGCTTGGACATTATGATTCAAATAAGGACACTGTAGTGTCAGCTGACGCGTCGTCGTTTGGATTAGGCGCAGTCATTAGGCAAAAGCATGGAGAAATATTGAAGCCTGTTACGTATGCTTCGCGTTCTATTACAGATACAGAGCAGCGCTACGCGCAAATAGAAAAAGAAGCGCTAGCTTTGACCTGGGCGTGTGAGAAGTTCAGCAATTATTTGATAGGTAAGAAGTTCAGTCTCGAAACTGACCACAAGCCGCTCGTACCGTTACTCAGTAGTATAGGTATTGCAGAACTTCCGCTGCGTATTCAAATATTTCGAATGCGCCTTTTGAGGTTTGATTTTACAATTGAACACGTACCAGGTAAAGAATTGAATATCGCAGACGCATTATCGAGAGCGCCGGTAGACTTGTCCGAGTCCAGTGAATTCGAGACCGAGACAAAAGCGTACGTGGACAGTATCGTTAATAATTTCCCGGCATCAGATATGAGACTTCAAAACATTAGGGACGAGTGCGTAAAAGATGGAATATGCAAAACTCTAATGGTATATTGCAAAGAAGGGTGGCCAGAAAAATCTAGCTTAAACGACAGCTTGAAACCGTATTGGAGTCTACAGGGAGAGTTCACTATCATCGGAAATATGTTATTAAAAGCCGATAGGTTAGTTATCACGCGGTCGTTACAAGACGAAATATTAGAACGACTTCACGATGGTCACCAAGGCATAGTTAAATGTCGAGTCCTCGGTGTGGAGGCTTGGTATGAGTACAATGATAGAAAACATGGTTAAAAGATGTCACAAATGTATCGAAAATGCTAATGACCATGCAGAACCGCTATTGCAGCCGGAGTTTCCTAAACGACCATGGCAAAAACTAGCGTCCGACTTATTTGAATTAAAAGGACAAATGTACTTATTAGTTGTTGATTATTTTTCGAGATACATCGAGATAGCAAAATTGTCTAGCACAAGTTCTCAGTCCGTCGTGAATCATTTAAAGTCAATTTTTTGAGAGACACGGAATACCGGAAACTTTTATTTCAGACGGTGGACCTCAATACAACTCATTAACATTCAAGCAATTTGCGCAGTCGTATGGGTTTCGACACATAATGAGTAGTCCACGATTTGCTCAGTCAAACGGACTAGCTGAACGTAGCGTTCAAACTATTAAAAATATGCTAAGAAAATCAGAAGACCAGCATAATTCATTACTGTCATATAGAACAACACCGCTTGTGAATGGTTATAGCCCGGCAGAACTGTTGATGAGGCATAAACTAAGAACGATGCTTCCAGTCGCTCCGAAAACTCTTGTTCCAAAATTACCTAACACTCGCGAGTTGTTGAAAAAGGAAGATGAATGTAAATTTAAGCAAAAACAATACTATGACAGACGACACCGAGCACGACCATATTCTAAGGTAGAAACAAAAGATCGCGTTTGGGTTAAAGATCAAAAGAAACAGGGAATTATCAAAGCGGAATCTAATGAACCGCGATCTTATATAATTGAAACGGACAGTGGCGAAATTCGTAGAAATCGGCGACACTTTTCAAATTTGCCTGAAAAGCCTGATACTAAAATTTCTCAAACTACTTTTGAAACAATCCCCGATGAAATACCAATTTATGATAATGAAATGAAAAATAACCAAACAGATCAATCTGATAAATCTGATTTCTATGTAACAAGGTCAGGGAGAATTTCCAAACCTCCAGATAAATTAGATTTGTAAACAAAGATCAGCTGTTCCATTCAAGATAAGATTTATTAGTACTATACTTTCTCACCAGCTGAAAAGGGGAGACGTAATATTAAGTCAATGACCTATACATGTATGTAATACTATAGTCTGGGAAACGCCAGGGTCACAGGATCTGTTTGATATCCAGAGTTCTTATCAGATCTTCAATGTTACTACTTTAATATATGAGAACTGTTTCTAGATCAGCATCACTTGCGTGCTTTATACTTGACAAGACATGTACTGTATATAGTTTAGATTAGAATAAAACATATGTATATATTAAAAGAGTATATATTTGCCTCGTCAATATAACATGTAGTTTCTGTTGTAATTGCCCTACCGTTGTCTAATTTATACCATCCTGCATCGGTTAGAACATTTTTGATTTCTTTGTTTAAGGACTGCCCTCAATGCAGTTCATCTCAACTGTCACAACCTTAGGAAATCTAGAATTGTGCCATTTCACATCGTAAATAACTATTTTTATTTTTGGCATATTTCTGTAGTCTTTGCGGTGTGTTTGGAAATTTTAAAATTGTTCCAGCGTTCGCTTAAATTGTATAAATCAAGATTTTGATAGCGTTTTAACTTGAATTGACATGATTCATTTGTCAATGTGCAATAACCGAAGAAGGATATCTGTTATACGAAATATCTCATATTTGTATATTTTATAGTTATTTAATGGTGATGTTGTACCCTTTTTGACTTGTTATATATTATATTGTGTAGTGTACAGAATCATATTACATGATCCATCGCTCTGTAAGATTGATCGTTGACTATTTATTCAGTCATTTTATATTTTTACCTTTTTGGTAGTCTGCATCGAGTGTGTTCACCCGATCCGATTTTCGTACCGCATATTCCATTATGCATTTTCAATTTTATTCTAAGAAATTAAGATCTTCTACTATCCAAATTATCAAGACAGAACACCCCATTCCAAATTTAGAAACCTACATTAATCAAGGAATTATTCCAAAAGGACTATTTTTAAAGGCCTCCCCACTTACAACAGGAGAAAAGTCGAACAGATTTTTTCACAGATGGAACAACATTTTATACAACAGTTCTTTAAGTCTGATGGATCTCTTACGCCAAGAAGCAATTCATCAAGTAAATTATTTTTATAAACTACGTGATAATTTGCACTGACGATCCCGTGAACATTTTTCTGATCCTGAACTTGACGAAAACCCTAACCCTAACCCTAACCCTAAACCTAACCCTAACCCATGTGTGCCCTTTTTTGTGACTGCGCATGCGTCATAAATTTCAAAAAATATTTCTAAGTCCAGAGTATGAAAAGTGCCTTTGACTTCAATCTTCAAACAGATGTAGAATGGATTTGAATAGAGATATTTTTATAAAGTTAACTGTTCCTAAAAGATAGAGAAGCAATCTAGAGAATGAAAACGTATTGGTATCACTGAAATGTACGGCCGCACCCTCCGACCGCACTGAAGAAACGTTTATGGGAGAGTAAAGCCTAACCCCGAGTTAACCCCAACTCCTAAACTACAACAGATAAAGACTTGCAGTCTTCACTACAAGCTTAATTGTCCAAAAAGTACTGCCCCGAAGGCCGATTTTTTAACGGCAAGCCGATCGAAGCATAGGATCATGTTGAAATATTGAAAAGATCGACTTTGAAAAGTACCAAAAAACCATAACCCGACCCCCCATCCCTCCAAAATTGTGATTTTTGAGAAGTTTGTGAAAAAACTTAATACGAAAATCCAATCGGTTACCCTCCTAGACTTACCCTTTCCGAGATGGAGTAAGGCCTCCAAAACAACAATTTTAACACATTTGGGGTTTGGGTTAGGGTTAGTGTTTGGGTTAGGGTCAGGGTTAAGGTTAGGGTTAGGGTTAGGGTTAGGGTTGTGGTTAGGGTTAGAGAATAACGAATTGTCAAATAAAAAATAAACAACATTACTTTATAACTTCAATAATTTGTAGCCTTCTCAGTGTGTTTTTAATGAGGTATTTCTCTAGAGGTGAACAAGAATGCAACACACTCAAGACGAAACTAAAAGTAAAGGGTTAGGGTTAGCGTAATGGTTAGGGTTAGGTTTTAGGGTTAGGGTTAGGGTTAGGGTTAGGGTTAGGGTTAGGTTAGGGTTAGGGTTAAGGTTAGGATTAGGGTTAGGGTTAGGGTTAGGGTTAGGGTTAGGGTTAGGGTTTAGGGTTAGGGTTAGGGTTAGGGTTAGGGTTAGGGTTAGGGTTAGGGTTAGGGTTAGGGTTAGGGTTAGGGTTTAGGGTTAGGGTTAGGGTTAGGGTTAGGGTTAGGGTTAGGGTTAGGGTTTAGGGTAGTGTACTTTGACGAGGGTTAGTGAGGTGCCCTTTCTCTCTTCTGCGCATGTCTGCCCTTTTTTGTTACTGCGCATGCGTCAGAAATTTCAAAAAATATTTCTAAGTCCAGAGTATGAAAAGTGCCTTTGACTTCAATCTTCAAACAGATGTAGAATGGATTTGAATAGAGATATTTCTATAAAGTTAACTGTTCCTAAAAGATAGAGAAGCACTCTAGAGAATGAAAACGTATTGGTATCACTGAAATGTACGGCCGCACCCTCCGACCTCACTGAAGAAACGTTTGTGGGAGAGTAAAGCCTAACCCCAAGTTAACCCCAACTCCTAAACTACAACAGATAAAGACTCGCGGTCTTCACTACAAGCTTAATTGTCGAAAAGTACTACCCCTTATGGGGCCAATTTTTTAACGGCAAGCCGATCGCAGCAGAGGATCATGTTGAAATATTGAAAAGATAGACTTTGAAAAGTACCAAAAACCATAACCCGATCCCCCATCCCTCCAAAATTGTGATTTTTGAGAAGTTTGTGAAAAAACTTAATACGAAAATCCAATCGGTTACCCTCCTAGACTCACCCTTTCCGAGATGGAGTAAGGCCTCCAAAACAACAATTTTAACACATTTGGGGTTTGGGTTAGGGTTAGTGTTTGGGTTAGGGTCAGGGTTAAGGTTAGTGTTAAGGTTAGGGTTTGGGTTAGGGTTAGGGTTTGGGTTAGGGTTAGTGTTTGGGTTAGGGTCAGGGTTAAGGTTAGTGTTAAGGTTAGGGTTTGGGTTTGGGTTAGGGTTAGGGTTTGGGTTAGGGTTAGTGTTAGGGTTTGGGTTAGGGTCAGGGTTAAGGTTAGGGTTTGGGTTAGGGTCAGGGTTAAGGTTAGTGTTTGGGTTAGGGTTAAGGTTAGGGTTAGGGTTAGGGTTTGGGTTAGGGTCAGGGTCAGGGTTAGGGTCAGGGTTTGGGACATGGTAGTGTACTTTGGCGTTGGTTAGTGAGGTGCCCTTTCTCTCTTCTGCGCATGTCTGCCCTTTTTTGTGACTGCGCATGCGTCAGAAATTTCTAAAAATATTTCTAAGTCCAGAGTATGAAAAGTGCCTTTGACTTCAATCTTCAAACAGATGTAGAATGGATTTGAATAGAGATATTTTTATAAAGTTAACTGTTCCTAAAAGATAGAGAAGCAATCTAGAGAATGAAAACGTATTGGTATCACTGAAATGTACGGCCGCACCCTCCGACCTCACTGAAGAAACGTTAGTGGGAGAGTAAAGCCTAACCCCAAGTTAACCCCAACTCCTAAACTACAACAGATAAAGACTTGCGGTCTTCACTACATACTTAATTGTCGAAAAGTACTACCCCTAACGGGGCCGTTTTTTTAACGGCAAGCCGATCGCAGCAGAGGATCATGTTGAAATATTGAAAAGATAGACTTTGAAAAGTACCAAAAACCATAACCCGACCCCCCATCCCTCCAAAATTGTGATTTTTGAGATGTTTGTGAAAAAACTTAATACGAAAATCCAATCGGTTACCCTCCTAGACTTACCCTTTCCGAGATGGAGTAAGGCCTCCAAAACAACGATTTTAACACATTTGGGGTTTGGGTTAGGGTTAGTGTTTGGGTTAGGGTCAGGGTTAAGGTTAGGGTTAGGGTTAGGGTTAGGGTTAGGGTTAGGGTTAGGTTAGGGTTAGGGTTAGGGTTAGGGTTAGGGTTAGGGTTAGGGTTAGGGTTAGGGCTAGTGGAAAATGCAAAATCGGTCGCCAAATTTTCTCCTAACCGAAAATATTTTCCCAAACGGCTTTTGTTAGGAGAAAGTGCGGTAATTTGGATACAATTGGCTACTTTTTTGTCACCGCTGTTGACATTTGGTTACTTTTTTGTCACCGCTGTTGACATTTTGCCTACATTTGTGGTACCGCTGGTTACTTTTGTTTTACCGCTGGTAACCTTTGCGGTGATTTGAATACCGTATTGCGGTCACTTTATACAAACTTCTCAAAAATGAAAAATCTGGATATGATCTTATAGTGCATTTATTGCTCTAATAGTATAACTATAATTTTAGTCTATTTTGTAGAGTTTATTGCTACAATTCTTGATTTTTTTGCTAAAAAACGGTTTTTAGGCTTAATTGTATAAATAGTTCGTGTTGGCCATAAAAGTTAAAGGGTCTAAGGTGTCAAATTCCTATACGTGCCAATATTTACTCTTTCTTGATTATATCCTACCAGCATAATCATTTCATTCTCTTAGTACCTCAGAAAAGAAAGTTTTTAAACATGTTAAAGTGAATGGTATCTAACACTTTTTTTGTCAAAATCAATGAATAGTGCCAATATTTCATTTTTTGATAATATTCTTGTACTGCATCATTTAATAGTACTTTTTAAATCTTCAGATGAACTGTCATACATAAAAGTAAAAAAAAATAAGGTTTTTAAATACTGTATTTGTTGTATTCATCCATAAATGGTGCCAGTATTTTCGAGATACCTCTGTCCTTACATAAACAATTTATTCTAAGGATGGATCATATTATTCCAAATGAGAGCACAATACGTCTACGGCTACTAAAACTTTTGTCGAAAACAATATAAGACGCCAATATAACTTCTTTTTTATAATATTCTTGTACTCGACCCATAGTAGATTTTTTTATCTTTAAATGGATTGTCATACATAAAAGTAAAGGAATTAGGCTTTTAAGTGCTGTATTTGTTGTATTCATCTATAAAGGTTCCCATTATTTTCCCTTGTCTCTCATTATTCTCTCCCTGCATGAACATTTTATTCTTGGGATGGATAACTTTACACATAATTAGAGCTCTATAGGTGCATGGTTACTAATTTACAGGCAGGAAGGCAGACAGAAAGGCAGAAAGGCAGAAAGGCAAGTAGGCATGTAAAAAGTAGGTCAGTAAGTAAATAAGTAAGTAAGCTAATACGTAAGTAAGTTATTACATAATGAAGATAATATAAGTAGGTAGGTAAGTAAACTAGTGATTATATTTGTAAGTAAGAAAGTTAGGAACGAAGTAAGGAAGTAAGTAAGTAAGTAAGTACGCAAGTAAGTAAGTAAGTAAGTAAGTAAGTAAGTAAGTAAATGAAAGTAAGTAAGTAAAAGAAAGTACGTAAATTATTTAAGTAAGTTTATACATGTATATAGGTTAGTAAGTAAAATTATGTAAGTAATTGTAAGTCAGTAGTAAAAAAGTAAGTAAGGAAATGTAAGTAAGTAGGTAAGTAAGCAAGTAAGTCAGTCAGTTGACAGTCAGGCAGACAGACAGGGAGGTAGACTGGCAAGTAGACAGGCAGGCAAGTAAACATTAACAAAAATTAACAATTGAGTGAGAAAAAAGTGTAAGTAAGTAGGTATGCAAATAAGTAAGTAAGTAAGTAAGTAAATGTGTGAAAATTAATTAAGTAAATTGAATTGTATGTAAATAAGTAAGTAAGTCAAATTAAATAAGATACAAGTAAGTATGTAAATTATTTAAGTAAGTTGGTACATGTATAAAGGTAAGTAAGTAAGTTAAATTATGTAAGTTATTTTAAGTCAGTAGTAAAAAAGTAAGTAAGGATTTGTAAGTCAGTAGTAAAAAAGTAAGTAAGGAAATGTAAGTAAGTAAGTAAGTAAGTAAGTAAGAACGTCAGTCAGTTGACAGGCAGGCAGGCAGGCAGGCAGACAGACAGGAAGGCAGACAAGGAGGTAGACTGGCAAGCAAACAGGCAGGCAAGTAAACAGTAAAGTAGGTAAATAAAAAAATATGTGTAAGTAAGTAGGTATGCAAGTAAGTAAATAAGTAAGTAAGTTAATGTGTGAACATTGATTAAGTTAGTTGGAAAGTATGTAAATTAGTAAGTAACTAAAATTAAGTAAGTAAAATTAAGTAAGACAATGTAAGCAAGTATGTATGCTTGTATGCTTGTATGTATGTATGTATGTATGTATGTATGTATGTATGTATGTATGTATGTATGTATGTATGTATGTATGTATGTATGTATGTATGTATGTATGTATGTATGTATGTATGTATGTATGTATGTATGTATGTATGTATGTATGTATGTATGTATGTATGTATGTATGTATGTATGTATGTATGTATGTATGTATGTATGTATGTATGTATGTATGTATGTATGTATGTATGTATGTATGTATGTATGTAGACATACAGGCAGGCAGACATGCCAACAAGTAAGCAAGTAACAATAAAAAGTGCAAATATTTTTCTCTTTTATAACTGTTCTTGCAGCCTAATAAATGAGTACTTTGTATACCTCAGGATGAATTGTTTGACATAAAAAGGAAGGACATTAAGTTTAAAATAGCAAAAATTGTAGTAGGCGTCATCCAAGATACCAATAGTTTCCATCATATTAAATAGATAGATAGATAGATAGATAGATAGATAGATAGATAGATAGATAGATAGATAGATAGATAGATAGATAGATAGATAGATACTTTATTCTCTAAAAACTAGATACAAGTTTACAGAGAAACATACAATATAAATACAGAGACAAAAGGTAACAAATCCAGTTAATATGATGACATACATGTTTAGTAACAAGTAGAATTAATTAGATTATTATACAACATCATTATAAAACTATTCTTTGAGTACATCAGGACAGTTTTTATTCAATAATGAAGAGCTTTTCAAGTCTATTGGTAATGAAACTTTTGTCGACAACAATAACAAGTGCTAATATTTCCTCTTCATAACATTATAATACTTATATTACTTTATAATATCCAAGTACTGGCCTGATATGAGAGTACTTTGTATACCTTTAGATGTGTTGTCCAACATAACAGTGAAGGAATTAAGGTTCCAAATTGCTGCGTGTATTGTATTCATCTATAAATGGTACAAATAATCATTTGTTTTCTGATTATTCTGTCCAAGCATCAACATTTTATTCGACGGATGGATAAGTTCACACCAAATGAGAGCACTTGAAGTCTATATTTATTGAAACTTTTGTCGAAAACACTAAACAGTGCCAATATTTCCTCCTTTTTGTTATACTCCTGTACATTTTACACCTTGAGATGGATTATCATGCATCAAAGTAAAGGATATAAGGTTCAGAAATCATTGAGACATCTCTACATACAATTGAAATCTTAAAAAGCTATTTCCTATTCACTTGTTAAGGCATTATGAATATCATGTGAAATGACCTAGAAAATATTCGCTATGTACCCCAATATAAGAAACAAAAACAGCGCATAGGACTTTCAGGATTTAGGCCTACGTGAAAGGTCAATATCATAAATTTCGTCGTCTCTTTACTTCATAAAAAAGATATTCCCATATGTACTTAAAACTTAAAAATGTATGTATGCATGTATTTATGTATGTATGTATGCATGTAAAAAAAGCAGACAGGCAGGCAAGTAAATAGTAAAGTAAGTAAATAAGAAAATATGTGTATGAATATTTTCATCAAATAAAGACATAGAAGTGTTGAGTATTCATGTTAGTAGTTTTTTGTTTAAATTCTGGAGTTACCAAACAGTCAACATGTCTGCTGAAATGAAGTTTCGTCAACTGAGTGTTTACAGTCGTTAACAAACAATTGAAGATGTTGGAGTATATGTAAATAGCTTTTGTTACAAAAGTTCAGGAGGAACTGGGACTAACTATATCAATATAAAATTGCAAAGCTTGTATGTGTATACTATTTCCATCACAACCATTAATGTGATTGTGCTACTGTATAAGTGATAAAATTGAGAACTTGATCTGATAAGCGTGAGAATTCAATACATGTCAGCACTCTAACATTCTCATATAAATGCAAATGGCCCAAAATTGTTTTTAGTTCAATTGGCATTAGAATTAACAAAGACAAAGTACGGGCCTAGCGCATATGACTTTTAGGATTTAGGCCTACGTGAAAGGTCAATATCATAAATTCCGTCGTCTCTTTATTTTCATAAAAAAGATGTTCCCATATTTACTTAAAACTTGAAAATGTATGTATGTATGTATGTATGTATGTATCAAAAATTTAAGATGACCACAAACCTATCACATAGGCATTTTATTATCACTTTGACTCTTCATATACGGAACAATTATATGTTTTTTTCTGGAATCTGGAAACATTGTAATTCTATAACGACGTCATTTGACACCCGTCAATCATCTTTATGCTCAGGCTAAAGTGCTTGAACGTCAATTGACATCTTGGACACATGTCCATCATCATTGTGTTCAGCGTCAGTTCCTTTTAGACACTGGTTGCACATTTACACTTCATTTATATTCTGAAGAGGCAACATGTCTGCTGAAGTTTTTGTTTTAAAGTTTCAACTATTGAGCGATTTAGATGCTGTACTGGGCTCTATCCAGCACATCCAAATACCAGATATTGACAGAGATGCAATGATGATGACTATAACTTCTCACTTGGCTTTACGCGAGGCCATGGAATTTGCAAGGATAACCCACATTTAGATGGATATGTCCGTAAAATAAAGACAGTGTCGAGTATTCATGTTAGTAGTTTTTTTTTAAATTCTGGAGTAACCAAACAGTCAACCTGTCTGCTGAAATGAAGTTTCGTCAACTGAGAGTTTATAGTAGTTAACAAACAATTGAAGATGTTGGTGTATACGTGAATATATTTTGTTACAAAAGTTCTGGAGGAACTGGGACTAACTATATCAATATAAAATTGCAAACCTTATATGTGTATTTTATTTCCATCACAACCATTAATGTGAATGTTCTACTGTGTAAGTGATAAAATTGAGAATGGATATTGGGAATGTGTCAAAGAGACAACAACCCGACCATAGATAAACAACAGCAGAAGGTCACCAACAGGTCTTCAATGTAGCGAGAAGTGAGCATGTATGTACTTAGACTTATATATATCTGTATAAGATAGTACACTATTACTATATTTTGGTGGTTAATGGTATCTTTTATTGTGCTAAATGGCTACAATTTGGTGTTATTTAATTACATTTTGCGGTAATTGACTACTTTTTTGGTAGTAAATGCTACAGTCTTGCGGTAATTGGTTACTTTTCTGCGATAAAAAGCTACATTTTTGTGGTAAACGGCTACATTCTTGTGGTAAACGGTTACAGTCTTGCGGTAATTGGTTACTTTTCTGCGAGTAAAGGCTACATTTTTGTGGTAAACGGTTACAGTCTTGCGGTAATTGGTTACTTTTTTGTCCTTTATGGCTACATTCCTGTGGTAAAAGGCTACAGTCTTGCGGTAATTTGGTACTTTTTGGGCGCAAAATGGCTACATTTTCGTGGTAAACGGGTACATTTTGTGGTAGTCATGTACCGAAATTTTGTAGCCATTTACCGAAATTTTGTAGCCATTTACCGTTGTTTTGTCGCCAACAATAGCTAGCGGTACATGACTACATTTTTGCGGTAAATAACCTCATATTTGCGGTAAATGGCTACATTCTAACATTTTTTAACTGACTGATGATACGGAGATTAAAATCACCTTACTGCACACACGCACTGAAATAGAACACCAACTAAATGGTGGGTGTACCCACTAAATGGTGGGTGTAAGTCTGCGTGTATGTGTGCTGATGTGTGGGTGTATGTGTTGGTTTGTTGTGTGAATTCTGACAATAAAAGAG
The DNA here is from genome assembly GCA_019925275.1 of Mytilus edulis. NCBI lineage: Eukaryota > Metazoa > Mollusca > Bivalvia > Mytilida > Mytilidae > Mytilus > Mytilus edulis. Next base: position 84,284,964 of record CM034359.1, read on the forward strand.
CAATTTATACCACTACACAGCCCATCACCTTACTGCATACATGGAATGATATAGACCACCCCACCAAATTGAGGGTGTATGTTTGATTGTATGTGTCCATATGTCTGTGTTGGTTTGTGTGTTGTGGGTTGAATGCTGTCAGCAAAAGATCAATTCTTCCCTAAAGAAAGAAAATTCAGTACAATCAAAACTATGCGTTGTACAAAACTCAGTGGCATCTCTAATGAAAATCATAAAGACAAGGAAATCAGTGAGGATATTGAACACTTTCCATCACTTAATAAGAATCACAAACATATAAGAAGTCAAGTACGTCAAATTAGCAGATATATTACAAGTTTTAGTCATAACAAAAAAAACATTTTACGGTGAATGGCTACTTCTTTGCGGTAAACCGCTACATTTATTGCGGTAATTAATGACTTTTTGGCGGTAAAGTAGCGACAAAGTAATCAATTACCGCAATTAAGTACCCATATACCGCTGTCTTTTTGGCGGTAAACGGCAACATTTTTGTGGTAAACTGCTACATACTTGCGGTACATGGTTACTTTCTTGCGGTAAATGACAACTTCCATGCGGTACATGGTTACTTTCTTGCGGGAAATGGCTACAGTTTTGCGGTAATTTGTTACTTTTTTGCGCTTAATGGCTACATTTTGGTGGAAAATGGCTACATTTTGCGGTAAATGGCTACATTTTGCGGTAAATAATTACTTTTTGCGCTAAATGGCTACATTTTGGTGGCAAATGGTAACTTTGTCGTTCATTTACCGTCAAAAAGTCATTCATTACCGCACAGAAGTAGACATTCACCGCATAAAAGTTACAAATTACCACAAGAATGTAGCCGTTTACCCGTTTTTTTTTGCGGTAATTGGCTACATTTGTGAGGTGATTTACTACATATGTGCGGTAATTGGCTACAAATTGCGGTAATTTGCTACATTTTACAGTGGAAAGTTGCTGCACGAGACATTTGAGTACAAAGTTTATAGACATTCCTCTTTCTGATGTAACCAATTTACGGTACCATATATCGTACAATGGCTATTATATTTCTATACACAACTTCTTTTCGTCTGCTTTGTATTGTCTTTCTTTATTGTTTATAAACTCAAACAAATGAACTTACTCAAATTTCGGCTTAATAAGACTGACAAAAGCTTAAAGAATGATACATAAATTACAATTTTCGAAACGATGTAACTTTTGTCATTTTCAAGATATCTTAACAAATGAGAGTGAAATTTGTGCGTATGTATGTATTTTTGATGAAGTAAAGGCAAATAAGTAAGTAAGTTAGTAAGTAACTAAAAAAAATGTAAGTAGGTAGGTAGGTAAGTTAGATGCGAAACCGGCATGCAGGCAGGCAGAGAGGCAGACAATCAGACATGCTGGCAGGTAGGCAGGCAGGCAGACAAGTAAGCAAGTCAGAAAGTAAGTAGGTAAGTCAGTAAGTAAGTATGTATGTATGTATGTAGCTTTTAGTGTATATTAATGTATGTATGTAAATTTTTATTTGTATATGAAGGTATGAAATTTGTTCTGAATTTTGATAGGAAAAATAATGATAGATTAGCGGTAATTGGTAACCTGCGTATGCTCTCATGCTAACTAATTTCGGTTTCTCGTTATTCGGCTAAAATTACAGGTATTGTTGATCCAAAAACTGTTTTGGATTCCTATTTGCCCAAAATTTAATCTAAAATATATCTGCAAGCGTTATTCAAAAGCATGAAGTAGAAAAATAAACCCCTAATGAACCCCTAACTTGTATCTAATTGTAGGTTTTTGGCCACTAGGGTCGGTATATAAAATCGATCTTTGTAACAATATGCAAGAGGTTATACATGATCTAAAGCCTGTTTTGGATAGCTAAAATATAACTCTTTGTCGGACTATTAAACATTTTGGACCAAAGACTGACATATAAGCACAAAAGTAAATCGATCACTTTGATCAGTTGATTAGTTAAATTTGGAGAAAAACCGAAGGACACAAAAATGGTAGTCACCTTCAATCGATCGTTATTTCACTATATGTCATGCTTTTGAGAATCCAAGACCTGTTTTGGAATTCTAAGATGTTGATCTTAAACTCCATATATATGTGCAGGAGTTAATTAAAAAATTATAGGAGTACACACAACCCATTATAAGCCCAAAACTTGCATTTCGTCGCTTTTTAAGGTATTATAGACCTAGAAAATGCCCCCAGTGCTAAAAAAAGCAACTAGATTGGTCAATGAAACACTAACCCCATTCCTAGAGTACGTTAATGGGCACAACTGATACAAAAAATGCAAAGGGTAGGACAAATACAAAAAAAATCTCAGTCAATAGGGTTTCAACTCGTTTTTGAGAAAATGTAGGTTAGGCTTAGCTTTTTAACACAGAAAAAATTCAAGAAAAAAAATTGGTAGATAGGAGTCGAACCTAATTTTGCATGATGCTTTGTTGGGTCCCTGCCCAACTTCCTGCCAAATTTTACAGGTATATTATAACATATAAAGATTCTAGCTCTATATCTGTATTTAACACGATATAAAGATCTTAAGAATATTGTCCTGGGTATACCAGGTAGACCCCAATATGTGGAAAGTCGTGTTTTGAACTTAGAGTCACCAATTTTGGCGGAGGGGTTAGAGGGCGTTTAGGTGGCATGGGGCGGGTAATTTAGCTAACCCCTATCGACCGTAAAAAAAATTTCCTAACCCTCTTTAGGAAAGGCTGTTTTATACCTTTTTTTTATGCAGCGCAACGGTAAATAACTACAAAGTTGCGGTAGTGGTTACGTACCCACACTACCGCCGAAATGTAGACATGTACCGCAAACATGTAATTGTTTACCGCAAATATGTTGCCTTTTATCGCTTTTCACGATTTACGGTAAATCACTACATGTTTGCGGTAAATGACTACAAGTTTGCGGTATTTTTCTACGTACCAACACTACCGCAGAAATGTAGTCATGTACCGCAAACATGTAGTGATTTACCGCACATCGTGAAAAGCGGTAAAAGGCAACATATTTGCGGTAAAATGACTACATTTCTGCGGTAGTGTCGACAGGTAGCCATTACCACACAAATGTAGTCATGTACCGCAAATTGGTAGCCATTTACCGTTGTTTTGTCGCCAACAATAGCAAGCGGTACATGACTACATTTTTGCGGTAAATAACTTCATATTTGCGGTAGATGGCTACATTCTAACATTGATTAACTGACTGATGATACGGAGATTAAAATATTGTCTGACGGACAGACCTATGTCTTTGTTTATTACTATTGTGCATTTATTATTGTGATAATTATAAAAGATAAAAGCACTTAGCCACTCCATTACAGAAAGCCGGAAGAACAGTAGCACAAAACAAGCATACACAGACAAACTACACAGCCCGTACCCTTACCACACACATGCAATGATATAGACCACCACACTTAATTGTGGGTGTATGTCTGTGTGTATGTGTGCTGGTGTGTGTGTGTGTATGTCTATGTGTATGTGTGCTCATGTGTGATTGATTGATTGTTGGTTGGTTGCTTAACGTCCAGTGGCAAATATTTCATGCATATTCAGGACGATGTGCTCATGTGTGAGTGTTTGTGTTAATTTGTTGGTTTGTTGTTTAGTTAATGCTGACAGAAAAAAAACCAGGTTAGGGTCTGCGTGTATGTGTGCTGGTGTGTTTGTGTGGGTCTGTCTATGTGTATGTGTGCTCACGTGTGAGTGTTTGTGTTAATTTGTTGGTTTGTTGTTTAATGAATGCTGACAGAAAAAAAAACCAACAATGCATATTACTACTGAGCATATCACCACACACGCACTGATATAGACCACCCACTAAATGGTGGGTGTAAGTCTGCGTGTATGTGTGCTGATGTGTGGGTGTACTAATTGGTTTGTTGTGTGAATTCTCACAATAAAAGAGCAATTCATACCACTACACAGACCTTCACCTTACTGCATACATGGAATGATATAGACCACCCCACCAAATTTTGGGTGTATGTTTGAGTGTATGTGTCCATATGTCTGTGTTGGTTTGTGTGTTGTGGGTTGAATGCTGTCAGCAAAAGATCAATTCTTCCCTAAAGAAAGAAAATTCAGTACAGTCAAAACTATGCGTTGTACAAAACTCAGTGGCATCTCTAATGAAAAATCATAAAGACAAGGAAATCAGTGGGGATATTGAACACTTTCCATCACTTAATAAGAATCACAAACATATAAGAAGTCAAGTACATCAAATAAGCAGATATATTACAAGTTTTAGTGATAACGAAAAAACATTCTACGGTAAATGGCTACTTCTTTGCGGTAAACCGCTACATTTATTGCGGTAATTAATGACTTTTTGGCGGTAAAGTAGTGACAAAGTAACCAATTACCGCAATGAAGTACCCATATACCGCTGTCTTTTTGGCGGTAAACGGCAACATTTTTGTGGTAAACTGCAACATACTTGCGGAACATGGTTACTTTCTTGCGGTAAATGACTACTTCCATGCGGTACATGGTTACTTTCTTGCGGAAATGGCTACAGTTTTGCGGTAATTTGTTACTTTTTTGTGCTTGATGGCTACATTTTGGGGGAAAATGGCTACATTTTGCGGTAAATAATTACTTTTTGCGCTAAATGGCTACATTATGGTGGCAAATGGTAACTTTGTCGTTCATTTACCGTCAAAAAGTCATTAATTACCGCACAGAAGTAGCCATTCACCGCACAAAAGTTACAAATTACCGCAAGAATGTAGCCTTTTACCCGTTTTTTTTGCGGTAATTGGCTACATTTGTGAGGTGATTTACTACATTTGGGCGGTAATTGGCTACAAATTGCGGTAATTTGCTACATTTTACAGTGGAAAGTTGCTGCACGAGACATTTGAGTACAAAGTTTATAGACATTCCTCTTTCCACCAAAATTTGCGGTACATGACTACATTTCTGCGGTAGTGTTGGTACGTAGAAAAATACCGCAAACTTGTAGTCATTTACCGCAAACATGTAGTGATTTACCGTAAATCGTGAAAAGCGATAAAAGGCAACATATTTGCGGTAAACAATTACATGTTTGCGGTACATGTCTACATTTCGGCGGTAGTGTGGGTACGTAACCACTACCGCAACTTTGTAGTTATTTACCGTTGCGCTGCATAAAAAAAAGGTATAAAACAGCCTTTCCTAAAGAGGGTTAGGAAATTTTTTTACGGTCGATAGGGGTTAGCTAAATTACCCGCCCCATGCCACCTAAACGCCCTCTAACCCCTCCGCCAAAATTGGGGACTCTAAGTTCAAAACACGACTTTCCACATATTGGGGTCTACCTGGTATACCCAGGACAAAATTCTTAAGATCTTTATATCGTGTTAAATACAGATATAGAGCTAGAATCTTTATATGTTATAATATACCTGTAAAATTTGGCAGGAAGTTGGGCAGGGACCCAACAAAGCATCATGCAAAATTTGGTTCGACTCCTATCTACCAATTTTTTTTCTTGAATTTTTTCTGTGTTAAAAAGCTAAGCCTAACCTACATTTTCTCAAAAACGAGTTGAAACCCTATTGACTGAGATTTTTTTTGTATTTGTCCTACCCTTTGCATTTTTTGTATCAGTTGTGCCCATTAACGTACTCTAGGAATGGGGTTAGTGTTTCATTGACCAATCTAGTTGCTTTTTTTAGCACTGGGGGCATTTTCTAGGTCTATAATACCTTAAAAAGCGACGAAATGCAAGTTTTGGGCTTATAAGGGGTTGTGTGTACTCCTATAATTTTTTAATTAACTCCTGCACATATATATGGAGTTTAAGATCAACATCTTAGAATTCCAAAACAGGTCTTGGATTCTCAAAAGCATGACATATAGTGAAATAACGATCGATTGAAGGTGACTACCATTTTTGTGTCCTTCGGTTTTTCTCCAAATTTAACTAATCAACTGATCAAAGTGATCGATTTACTTTTGTGCTTATATGTCAGTCTTTGGTCCAAAATGTTTAATAGTCCGACAAAGAGTTATATTTTAGCTATCCAAAACAGGCTTTAGATCATGTATAACCTCTTGCATATTGTTACAAAGATCGATTTTATATACCGACCCTAGTGGCCAAAAACCTACAATTAGATACAAGTTAGGGGTTCATTAGGGGTTTATTTTTCTACTTCATGCTTTTGAATAACGCTTGCAGATATATTTTAGATTAAATTTTGGGCAAATAGGAATCCAAAACAGTTTTTGGATCAACAATACCTGTAATTTTAGCCGAATAACGAGAAACCGAAATTAGTTAGCATGAGAGCATACGCAGGTTACCAATTACCGCTAATCTATCATTATTTTTCCTATCAAAATTCAGAACAAATTTCATACCTTCATATACAAATAAAAATTTACATACATACATTAATATACACTAAAAGCTACATACATACATACATACTTACTTACTGACTTACCTACTTACTTTCTGACTTGCTTACTTGTCTGCCTTCCTGCCTACCTGCCAGCATGTCTGATTGTCTGCCTCTCTGCCTGCCTGCATGCCGGTTTCGCATCTAACTTACCTACCTACCTACTTACATTTTTTTTAGTTACTTACTAACTTACTTACTTATTTGCCTTTACTTCATCAAAAATACATACATACGCACAAATTTCACTCTCATTTGTTAAGATATCTTGAAAATGACAAAAGTTACATCGTTTCGAAAATTGTAATTTATGTATCATTCTTTAAGCTTTTGTCAGTCTTATTAAGCCGAAATTTGAGTAAGTTCATTTGTTTGAGTTTATAAACAATAAAGAAAGACAATACAAAGCAGACGAAAAGAAGTTGTGTATAGAAATATAATAGCCATTGTACGATATATGGTACCGTAAATTGGTTACATCAGAAAGAGGAATGTCTATAAACTTTGTACTCAAATGTCTCGTGCAGCAACTTTCCACTGTAAAATGTAGCAAATTACCGCAATTTGTAGCCAATTACCGCACATATGTAGTAAATCACCTCACAAATGTAGCCAATTACCGCAAAAAAAAACGGGTAAACGGCTACATTCTTGTGGTAATTTGTAACTTTTATGCGGTGAATGTCTACTTCTGTGCGGTAATGAATGACTTTTTGACGGTAAATGAACGACAAAGTTACCATTTGCCACCAAAATGTAGCCATTTAGCGCAAAAAGTAATTATTTACCGCAAAATGTAGCCATTTACCGCAAAATGTAGCCATTTTCCACCAAAATGTAGCCATTAAGCGCAAAAAAGTAACAAATTACCGCAAAACTGTAGCCATTTCCCGCAAGAAAGTAACCATGTACCGCATGGAAGTTGTCATTTACCGCAAGAAAGTAACCATGTACCGCAAGTATGTAGCAGTTTACCACAAAAATGTTGCCGTTTACCGCCAAAAAGACAGCGGTATATGGGTACTTAATTGCGGTAATTGATTACTTTGTCGCTACTTTACCGCCAAAAAGTCATTAATTACCGCAATAAATGTAGCGGTTTACCGCAAAGAAGTAGCCATTCACCGTAAAATGTTTTTTTTGTTATGACTAAAACTTGTAATATATCTGCTAATTTGACGTACTTGACTTCTTATATGTTTGTGATTCTTATTAAGTGATGGAAAGTGTTCAATATCCTCACTGATTTCCTTGTCTTTATGATTTTCATTAGAGATGCCACTGAGTTTTGTACAACGCATAGTTTTGATTGTACTGAATTTTCTTTCTTTAGGGAAGAATTGATCTTTTGCTGACAGCATTCAACCCACAACACACAAACCAACACAGACATATGGACACATACAATCAAACATACACCCTCAATTTGGTGGGGTGGTCTATATCATTCCATGTATGCAGTAAGGTGATGGGCTGTGTAGTGGTATAAATTGCTCTTTTATTGTCAGAATTCACACAACAAACCAACACATACACCCACACATCAGCACACATACACGCAGACTTACACCCACCATTTAGTGGGTACACCCACCATTTAGTTGGTGTTCTATTTCAGTGCGTGTGTGCAGTAAGGTGATTTTAATCTCCGTATCATCAGTCAGTTAATCAATGTTAGAATGTAGCCATTTACCGCAAATATGAGGTTATTTACCGCAAAAATGTAGTCATGTACCGCTAGCTATTGTTGGCGACAAAACAACGGTAAATGGCTACAAAATTTCGGTAAATGGCTACAAAATTTCGGTACATGACTACCACAAAATGTACCCGTTTACCACGAAAATGTAGCCATTTTGCGCCCAAAAAGTACCAAATTACCGCAAGACTGTAGCCTTTTACCACAGGAATGTAGCCATAAAGGACAAAAAAGTAACCAATTACCGCAAGACTGTAACCGTTTACCACAAAAATGTAGCCTTTACTCGCAGAAAAGTAACCAATTACCGCAAGACTGTAACCGTTTACCACAAGAATGTAGCCGTTTACCACAAAAATGTAGCTTTTTATCGCAGAAAAGTAACCAATTACCGCAAGACTGTAGCATTTACTACCAAAAAAGTAGTCAATTACCGCAAAATGTAATTAAATAACACCAAATTGTAGCCATTTAGCACAATAAAAGATACCATTAACCACCAAAATATAGTAATAGTGTACTATCTTATACAGATATATATAAGTCTAAGTACATACATGCTCACTTCTCGCTACATTGAAGACCTGTTGGTGACCTTCTGCTGTTGTTTATCTATGGTCGGGTTGTTGTCTCTTTGACACATTCCCAATATCCATTCTCAATTTTATCACTTACACAGTAGAACATTCACATTAATGGTTGTGATGGAAATAAAATACACATATAAGGTTTGCAATTTTATATTGATATAGTTAGTCCCAGTTCCTCCAGAACTTTTGTAACAAAATATATTCACGTATACACCAACATCTTCAATTGTTTGTTAACTACTATAAACTCTCAGTTGACGAAACTTCATTTCAGCAGACAGGTTGACTGTTTGGTTACTCCAGAATTTAAAAAAAAACTACTAACATGAATACTCGACACTGTCTTTATTTTACGGACATATCCATCTAAATGTGGGTTATCCTTGCAAATTCCATGGCCTCGCGTAAAGCCAAGTGAGAAGTTATAGTCATCATCATTGCATCTCTGTCAATATCTGGTATTTGGATGTGCTGGATAGAGCCCAGTACAGCATCTAAATCGCTCAATAGTTGAAACTTTAAAACAAAAACTTCAGCAGACATGTTGCCTCTTCAGAATATAAATGAAGTGTAAATGTGCAACCAGTGTCTAAAAGGAACTGACGCTGAACACAATGATGATGGACATGTGTCCAAGATGTCAATTGACGTTCAAGCACTTTAGCCTGAGCATAAAGATGATTGACGGGTGTCAAATGACGTCGTTATAGAATTACAATGTTTCCAGATTCCAGAAAAAAACATATAATTGTTCCGTATATGAAGAGTCAAAGTGATAATAAAATGCCTATGTGATAGGTTTGTGGTCATCTTAAATTTTTGATACATACATACATACATACATACATACATTTTCAAGTTTTAAGTAAATATGGGAACATCTTTTTTATGAAAATAAAGAGACGACGGAATTTATGATATTGACCTTTCACGTAGGCCTAAATCCTAAAAGTCATATGCGCTAGGCCCGTACTTTGTCTTTGTTAATTCTAATGCCAATTGAACTAAAAACAATTTTGGGCCATTTGCATTTATATGAGAATGTTAGAGTGCTGACATGTATTGAATTCTCACGCTTATCAGATCAAGTTCTCAATTTTATCACTTATACAGTAGCACAATCACATTAATGGTTGTGATGGAAATAGTATACACATACAAGCTTTGCAATTTTATATTGATATAGTTAGTCCCAGTTCCTCCTGAACTTTTGTAACAAAAGCTATTTACATATACTCCAACATCTTCAATTGTTTGTTAACGACTGTAAACACTCAGTTGACGAAACTTCATTTCAGCAGACATGTTGACTGTTTGGTAACTCCAGAATTTAAACAAAAAACTACTAACATGAATACTCAACACTTCTATGTCTTTATTTGATGAAAATATTCATACACATATTTTCTTATTTACTTACTTTACTATTTACTTGCCTGCCTGTCTGCTTTTTTTACATGCATACATACATACATAAATACATGCATACATACATTTTTAAGTTTTAAGTACATATGGGAATATCTTTTTTATGAAGTAAAGAGACGACGAAATTTATGATATTGACCTTTCACGTAGGCCTAAATCCTGAAAGTCCTATGCGCTGTTTTTGTTTCTTATATTGGGGTACATAGCGAATATTTTCTAGGTCATTTCACATGATATTCATAATGCCTTAACAAGTGAATAGGAAATAGCTTTTTAAGATTTCAATTGTATGTAGAGATGTCTCAATGATTTCTGAACCTTATATCCTTTACTTTGATGCATGATAATCCATCTCAAGGTGTAAAATGTACAGGAGTATAACAAAAAGGAGGAAATATTGGCACTGTTTAGTGTTTTCGACAAAAGTTTCAATAAATATAGACTTCAAGTGCTCTCATTTGGTGTGAACTTATCCATCCGTCGAATAAAATGTTGATGCTTGGACAGAATAATCAGAAAACAAATGATTATTTGTACCATTTATAGATGAATACAATACACGCAGCAATTTGGAACCTTAATTCCTTCACTGTTATGTTGGACAACACATCTAAAGGTATACAAAGTACTCTCATATCAGGCCAGTACTTGGATATTATAAAGTAATATAAGTATTATAATGTTATGAAGAGGAAATATTAGCACTTGTTATTGTTGTCGACAAAAGTTTCATTACCAATAGACTTGAAAAGCTCTTCATTATTGAATAAAAACTGTCCTGATGTACTCAAAGAATAGTTTTATAATGATGTTGTATAATAATCTAATTAATTCTACTTGTTACTAAACATGTATGTCATCATATTAACTGGATTTGTTACCTTTTGTCTCTGTATTTATATTGTATGTTTCTCTGTAAACTTGTATCTAGTTTTTAGAGAATAAAGTATCTATCTATCTATCTATCTATCTATCTATCTATCTATCTATCTATCTATCTATCTATCTATCTATCTATCTATCTATCTATTTAATATGATGGAAACTATTGGTATCTTGGATGACGCCTACTACAATTTTTGCTATTTTAAACTTAATGTCCTTCCTTTTTATGTCAAACAATTCATCCTGAGGTATACAAAGTACTCATTTATTAGGCTGCAAGAACAGTTATAAAAGAGAAAAATATTTGCACTTTTTATTGTTACTTGCTTACTTGTTGGCATGTCTGCCTGCCTGTATGTCTACATACATACATACATACATACATACATACATACATACATACATACATACATACATACATACATACATACATACATACATACATACATACATACATACATACATACATACATACATACATACATACATACATACATACATACATACATACATACATACATACATACATACATACATACATACATACATACATACATACATACATACATACATACATACATACATACATACATACATACATACATACATACATACAAGCATACAAGCATACATACTTGCTTACATTGTCTTACTTAATTTTACTTACTTAATTTTAGTTACTTACTAATTTACATACTTTCCAACTAACTTAATCAATGTTCACACATTAACTTACTTACTTATTTACTTACTTGCATACCTACTTACTTACACATATTTTTTTATTTACCTACTTTACTGTTTACTTGCCTGCCTGTTTGCTTGCCAGTCTACCTCCTTGTCTGCCTTCCTGTCTGTCTGCCTGCCTGCCTGCCTGCCTGTCAACTGACTGACGTTCTTACTTACTTACTTACTTACTTACTTACATTTCCTTACTTACTTTTTTACTACTGACTTACAAATCCTTACTTACTTTTTTACTACTGACTTAAAATAACTTACATAATTTAACTTACTTACTTACCTTTATACATGTACCAACTTACTTAAATAATTTACATACTTACTTGTATCTTATTTAATTTGACTTACTTACTTATTTACATACAATTCAATTTACTTAATTAATTTTCACACATTTACTTACTTACTTACTTACTTATTTGCATACCTACTTACTTACACTTTTTTCTCACTCAATTGTTAATTTTTGTTAATGTTTACTTGCCTGCCTGTCTACTTGCCAGTCTACCTCCCTGTCTGTCTGCCTGACTGTCAACTGACTGACTTACTTGCTTACTTACCTACTTACTTACATTTCCTTACTTACTTTTTTACTACTGACTTACAATTACTTACATAATTTTACTTACTAACCTATATACATGTATAAACTTACTTAAATAATTTACGTACTTTCTTTTACTTACTTACTTTCATTTACTTACTTACTTACTTACTTACTTACTTACTTACTTGCGTACTTACTTACTTACTTACTTCCTTACTTCGTTCCTAACTTTCTTACTTACAAATATAATCACTAGTTTACTTACCTACCTACTTATATTATCTTCATTATGTAATAACTTACTTACGTATTAGCTTACTTACTTATTTACTTACTGACCTACTTTTTACATGCCTACTTGCCTTTCTGCCTTTCTGCCTTTCTGTCTGCCTTCCTGCCTGTAAATTAGTAACCATGCACCTATAGAGCTCTAATTATGTGTAAAGTTATCCATCCCAAGAATAAAATGTTCATGCAGGGAGAGAATAATGAGAGACAAGGGAAAATAATGGGAACCTTTATAGATGAATACAACAAATACAGCACTTAAAAGCCTAATTCCTTTACTTTTATGTATGACAATCCATTTAAAGATAAAAAAATCTACTATGGGTCGAGTACAAGAATATTATAAAAAAGAAGTTATATTGGCGTCTTATATTGTTTTCGACAAAAGTTTTAGTAGCCGTAGACGTATTGTGCTCTCATTTGGAATAATATGATCCATCCTTAGAATAAATTGTTTATGTAAGGACAGAGGTATCTCGAAAATACTGGCACCATTTATGGATGAATACAACAAATACAGTATTTAAAAACCTTATTTTTTTTTACTTTTATGTATGACAGTTCATCTGAAGATTTAAAAAGTACTATTAAATGATGCAGTACAAGAATATTATCAAAAAATGAAATATTGGCACTATTCATTGATTTTGACAAAAAAAGTGTTAGATACCATTCACTTTAACATGTTTAAAAACTTTCTTTTCTGAGGTACTAAGAGAATGAAATGATTATGCTGGTAGGATATAATCAAGAAAGAGTAAATATTGGCACGTATAGGAATTTGACACCTTAGACCCTTTAACTTTTATGGCCAACACGAACTATTTATACAATTAAGCCTAAAAAACCGTTTTTTAGCAAAAAAATCAAGAATTGTAGCAATAAACTCTACAAAATAGACTAAAATTATAGTTATACTATTAGAGCAATAAATGCACTATAAGATCATATCCAGATTTTTCATTTTTGAGAAGTTTGTATAAAGTGACCGCAATACGGTATTCAAATCACCGCAAAGGTTACCAGCGGTAAAACAAAAGTAACCAGCGGTACCACAAATGTAGGCAAAATGTCAACAGCGGTGACAAAAAAGTAACCAAATGTCAACAGCGGTGACAAAAAAGTAGCCAATTGTATCCAAATTACCGCACTTTCTCCTAACAAAAGCCGTTTGGGAAAATATTTTCGGTTAGGAGAAAATTTGGCGACCGATTTTGCATTTTCCACTAGCCCTAACCCTAACCCTAACCCTAACCCTAACCCTAACCCTAACCCTAACCCTAACCCTAACCCTAACCTAACCCTAACCCTAACCCTAACCCTAACCCTAACCCTAACCTTAACCCTGACCCTAACCCAAACACTAACCCTAACCCAAACCCCAAATGTGTTAAAATCGTTGTTTTGGAGGCCTTACTCCATCTCGGAAAGGGTAAGTCTAGGAGGGTAACCGATTGGATTTTCGTATTAAGTTTTTTCACAAACATCTCAAAAATCACAATTTTGGAGGGATGGGGGGTCGGGTTATGGTTTTTGGTACTTTTCAAAGTCTATCTTTTCAATATTTCAACATGATCCTCTGCTGCGATCGGCTTGCCGTTAAAAAAACGGCCCCGTTAGGGGTAGTACTTTTCGACAATTAAGTATGTAGTGAAGACCGCAAGTCTTTATCTGTTGTAGTTTAGGAGTTGGGGTTAACTTGGGGTTAGGCTTTACTCTCCCACTAACGTTTCTTCAGTGAGGTCGGAGGGTGCGGCCGTACATTTCAGTGATACCAATACGTTTTCATTCTCTAGATTGCTTCTCTATCTTTTAGGAACAGTTAACTTTATAAAAATATCTCTATTCAAATCCATTCTACATCTGTTTGAAGATTGAAGTCAAAGGCACTTTTCATACTCTGGACTTAGAAATATTTTTGAAATTTCTGACGCATGCGCAGTCACAAAAAAGGGCAGACATGCGCAGAAGAGAGAAAGGGCACCTCACTAACCAACGCCAAAGTACACTACCATGTCCCAAACCCTGACCCTAACCCTGACCCTGACCCTAACCCAAACCCTAACCCTAACCCTAACCTTAACCCTAACCCAAACACTAACCTTAACCCTGACCCTAACCCAAACCCTAACCTTAACCCTGACCCTAACCCAAACCCTAACACTAACCCTAACCCAAACCCTAACCCTAACCCAAACCCAAACCCTAACCTTAACACTAACCTTAACCCTGACCCTAACCCAAACACTAACCCTAACCCAAACCCTAACCCTAACCCAAACCCTAACCTTAACACTAACCTTAACCCTGACCCTAACCCAAACACTAACCCTAACCCAAACCCCAAATGTGTTAAAATTGTTGTTTTGGAGGCCTTACTCCATCTCGGAAAGGGTGAGTCTAGGAGGGTAACCGATTGGATTTTCGTATTAAGTTTTTTCACAAACTTCTCAAAAATCACAATTTTGGAGGGATGGGGGATCGGGTTATGGTTTTTGGTACTTTTCAAAGTCTATCTTTTCAATATTTCAACATGATCCTCTGCTGCGATCGGCTTGCCGTTAAAAAATTGGCCCCATAAGGGGTAGTACTTTTCGACAATTAAGCTTGTAGTGAAGACCGCGAGTCTTTATCTGTTGTAGTTTAGGAGTTGGGGTTAACTTGGGGTTAGGCTTTACTCTCCCACAAACGTTTCTTCAGTGAGGTCGGAGGGTGCGGCCGTACATTTCAGTGATACCAATACGTTTTCATTCTCTAGAGTGCTTCTCTATCTTTTAGGAACAGTTAACTTTATAGAAATATCTCTATTCAAATCCATTCTACATCTGTTTGAAGATTGAAGTCAAAGGCACTTTTCATACTCTGGACTTAGAAATATTTTTTGAAATTTCTGACGCATGCGCAGTAACAAAAAAGGGCAGACATGCGCAGAAGAGAGAAAGGGCACCTCACTAACCCTCGTCAAAGTACACTACCCTAAACCCTAACCCTAACCCTAACCTAACCCTAACCCTAACCCTAACCCTAACCCTAAACCCTAACCCTAACCCTAACCCAACCCTAACCCTAACCCTAACCCTAACCCTAACCCTAACCCTAACCCTAAACCCTAACCCTAACCCTAACCCTAACCCTAACCCTAACCCTAATCCTAACCTTAACCCTAACCCTAACCCTAACCCCTAACCCTAACCCTAACCCTAACCCTAACCCTAACCCAAACCCTAACCCTAACCATTACGCTAACCCTAACCCTTTACTTTTAGTTTCGTCTTGAGTGTGTTGCATTCTTGTTCACCTCTAGAGAAATACCTCATTAAAAACACACTGAGAAGGCTACAAATTATTGAAGTTATAAAGTAATGTTGTTTATTTTTTATTTGACAATTCGTTATTCTCTAACCCTAACCACAACCCTAACCCTAACCCTAACCCTAACCTTAACCCTGACCCTAACCCAAACACTAACCCTAACCCAAACCCCAAATGTGTTAAAATTGTTGTTTTGGAGGCCTTACTCCATCTCGGAAAGGGTAAGTCTAGGAGGGTAACCGATTGGATTTTCGTATTAAGTTTTTTCACAAACTTCTCAAAAATCACAATTTTGGAGGGATGGGGGGTCGGGTTATGGTTTTTTGGTACTTTTCAAAGTCGATCTTTTCAATATTTCAACATGATCCTATGCTTCGATCGGCTTGCCGTTAAAAAATCGGCCTTCGGGGCAGTACTTTTTGGACAATTAAGCTTGTAGTGAAGACTGCAAGTCTTTATCTGTTGTAGTTTAGGAGTTGGGGTTAACTCGGGGTTAGGCTTTACTCTCCCATAAACGTTTCTTCAGTGCGGTCGGAGGGTGCGGCCGTACATTTCAGTGATACCAATACGTTTTCATTCTCTAGATTGCTTCTCTATCTTTTAGGAACAGTTAACTTTATAAAAATATCTCTATTCAAATCCATTCTACATCTGTTTGAAGATTGAAGTCAAAGGCACTTTTCATACTCTGGACTTAGAAATATTTTTTGAAATTTATGACGCATGCGCAGTCACAAAAAAGGGCACACATGGGTTAGGGTTAGGTTTAGGGTTAGGGTTAGGGTTAGGGTTTTCGTCAAGTTCAGGATCAGAAAAATGTTCACGGGATCGTCAGTGCAAATTATCACGTAGTTTATAAAAATAATTTACTTGATGAATTGCTTCTTGGCGTAAGAGATCCATCAGACTTAAAGAACTGTTGTATAAAATGTTGTTCCATCTGTGAAAAAATCTGTTCGACTTTTCTCCTGTTGTAAGTGGGGAGGCCTTTAAAAATAGTCCTTTTGGAATAATTCCTTGATTAATGTAGGTTTCTAAATTTGGAATGGGGTGTTCTGTCTTGATAATTTGGATAGTAGAAGATCTTAATTTCTTAGAATAAAATTGAAAATGCATAATGGAATATGCGGTACGAAAATCGGATCGGGTGAACACACTCGATGCAGACTACCAAAAAGGTAAAAATATAAAATGACTGAATAAATAGTCAACGATCAATCTTACAGAGCGATGGATCATGTAATATGATTCTGTACACTACACAATATAATATATAACAAGTCAAAAAGGGTACAACATCACCATTAAATAACTATAAAATATACAAATATGAGATATTTCGTATAACAGATATCCTTCTTCGGTTATTGCACATTGACAAATGAATCATGTCAATTCAAGTTAAAACGCTATCAAAATCTTGATTTATACAATTTAAGCGAACGCTGGAACAATTTTAAAATTTCCAAACACACCGCAAAGACTACAGAAATATGCCAAAAATAAAAATAGTTATTTACGATGTGAAATGGCACAATTCTAGATTTCCTAAGGTTGTGACAGTTGAGATGAACTGCATTGAGGGCAGTCCTTAAACAAAGAAATCAAAAATGTTCTAACCGATGCAGGATGGTATAAATTAGACAACGGTAGGGCAATTACAACAGAAACTACATGTTATATTGACGAGGCAAATATATACTCTTTTAATATATACATATGTTTTATTCTAATCTAAACTATATACAGTACATGTCTTGTCAAGTATAAAGCACGCAAGTGATGCTGATCTAGAAACAGTTCTCATATATTAAAGTAGTAACATTGAAGATCTGATAAGAACTCTGGATATCAAACAGATCCTGTGACCCTGGCGTTTCCCAGACTATAGTATTACATACATGTATAGGTCATTGACTTAATATTACGTCTCCCCTTTTCAGCTGGTGAGAAAGTATAGTACTAATAAATCTTATCTTGAATGGAACAGCTGATCTTTGTTTACAAATCTAATTTATCTGGAGGTTTGGAAATTCTCCCTGACCTTGTTACATAGAAATCAGATTTATCAGATTGATCTGTTTGGTTATTTTTCATTTCATTATCATAAATTGGTATTTCATCGGGGATTGTTTCAAAAGTAGTTTGAGAAATTTTAGTATCAGGCTTTTCAGGCAAATTTGAAAAGTGTCGCCGATTTCTACGAATTTCGCCACTGTCCGTTTCAATTATATAAGATCGCGGTTCATTAGATTCCGCTTTGATAATTCCCTGTTTCTTTTGATCTTTAACCCAAACGCGATCTTTTGTTTCTACCTTAGAATATGGTCGTGCTCGGTGTCGTCTGTCATAGTATTGTTTTTGCTTAAATTTACATTCATCTTCCTTTTTCAACAACTCGCGAGTGTTAGGTAATTTTGGAACAAGAGTTTTCGGAGCGACTGGAAGCATCGTTCTTAGTTTATGCCTCATCAACAGTTCTGCCGGGCTATAACCATTCACAAGCGGTGTTGTTCTATATGACAGTAATGAATTATGCTGGTCTTCTGATTTTCTTAGCATATTTTTAATAGTTTGAACGCTACGTTCAGCTAGTCCGTTTGACTGAGCAAATCGTGGACTACTCATTATGTGTCGAAACCCATACGACTGCGCAAATTGCTTGAATGTTAATGAGTTGTATTGAGGTCCACCGTCTGAAATAAAAGTTTCCGGTATTCCGTGTCTCTCAAAAAATTGACTTTAAATGATTCACGACGGACTGAGAACTTGTGCTAGACAATTTTGCTATCTCGATGTATCTCGAAAAATAATCAACAACTAATAAGTACATTTGTCCTTTTAATTCAAATAAGTCGGACGCTAGTTTTTGCCATGGTCGTTTAGGAAACTCCGGCTGCAATAGCGGTTCTGCATGGTCATTAGCATTTTCGATACATTTGTGACATCTTTTAACCATGTTTTCTATCATTGTACTCATACCAAGCCTCCACACCGAGGACTCGACATTTAACTATGCCTTGGTGACCATCGTGAAGTCGTTCTAATATTTCGTCTTGTAACGACCGCGTGATAACTAACCTATCGGCTTTTAATAACATATTTCCGATGATAGTGAACTCTCCCTGTAGACTCCAATACGGTTTCAAGCTGTCGTTTAAGCTAGATTTTTCTGGCCACCCTTCTTTGCAATATACCATTAGAGTTTTGCATATTCCATCTTTTACGCACTCGTCCCTAATGTTTTGAAGTCTCATATCTGATGCCGGGAAATTATTAACGATACTGTCCACGTACGCTTTTGTCTCGGTCTCGAATTCACTGGACTCGGACAAGTCTACCGGCGCTCTCGATAATGCGTCTGCGATATTCAATTCTTTACCTGGTACGTGTTCAATTGTAAAATCAAACCTCAAAAGGCGCATTCGAAATATTTGAATACGCAGCGGAAGTTCTGCAATACCTATACTACTGAGTAACGGTACGAGCGGCTTGTGGTCAGTTTCGAGACTGAACTTCTTACCTATCAAATAATTGCTGAACTTCTCACACGCCCAGGTCAAAGCTAGCGCTTCTTTTTCTATTTGCGCGTAGCGCTGCTCTGTATCTGTAATAGAACGCGAAGCATACGTAACAGGCTTCAATATTTCTCCATGCTTTTGCCTAATGACTGCGCCTAATCCAAACGACGACGCGTCAGCTGACACTACAGTGTCCTTATTTGAATCATAATGTCCAAGCGTTTCGAATGAAGCTAGCTCATTCTTTATCTCGGTAAACGCTGTTTCTTGTGCTATACCCCAATGCCAAGCATTGTGAGTCTTTAATAGTTCACGTAATGGCTTCGTTAACTCTGTCACCGTGCACAAAAATTTATTTAGTTGATTCACCATTCCTAAAAAACGTCTTACCCCTGATATTTCACTTGCCTTTGTCATTTCGGCAATAGCCTTAACTTTGTCTGGGTCTACCCTACAACCCGACGCGTCAACGATTTGACCCAGGAATTTAACTGACGGTTTTGAAAATTCACAATTCTCGTTCAGTGTGAGACCGGCTTTTCGTCGTGTTCCTCCTGTGATGCACCGAATACAAGAACATCGTCCATATGACACAATACGCCTGGATAAACTTCCACTGTCTCTGACATACGTTTTTGAAAGAACTCACTGGCAGAGTTTATTCCGAAAGGTAATCAATTGCAGCAATACCTACCGAAAGGAGTAATAAACGTTGTAAGCGGACGTGACTCTTCGGCTAGGTTCGTTTGCCAAAACGAAAAATTTGCATCTAATTTTGTAAACATTCTTGCATTTGCAAGCTTTTCAAGCGATTCTTCTACAGCTGGAAGCGGATAATTTTCACGCTTTACCGATTCGTTCAATTTTGTAAAACCGATACATATGCGCACGTCACCGTTTGATTTCGGCACAACAACCATGCCAGCGCACCACTCGGTCGGTTCATCGACTTTTGAGATGACCCCTAATTTTTCCATTCTTATCAACTCAGTCTTAACCCTATCCATTAAAGGTAACGGTACCCTGCGCGGTGTTGACAATGCAAACGGTTTCGCGTCTGGACCGTGTTTCCTAGTCCACTGAGTCTTTTGTTCGCTTTCATTAGTTCAATATTATTTATTCCTTTTAAATCACTGTCAGAAATTACTGTAACATCCGCACCAGTGTCGATTTTGAAATCTATCTCCTTTTTGCGAATGAAAAGTTTTGTAGTCCAAGGACGATCACCTACTGTGTTTATTGTTCCAAGAAATCTTTCAGAGTTCGAATTAACATTCACTGATTCGACTATTTTACCGCTTCTGCAAAATTTGCGAAGTGTCCGATATTTGAGCACTTGTAACATTTTGCTCTTTTAGCTGGGCATTTTTCTCTAGGGTGAAATTGTCGATTTCCACATCTTTTGCATCCGGCCTTTTGTTGTGAATGAAAAGGCTGTCTCTGTTTTTTCACAAATTTAGTTTTGTTGAATTTCGATTTAACTGCATCAACATTAGAGTTCGGATAATCACATCTCATTATAGCCTGCTGTTTTTTCACACTCTCCGATTGGCGGGCCATGTCGGTTGCTTTCTTAAGAGTAAGCTCCGGATCAAGCTGCATTTTTAATCCTTGATACCGACAACTATTCTGTCTCTTATCATTTCTTCTCTTAGATCGTTGTATCCACAATGTTCAGTTAATGTGTATAAAGATATTTAACAAAACTTTCTACGCCTTCATCGTCGTCTTGTTTTCTCTTATTGAACTTTGCACGTTCAAAAATAACATTCCTTCTAACTATGAAGTACTTGTCAAATTGCTCTCTCACTTTCGCATATTTCTTTTTGTTTTCCTCAGAAATATCGGATGATGCGAAAATATCATCTGCTTCCGGACCCATCGTGTAGATTAACGAGTTAACCTGTGTAGCTCCTGCTCTTTCCTCTAGACCCGAAGTTGATCTGAATCGATCAAATCTTTGGATCCATTTGGTCCACGATTCTGGCTTGCAAAAGTCAAATTTTTCTAGAGCTGCGACTTGAAATGTTGCCATAATTTCAGTCAATGTATTGCACTACTACATGATTAATCCAAGAATTGTCCGGTTAACTAAAATGTTTTAAACCGCTGCCACCATGTAATATTGGCGAGGAAAATATATACTCTTTTAATATATATATGTTACAGTAAATAGGTGAAATTAGGAATTACATGTAATTACTAAAATTTAGGAATTACTTGTAATTCCCGATACACTTAGTAAATACAAGTAATTCCTAAAACGGCCCAGTAATTACTAATTTTAAATTGAATTTTTACACCTATTTACTAACTGTTAAAACAATGTTGTAATATGGTCAGCTGATCAAAAGTTATGGTAATACTAACTAGAAAATTAGCGAGTACTCTTAAAAAGGTGATCAGCCTAAAATGTATGTTTTTGTTGTAGGTGCACTAGCTACGAGAAATAAGAAAAAAACTAAATAGGATTTTTTTATTGTTTAATCATTAATAAAAATGATATAATAGTTAAATTATAATTCACTTTTAGCAGCTGAGGAACATGGTTGATGAGTTGTGCACTTGCAAGTTAATAATTTGACCTCATTGAATACGTATTCATGTGACCTTCAATTTAACCCCTGCTGGAGATGGGTTACTGATGTATTTGGCTATTAAAATTGTAAGGGTTTTACGGAAACCAGTGCCTCGCCTACTTTTTCTGTTAGTTGCAGGCTCAACAAAAATGGGGGAAACAAATCCTCTAGATACTATCTTTTGACTAATACTGTAAGAAGTTTCTGTCCAAATTTCGTAAAAATCCAGGAGGGGTTGTGAAATCTAATAAATGTTTTAAAAACCTTAGCTGCAGAGTGTATGTAATGTTAACTGAAAAAATAGTCCATTTATAAGCTATATACGAAAAGGATTTTTTTTTTACAAATATTACTTCTGAATCGATTATCTTAATATGATCATAAAAAAGCTTCTGTCCAAGTTTGGTAGAAATCCAGGGTATTTTGGAAAAGTTGTTAAAATTTTAAAAACTTTAACCACAGTGTGAATGTAATGTTACCTGGCATAAAAACTAAGTTCATAATTTCATACAAACTCGAAAAAAACTTGAAATTTATCTTATGATCATAAAAAGGCTTCTGTTCAAGTTTGGTAGAAATCAAGGATAATTTAGGTAAGTTATTAAAATTAAAAAAAACACAGAGTAAAAATTTGTGGACACAGCTGATGAAGGAATGTAGGTTGGTTGGTTATGTCTCACTTTTGATTTCTCAATTTTGGATTGTCATTGCCTTGCATGCTGAAAAAGACTTTTAGGGGGTTTCAAAACTTATATAACAACCATTTTCCAGTTTCAATTTACAAACACTAAAGAGTGTACACTTTCGATGTGTCTTATATTCCTTAATCCTTAAGTAAGCCCTAAAAATTCCTACACTTTTACCTTCTTATTTCGTATCTTGAATTATGTCTTTAATTTTAAAACAAAAATATCAAGTTAGTAAATAGCTGTAAAAATGACAAAAAAAATCAGTGAATACCAGTAATCACTGAAACAACTAGTAAATACATGTAATTACTAAATTGGCTAGTAATTACAGGTATTTACTGAAATGTTTAGTAATTACGTGTAATTCCTGATTTCACCTATTTACTGTAACATATATATATATGTTTTATTCTAATCTAAACTATATACAGTACATGTCTTGTCAAGTATAAAGCACGCAAGTGATGCTGATCTAGAAACAGTTCTCATATATAAAAGTAGTAACATTGAAGATCTGATAAGAACTCTGGATATCAAACAGATCCTGTGACCCTGGCGTTTCCCAGACTATAGTATTACATATAGGTCATTGACTTAATATTACACTACATATTTAAGCCTCCCAAACGAATAGCAGTTTAAATTACAGGTTTCCATTGATTCGGGATGATGTATAAGTACGTTGCCACGTTCAACTATTTTACCTCATTATATAAAACTTATTTTTTCAATCATTATTACACTGCTATTCGTTTGGGATGCTTAAATATGTAGTTTCTGTTGTAATTGCCCTACCGTTGTCTAATTCATACCATCCTGCATCGGTTAGGACATTTTTTATTTCTTTGTTTGAGGACTGCCCTCAATGCATTTATAACATCTCAACTGTCACAACCTTTGGAAATCTAGAGTTGTGCCATTTCACATCGTAAATAACTATTTTTATTTTTGGCATATTTCTGTAGTCTTTGCGGTGTGTTTGGAAATTTTAAAATTGTTCCAGCGTTCGCTTAAATTGTATAAATCAAGATTTTGATAGAGTTTTAATTTGAATTGACATGATTCATTTGTCAATGTGCAATTACCGAAGAAGGATATCTGTTATCCGAAATATCTAATATTTGCATATGTATATATATATATGCCTACAATTAGGAACACATGACATACAAATATATTATAGTGTGGATGAATCAGGACATAGACTAATTACGCACATATAATTATAGATTGCCTAACAATGTAAATCTAACACACTCTTTAGTACGGAAATATTAGTATCTTTGAAATATTTACAATAAGGAAAAAAAAACGCAATAGATAGAATTATCGCCCTTTAACCAAGGTCTAATGGTGAATAGCTCTGATGAAAAAATCATAAAAAGTGTATATTTATAGAAGAGTAAGTCTCTAAAACAATGTCTAACAATCAAACAATGACACCAGAACAACAAATTGAGAACAACAAGCAAGATTTAGATAGTAAACAACCAGAAATTGACAAATCTTCGTCCGGTGGTAGTGAAAACATTTCGGCGCCATCTTTCTCCAATGTTGTCAAATATCATAGTGCAAATTATCAGGCCTACAGTGATCCTAAACCAAAGCTTACAGGAGTCAAACCCATCTTCATTAAAGAATCAGACTTCTTTAGTAACAAATCTCCACCAAAAGAACTTTGGATAACACATGTTGAAATTTACAAAGCACTTGCACACAAGATCAAACCGCAATTTGTAAGAGGCATACAAAGAATAAAAAAAATGTGGAGAAAATATTTAGACAATGAAGAAGACAGAATGTTGCTGCTAACAGAAGGTATCACCCTAAGAAACAAGACGATACCCCTGCATTCTCAAAACCCTTACTATCAAAAGGATGAGTTATTAACAACAACAATCAGAGTAAAAAACATCCCACTATCAGCAGATGACGGTCAAATTGACAGAGAATTAAGACAAAAAAACATAGAAGTCATGAGTATAAACAGAGAAAGACTCAGAGTTGACAACTTGGTTACCCAATGCTGGACAGGTGACAGATTAGTGGTATGCAAAAAGTTTGACACACCACTGTCAAGGTTCCTTACAATAGGAAAATACACAGCAAGAGTATATCACTTTGGTCAACTGAAAGATACAGACATGTTCTTATGCAACAAATGCCAACTGAAAGGACATAATATACATAACTGTCCAAATGAATGGAAATGCAGATTATGCAACCAAAATGGCCATAAAATGCTTCAGTGCCCTATCTTTATAAAAAAGAAAAGTGGAAACCAACCTCAAACCCAAGAAGGAGAGCATCAGGAAACAACAATAGACATTGATGAAGTACATTCAAAGTATGAAGAAAGTCAACAAGATGAAACTCCCATAGAAAATGACAAAATAGAAGAAATTGATGAACAATCTGAATTAACAGAAGGAGATGATGATGATATTCTGGCTCATTCTATGTCACTGAACAAAGAAATAACACCAGGAAATAACAAAAAAATAAGAAAAACAAGAAAAGCTGCTAACAAGTCTGTAAAAAAGGAAGAAAAAAAGTGTGACTCTAAACATCAGGCATCAAAATCAGCAGATAATACTGAAGTGAATAAAAATTCTTCATCAACTCAACCTGACATTTCGAAATTTTTAACCCCGAACAATAAAACAAAAACAGCGAAGGAGAGAACCCCACCTACTCCAAATCAACCAGATGGGAAAAGACAATCCGTACATCTGTAAATTATAGAACATTTAATATATAACAAGAAAAAAAAAAAAAAAAAAAAAAAACCCATGTATGTCTATTTGTCTTGTCTATTGTATTTATGTTTGTGTGTTATAAGTAATTATATGAAGATATTTGAATGGAAGAAAGATTCAAAATGTTACAAGAGTAAATATAAAAAAAAGAAAAGTGAAACTTTTCAAACATTGTATTATAACATACATGATATTCATGTCAATGTTACTACTGACAGAAGTATCTTTGATAATACCAAAAACAAAAAATGATACATATAAAAACAATCTTATTAGAAAAGTTAAACTGTATGATTTCTATTTAAAACCTTTTAGGATTAGAACTTCTATCTATAGTAGAAGTACTCAAAAATATCAAATCAAAAGAAAAGATTTACCTACCATATTAACATCTCTTCTTAGAACATCTGAACACCGTAAATCATATAAGGTAACTGAAAATAGAAAAAAGGAAAATATTAAGAAAAAATTAAATAAACACTGTCAAAATGTTACGGAAAACAAAACATAAAAAAAAAGCAGTACTTTACTAGAGTATCATAGATTTGACATTATTTACACATTACGAAATTGGAAAACTAGAAAGAGATTATCATTTTTTCACTGTCAAAACCATACATTTGTTCTAGTTTGTAATCAGCAAAACATGTATTATTTTGTAATTTCAGTTATTATAGTTTTGTATACATTGTGTTTTATATATTTCATATATATAGTAATTGTGTATGAGTATGTTTTATATGCTGTTTCAAAATTAGCACCTACATATCGGTCAAAACACAATCGTGAAACAGACTACAGCTACTAAACCACTCAACGTTCCCTCTTACACGGAACGAAAACGGAACGAACACGCGAATGGAATGGAATGAGAACGAACGAGTTAAATCAGTCAGAATCGTGTTTCTCCGCTCATTTCATTCATAGAAGTCAAATCGTGTTTTTCCGCTCACAGTCGTGTGTGAACGAAACGAACGAAACCAACGAAACGATCAGTATATTCCGTGTAAACAAACATGTTCCGTTCAGAAACGATACTATATCACCTGATTGGTTGTTTGGCGATTATGCTAGTTTTCAAATTTCCAAATGAAACGAATAGATATACTAAAGTTAATCGGTATATTATACTATTCATTAGATTTATTTATAAATAGTTTTATTCATTACATTATTTCGTTATTGCATTTAAAATAAAAGTAAGTCTGAAATTAATGTATAAAAAGACAAGTAACATAAACAAATATTTAAATTATGAAAGGCTAACAAGATCAATCTAAATATTAAAATACCTTCTCTTCTTTTGCAGGCTTGTTATACGAGTTTTAAAAAAATGCATATTACTTGTAAAATATAATGTACGCGAACATTCTTTATTTCATTATTCACATCTATTATTAAAGTTGTCATTTTTTCTATTTATTTTTGCTTAGAGATCTTCGTATTAGTTAGTGAAATATATATCGTAAAAAACGTGAACAAATTTAAAGAGTATCTCAGAAACATAATTTAGTGACAGTCGCTCTCCCTGGTTAAAATAAATAGAAATTATTATATTAAGCTTTCAAAACATTTGTGTGTCAATCTTTTTCGTTTTCAACGTCAAACGATTTTTATAGTTTTCTTTATTAAAGAAATGAATGGCCGTATTCGTGTTCGTAATTAAACTAACGCCTATAACAGTTTTTCGAAAAATAAAATAAAAAATCTTCTTATTTCGTTTCACGTAGTGAAACCATGTCTTACGATGACTGTAGTGAAAACATCTCCCACGCAGCGACATTAAGGTGATTTTCCCGCAAAACCGAATAAAAAAATAGTGCAGGAGATATTTCCCCTATCTGGATCAACATGTTTAATGGCGGGCGACTTTTGACGTTGCAGACACAGTTATAAATGTAGCAATAGGTAAGTTTTGAGTATCGCATAAATGATGAAATATATCACATATGGTGTCTTTTTTCATATTATAATGTATTTTCACATCAAATAATAGAAATAATTTGAATGAAAGCTGTATTTATCAAAAGAAAGATCGCAAGCGGAGTTTAAGCTCCGCCCACTGTTTACCTTATTTGGAAAATCGATGTAGCCGAGAAGCTTGCAGTTTGCAAGTCTGTTAATTGAAGATAATTGAAGCAGCTTGGCACTTGTCAGTTGATATTTAAACGACCTGGTTGAAGAAACTAATGAGAAAAAATGGAAAATTTATTCAATATGATCCTATGTCTGGGCAAAACATGATTTAGCAGGATAATTATGGTGTAATGTATCGCTTTCAGGTATATAATCTCGAGATATACTAAAATTATGCAGACGGCATGGCTTGTGCATCATGTGCATAGGACAGAAATATAAACCACGTGTTGCAATATTTAATTTCAACCATGGCCAGTATCAATCCTTTTTATACGAAAGACACAGAAACACGGGGGTCCTTCTTCATAGGGGTCCACACAAATTATCAAGTTTTTTACCCCACTTTTTTGGGATTTTCGACCCCAGAAAAACGTGTTTATCCCACAAACCTGGGACCACCCCATGTTTCATGACTTGAGTCCAACCTGTTCATCTTGTGTCAGATAATTTAGGAAAATGACAAATAGCATTAAAAAAAACATGTGCCTGTGCCACTGGCCTGTGCCTCTTGTCACCTTTTTAACTGGATAATGATAATATGCATACACTGTTAGTCCAAATAATTATGACGTCCTCTTGTCACCTTTTTAACTGGATAATGATAATATGCATAAACTGTTAGTCCAAATAATTATGACGTCTGGGACGGCTATTTTATTATTTTTCTGAAAAAAACTAAAATAGCCTTGCCAGACGTCATAATTATTTGGACTAATAAACTGTATGATAAATGGCAAATACATGTATAATTTTCAATTGTTTATAATTATTAATTGGAAGATAAAAGCTTCCAATTAATAATTATTAGGACTAATCTTGCCATTGATTCGGTAATTATATAATTTGCCGGGGCTTATTATTCCTCATCAAAACTACTCCAAATAATTATGATTAGTTGAAAAGCTGTTATATTTTTTTTCTCTTTAAAAAAAAAAACTTAGCTAAAAAAGTAAGGCGTCGAGGAAAAAAAAAAAGCTTTTCAAGATTAAAGTAAGGCGTGTCAAAGTAAAGAAAAATAAAATAGCTTTTCAAGGCGTCATAATTATTTGGACAACATCGAAACCACCTTTAAATTTGAATTCATCATTCCTAACAAACATTTTTTTTTGTTCGTCTGTTTTTTTTCTACCCCGGAACTCATCTAATTTCCCGCGTTTTCAGGTGGAGTTATCCTTCTTGAGCTGAAGACCACACAGATGTCGTTGTTTCGTAACTTCCGTTGATCGAAGTTGAATGGACAAAAAAACTGCAACACCGTCAGCGAAAAAACGAATTAAAAGTGTTTAAACAGTAATATATTATGTCTGGATATTGATATTCAATAAGGATAATTATATGGGAACAGCAAGTACTCGTTGACTAGACCGTTAAGAGACATTTTATTAGATTTTAAAACAATTTTTCCTGACCATTGCCCCAATTTCTTGAAATGGAGTTGGCAACCTTTCGCTTCGCTCTATAGTAGAGATTCACGTTGATAGTAAACATGCATATTTAGAGTATAAATATGGTATATTAGTATATATATGGTACAAATAAGTGATATATATCGAAAAATCTGAGATAAATGATTAAAAAAAAAAAAAAAAGGGGGAGGGACTATATGGGGCTCATACAGGATCCTGTCCTCAAGCACCTGTGATTTCCCTTTGTTATTGGTTGGAAAAAATGGTGGCAAAGTATTTATTTCTTCACACGAGATGTGAAATTTTCTTAAAAGAGCTGCCATATTAATGATTGTGAACATTAGGATGTATCATGCAATTGACTTATATTATTGGCAACACTACAAAAATGTAAATGTACTTTTGACTCGAGTTCAGTTTACTTTTCACTTTACAACGGAAATAAAATGACTATTTAAAGGGTCAGTGCTCAAAAAAAGGGTAGGTCAGGTAAATAGACTTATATACATGATATATATAAATATATATATTGGCCTAAGAAAAGACTAAAAGAAGCAATGATCTGAGGCTAATTAATATATAGTTTGCTCATCATGACTGCTTACTTTGACATATTATTATACGACCGCAAATTTTGAAAAAAATTTCGTCGTATATTGCTATCACGTTGGCGTCGTCGTCGTCGTCCGAATACTTTTAGTTTTCGCACTCTAACTTTAGTAGAAGTGAATAGAAATCTATGAAATTTTAACACAAGGTTTATGACCATAAAAGGAAGGTTGGTATTGATTTTGGGAGTTTTGGTCCCAACATTTTAGGAATTAGGGGCCAAAAAGGGCCCAAATAAGCATTTTCTTGGTTTTCGCACTATAACTTTAGTTTAAGTTAATAGAAATCTATGAAATTTTGACACAAGGTTGAAGACCACAAAAGAAAGGTTGGGATTGATTTTGGGAGTTTTGGTTTTAACAGTTTAGGAATTAGGGGCCAAAAAAGGGCCCAAATAAGCATTATTCTGGGTTTTCGCACAATAACTTTAGTTTAAGTAAATAGAAATCAATGAAATTTTAACATAATGTTTATGACCACAAAAGGAAGATTGGTATTGATTTTGGGAGTTTTGGTCCCAACAGTTTAGGAAAAAGGGGCCCAAAGGGTCCAAAATTAAACTTTGTTTGATTTCATCAAAATTGAATAATTGGGGTTCTTTGATATGCCGAATCTAACTGTGTATGTAGATTCTTAACTTTTGGTCCCGTTTTCAAATTGGTCTACATTAAGGTCCAAAGGGTCCAAAATTAAACTAAGTTTGATTTTAACAAAAATTGAATCCTTGGGGTTCTTTGATATGCTGAATCTAAAAATGAACTTAGATTTTTTATATTATTGGCCCAGTTTTCAAGTTGGCCCAAATGGGGGTCCAAAATTATTATATTTAGTATTGTGGAATAGCAAGTCTTTTCAATTGCACAGTATTGTGCAATGGCAAGAAATATCTAATTTCACAATATTGTGAAATAGCAAATTTTTATTTAATTAGAGTTATCTTTCTTTGTCTTAAATAGTAAGCAAGAAATATCTTATTGCAAGAAATTTTTTTAATTGGAGTTATCTTTCTTTGTCCAGAATCAACTTAAATCTTTGTTATATACAATATACAATGTATATTAATTTTTTACTACCAACTGATAAATTTAAATAATCTTTACCATTCAGTGATAACAAGCAGTTTTTTTACATTTTATTTACAGTTTATTTTAAGATGTATTTAAATGAGTAGTTATTGTTGCAAACTCCATTAGAATATTTTAATTGAGATTAGTTTTGGAATAAGGGAAAGGGGGATGTGATTAAAAAATTGGGTTCAATTTTTCTCATTTGAAATTTCGTAAATAAAAAGAAAATTTCTTCAAACATTATTTTGAGAGGATTAATATTGAACAGCATAGTGAATTGCTCTAAGAGAAAACAAAAATTTTAAGTTCATTAGAACACATTCATTCTGTGTCAGAAACCTATGCTGTGTCAACTATTTAATAACAATCCAAATTTAGAGCTGAATCCAGCTTGAATGTTGTGTCCATACTTGCCCCAACCGTTCAGGGTTCAACCTCTGCGGTCGTATAAAGCTACGCCCTGCGAAGCATCTGGTTTATATATATATATATGTCTTTTGGAAAATGTTGTTTGTGCTGTTTTTTTACCCTTCTACAAAAAAAATTGTTTTACATGCACACGTATAAAAATTGCGGTTTTTATCCAATGCAATCATAGGTTTAAACGTAGTTTTCAATTTAGACTCGTATATATATATTTATAGATAATAATTATTATCAGTTATAAATTGAATTGTCACAGCATGCACTTTCCCTCTAAAACACATGTTTGACATCAAATATCTAAACTCTGTCCTTGTTCAGTGTTGGTTGGAATTAAATCCATCACTCAAAGCTATATATCCCCAGTAAACAGAATCTATATCTAGTCTCTAGTCAGACTGACTATATATTAAAGTTCTGTCTGTCTGTTCCATGATTTTTTTCTTTGCACCTTTCTCAGGAAAATTACAAGGATTTCTGAAATTTGCTTTCAGGGTTTATGTATGAGTTAGCAATACCATGTGATGCTTTTTCATCTTAATCACTCAACAACTTCCTGTGTACCTTAAAATTGTTAAAGTTTAAGGGGGTATCATAAGTTATCAGTAGCTCACAGATTCACTTGTTTGTTTCTGATTATTTTTTTTTATTTTTTGTTTGGGGAGGGAGCTGCCAGGCTATTTTGAGTAGTGCTCTCAGCACTTCTAGTTAATCATAAATTAGCAACATCTGTATAATGACATTAGTTCATTTAATTTGCATTATAAACAAACTTGTGTGGCAAAAGTAATTTCTTTATATTAAAAAAAATTATGATTCATTATCATGATCATACATGTTACATTTGCTATGGACTTATGAAATTATTAAACGTGTTGTTATCAACTTTTCAAAAGTATATTATATTACAATTTTTTTTTTAGCTTGCCTGAGAATTACAGGACTGAAGTAACAGTATGGCATTCAAGCTTTGATGAAATATAAAGTAATGGTTTGAATTTGGGATCTTTATTATAGACAGGTAAATTGTTTATCCTGCAATTATCTTACTGTTGTACAATGAGACAACTCTCCTCAAGAGTCTTAAGTGAAACAGAAATTAAAAACTATAGGTCACCATTTAGGCATAATGGCCTTCAACAATGAGAAAACACAGAAAAGGCCCCAAATCATAAATGTTTATAAACAAGGAGAAAACTAATGGCCTAATATATGTGGGGAAAATGAATGAACAAACAAACAACAAATGTTTAATTACAGACACAGTCATACATATATGTACAGGATGTGTGTGGGGGGGGGTTAAGTTGATTACATGAATGTTAGCAAGTCTGGCTTTTTTTCCAGATTGTATGATACATGTACATGTATGTGCAAATAAATTTCTGTTTTCTTACATTGTGAGAAGATTGTATGATGTAAATTTAGAACTTTATACATGTTATATGGCAATATTTTAATTAAAAGGCAACTTTGAATACAAAATGTATCTCATTTTTATAAGAACCGACATTCTGAAATCTATACATGTATCACACATAAGTAACTGTACAAGTATGTAAATATTTTCTGAAATAGCAATTATTGATATCACAATTTTCCATTCTTCATGAATTGCAATACAATAGTTTATGTACCCAATATAAATGATCATGATAATTTCTTAATTAAAAATGAAGCTTCTGTACCAGCAATAGTATGTATTTACACAGACATGACAGATACACCTAGGCCTATAATAATATACTGAACTTGCTACATGTAGCTCAAATTTCTAATGATCATGTTGATATTGAAGTATTCCTGTCATTGTTCACATTTGGAAAAGGAGATAAAAAATAATGAAGTTAAACATTATACATAAATTTAAATATTTATAACATAGTGCACCTTTTAAAAATGCATGTGGAAAACTTATATTTTGTTCAAATGTTGAATGAAGACATTAATACTACAGGTAAAAAAGGATGGAAATTATTTCGTTAGAATTTTAATCGTACCTTTTTGAAGAGGTATGTTTGCACTAACTTTGAATTACTTTTTTTCATTTTGAAAACTTCAGTTGATAAACATGTATACATTGTACATGTATTATATTTGGATTTTTTTTATTTCAGGGATGAAGATCTAGACCTTAATAGACCTGCAGTCAGACACCAGTTAAAAGTTGCTTATAACTCATCATGGTCATTACCATGACTATGAAAGATGTGATAAAAATTTGTTTAGAAAGCTACCAAATATCACGGGGGAGTCTCAACACGGGATTTTGGGTACAGGTGTGCAGCTGGGATTTTAAAAACACCCCCCATTCATATATTGAATAATTGTGAAATCCCTACCTATACATATATTTCACAGCGAAATCATAACCCATTCATATATTTATCAGCTCAAATAGTACCTATATGCATATACAATCTTATTATACATCAAAAACACTACCTATTGATATATTTCCTCGGTAAAATTGCACCCCATTGATATATTTGACGGATCAGAAAAGGGACCCATTCCAGCGGCACATATGTATATACCTTTATATAGGAAGAGACCCCCCCGTGCCAAATATGTTTGTGAAAAAAAGACAGCTATTCTACATAATGTACTGTTCTAAGCAGAAGCATTGACAGTTTCAAGACCAAATGAATTGGAATTTAGTGAAAAACCGAGGAATATTAATTGGACAATTTAACTTCTTTTTCATCATTATTGAAGTTGATGTTTTTATCTCAGTTAAAATGATGTCCAAATATACATAATGGCAGTTCAGAGATTTGTGAATATTCTTAGAATAGGAGCTGCAAAAAGGATTTCAGTTCAAAAATTGTGTTTCCTTGATGTAAAAAATGGAATTTGTTGTCTCTTTCATGAAATCTTTTTAAAAAATCTGCAATATCTAACCAAGATGAGTGAGAGATCTACAACTAGACATGCCATTCAGTTGAATTGTAATCATGGTAAAGAGGAATTTTGAAATATAAATTTATAAGTCTTATATGAGTGTTTTGTTATTTTTATGGCGATTACAGGCGATTCAATATAAATATTAATCATACCAGTATTAAGACTTACAGATATGTACATGAGATATGTACATGTAATAATAAAAGTAAGAATATGACAAATGATTGCCAATGAAACAACTCTCTCCCTCAGGGAACAAATAGTCATATGCATGTACATTTATGTATTGGCCACCAGAGAACAAGAAAATCATATTTTGTCATGATTTATATTTCAATCTCATTTCATGACACACAAACTTCAGGTTTACAAAAGGTTCAAAAGCATAATAAAGTGTTTTAATTAAGTTGTTGGTCAAATTGATGTTGGCCTTCAATGCTGAGCAAGACCTCTGTACAAGACTACAAGTGTAACAGCCCCAAATGTTTGAACCAAACAAAATTGAATTTTTCTTTGTTTGCATTTATATTATGATGCTATAATTGTGTACATCTGTACCTTTATATACATGTACATCATTTTCATGTGTATTTAACCTTTCTACAGGTATACATGTACTTGGAAATGGGAATTATATTATATTAGTCATGTCCCCTTTATCATGATTCATTCATCTGATCACCATATTATAATGTATACATATATCATGATTCCTTCATTTGATTACCACATTACAGTGTATACATGTATGGCAATGAGACAGCATTCCCAACACACAGACAGAAATCAGTTTCTTCTTATTTTAAATTTAAATGTATCATACTCGTTTATATTTATGTACATATATATAGTTAGTACATCTAGAATTTGATACAAAAAATAAGATGTCATGATGTGGTATAATTGCCAATGAAGCTTTGCTTAACAATTAAGTTGTGTTAATTTTATGAATTGGTCAGGTAAAGATTTACCCATGACTTTTGGTAGGCAGTAGTTTTATAAGTGTTTACATGTATATACATGTATCAATTTTACTTTCCTACTGACTTTTTGGTCCTGTTTCCTACATGTATATCATTATTCATTCATCTGAAACTTTTTGATTGTGTATGTTAAAATAGTTACATGTATACATGTATATATATTAGACATGTTGGTTATTAATTAATGTATTTGTATATACATTGTATACATGTATACTGGTACATAGAATTTCTTTTATTCTGACAGAAAAGAAATACCTTTTCAGTAGGCTCCAATCTCCGCAATGAAAACATGATTGATCATGTTGATTGTGCTGAATGTCGCGTAAGCACTTGCAGCTTTTTCTTCGCTGTCCATTTGTATTGGTGGCCACTTTGTACAGTAGGCAGGATTTTAATACGAAATGAGCGACATAAAAAACACTTTTTCTAACATAATGGTAAAATTGTATACTTAACATTAAAGGTTGAGAAATTAAGATGCATATGACAAGGCTGCAGATCGAATCATAGGTACACACACATGTGTCAGATATAATTTGTTCGACCTCACTGGACTTTTTTTTTTTAAGTTTTGAGTACTCGATGCCATAGCTTCTTATCCTTACTCTAAAAAGGCAGTTTGTGCAAATATGAAAACTGAATAAGAACAGAATCATATCCCCCATGTTAATGCTGGTGTTTGCCTTAAAATATTCCAAACAATTAAAAATAACCAATGACACACCGATCAAACAAAAAAATCATGAATTTCTGGATTCTTTATGAAAATGAAACTTTTTTCAGTAAAATGTTAATGGTTTACAATACACAAACACAAGAAGAGGCATAGTAGGCCAATCTATTAATTTATATATTGAACTCACACTTGTGAAATTATAGTTATACAAACACCCAAGATGCGGATTCCGAATTTAAACCAAAAAAGGGGGAGGCGTGCGTGCCCACACACTAATCGACGTTTAGAGGGCTACACATAAACATATAATAATGACCTGAATAATTCTGAATTGTTTCCCTTCAAATGATAAAGCAAGCAATACGAGCATATTTGTTTATTCGCTCAATTATATTACATAAATCGCCGGTGAAAACAAAATATACACATAGTTTTTCCGTCAGCGGATCCGACTATTACATGGTCTTTCAAACGCTTTTTGTCGAGCCTTCGACTTTAGTCGAAAAAGCGAGACTAAGCGATCCTACATTCCGTCGTCGTCGGCGTCGTCGTCGGCGGCGTCCACAAATATTCACCCTGTGGTTAAAGTTTTTGAAATTTTAATAACTTTCTTAAACTATACTGGATTTCTACCAAACTTGGACAGAAGCTTGTTTATGATCATTAGATAGTATCCAGAAGTAAATTTTGTAAAAATAAAATTCCATTTTTTCCGTATTTTACTTATAAATGGACTTAGTTTTTTCTGCGGGGAAACAGAACATTCACTCTGTGGTTAAAGTTTTTAGAATTTTAATAACTTTCTTAAACTATCCTGGGTTTGTACCAAACTTGGACAGAAGCTTGTTTATAATTATAAAATAGTATCCAGAAGTAAATTTTGTAAAATTGAAATTCCATTTTTTCCGTATTTTACTTTTAAATGGACTTAATTTTTCTGCGGGGAAACATAACATTCACTCTGTGGTTAAAGTTTTTAGAATTTTAATAACTTTCTTAAACTATCCTGGTATTGTACCAAGCTTGGAAAGAAGCTTGTTTATGATCATAAGATAGTATCCAGAAGTAAATTTTGTAAAAAAATAAATCCATTTTTTCCGTATTTTACTTTTAAATGGACTTAGTTTTTCTGCGGGGAAACATCACATTCACTCTGTGGTTAAAGTTTTTTAAATTTTAACATCTTTCTTAAACTATCCTGGGTTTGTACCAAACTTGGACAGAAGCTTATTTATGATCATAAGATAGTATCCAGAAGTAAATTTTGTAAAAAGATAACTCCATTTTTCTGTATTTTACTTTTAAATGGACTTAGATTTTCTTCCAGTTTACATTACATACAGTCTGCAGTTAAAGTTTTCAAAACATTTATTAGATTCATTAACTATCCTAGATTTTTACCAAACTTGGACAGAAGCTTCTTACAATCATAAGATAGTATCAAGAGGAATATTTTTATTGATTTTTTTCCTCACTTTGGTTGAGCCTGCGATTTACAGCAAAAGTAGGCGAGACACTGGGTTCCGCGGAACCCTTACAAATTTTTTCTTGCAATACATGGCGATTATGTTACTACACGTTAAATAAATTGAAAAGTGCAGGTACAAGAGCTATACCAACCCACTAAATTCTGGTACTGGTAGAAAGGCTATATTCCATATTTTTCAAAAAGTGCTGCTACTAGTTATAAAGCTTTCGTGTAACAGAAATTTCACAACCCGAAGTGCCAAAAAGTCAATAAAGCGATAACATTCTCCATGTTTTATTGTTTTTTATTTACAAAACATCTAATAAAAAACTAGTAGCAGCATTTTTCAAGTAAAACAAGTTATGCCGATTACAGGGAGCCCAAAATCAGCGCGATCCGATTTCATCTTCAACCTGCACTTTTGACTTTTTTGGAAAATGTCGTTACTTTCAGTTTAAAGTCACGTGACACTAGTGTATTTATATTTTTCTATAAATAAAAGTTGGGAATGTAAATCAGAATAGACCCTTTACCCTCCGTTTACTCCTTTGACGTGTATTTTGGCTTTTAGACACTGAAAAATAGCTTTGAGTTCAATATGATGTTTCTTGTGTATAAAAATGGGAAATTTTGTGAAAAGGCCTTAACATCGCTGCGCATTTTTATATTAGCGTATGCACGGTATACATGTATTTAACCGTTTTCAAACCTAGTACAATATACTGCAAACGACATTCTTCAATAAAACCATTTAACCAAATTCTGTTAATATATCTGCATGAGCAGGCCAAGTCCAGTATAAAATTCATGTACAATGTATTTGTTTTTATTCAAGTGCAAAAACCGGTAATTATTGGTTGTTGGTTTCTTAACGTCCAGTGGCACATATATCATGCATGCTCAGGACGAATTACGCTCACTGATATACTTATAAAGAATATTCAGTGAAGAAAATAATCATTCAATACATAGTACTTTCTGTTTACCTATATGGCTCAAAACAATTAAACGGTTGATATCATTAGAAAATCTATGTAACGGAAATTAAAACAGACTTTTATAAAAAAAAATAAAAAAAAAAATAAAAAAATAACCAGAAACAAGAAAAGGGAGTCATTTCAAGTGTTTGAAAAAGAAATAAAACTGCTTTGAATATCTAAAAATTCTATGAAAATATTGGAACTGTCTTGGACAGTAAAATCAATACCAAATATGAAAAAAAATATACTCTTATAAAATATTTGTTTTTTATGTAATATGCAAGTAAGTGACGATTGGCTTGGAAATAGAAATAATCATGTTTAAAATAAACTTTAAAAATAACATCACTCTTTATTTGTGTCTTTTTTGCGCTCTTTGCCGACCGTAAATTGATCGGAATCTCGCTAATTGATAACAGTTTCCAGAATAACTTCATACACGTAACACCTTTTTATTTCTCGTCCATATAATGTGCATGTTGATTTTTAGCATCCGTCTATCACATCGTCACTCTTTGAAGTTTCCCACCTTGGGAGAGAAATAAGTCGCTATCTATTTCACAATTGGGAACTCTTAGGTGTTCGAACTAAAATCGGATTAACGTTACAGTTTAATCACGTTTATCATTGATAATTTACCAATATAATTATGATTTAGTTTAAACTGTAATAAATCAGAAAATTGATAATTTATTTACACTTGTTTCATTTGGATTTAATCGTTGCAAAAAACATCAATACATGTACATGTATATATAAAGGGGCCCTTTATAGCTTGTTATTCGGTGTGAGCTAAGACTCCGTGTTGAAGCTAGGCCGTACATTGACCGATACTGGTTTACTTAAAAAAAAAAAAGAAAAAAAAAAAAGAAAAAAAAAAGGTTATTAGAATAGATAGTTGTCTCATTGGCACTCATATAACATCTTCATATATATATATATATATGACATTAAGTCTTTTTGGTCGTTAGATAGAATGCATACTAGTATGTTATTTTTCTTGTCGTAAGCTTTGACATTTTAATATATACCTTTAATATAAAACATGTTTAGCCCGCCGTATTTTGTGCTTGTCTCAAGTCAGGAGTCTCTGGTCTTTCTTAGTCTTGTATGCTTTTGAATTTTAGCTCATTTATATATTTCGGAGTTGAGTATGACGTCCATTATCACTGAACTAGTACACATTTTTTTGGAGGCCAACTGAAGCCTGACTCCGGGTGCGAGATTTTCTCGATGTCTTGAAGACCCATTGGTGGGTTCGGCTGTAAGTCGGGTTGTTGTCTCTTTGCCACATTCCCCATTTCCATTCTCAAGTTTACGTCATGTTAAGTTGGAAATATCCAGGATATTCAAATCATGGTCATATACATACATGTATTTATGATGAAAAAAGAAAATATTCTTGGTCGGATCAAGCCATTTTAAAAAAGGGGGGTTCCAACACAGGATAAAGAAAAGTTCCAATCATATGACCCCACCCAAAAGCATTGATCGTCAAAAATAGTTGGTTCCAACCCCGTAACCCCACTGAAAAAGATTTGAAAGACACAGTTATATTTACGAAAGATAGGTACTTATTCAAAATTAATACTAAAACATATTATTTCGAAGAAAAAAAATTATAATAAAAATAAATTATCAATTCTTTTTATTTTGTCAAGTAACATAATTTATCGGTCGTCCCACTGTCTTTATCACTCTGTTCAGCTCATAATATTATACAAATATAGCCTTTGTATGAGGTCGATACAAGGATATATTGACCTGAAAGAAGTATATTGACTGAGGACGAAGTCCGAGGTCGATATACTTCTTTGGGTCGATATATTCTGTATTGACCTCAGACAAAGGCTATATTTGTTATATTATTAATTTCCGACCATATTTGTATCAAAATCGTCATTTAGGTTTGTTGGAATTTTATAGAATTTACATTGTCTCCTTGATAATACATAATACTTGTTATTTAATATACTTTTTTTTTGGACATCTTATGTATTCAAAGATTTTTTTCGTGAAATAATCGATCACAGATATAATGTGTTTCAAAACGTTAAACAATATCCTGAAATTCATTACATGACGTCACAAAGTATATCGGTTTTTAGATATTCTAAAAATAACCGTGCGATATGCTTTTTGCCGGTCAATATGCTTTTTGCTACCCGCCGTTTTCTCTCTACCTTCGAAAATATAGATTAACATGTGACTATCCCTAAACGAATCAAATTTGTTAAAATATACGAATTAATAATATTATTCTGTATCACGGCTTTGTGACGTCAAATACGTTGACCCGGCCTTAATAACTTTGACATATAACCCGGACATATCAGTAACGTCATAATGTTTGAACCGACGTTAATAACTTTGATCCGAACTTATCAAGTCATCTTCCGGTTGCTGGTGAAGCAAAGAAAACACTTACAAAACACGGAAATATAGCCCGATAAATCAATTATCAGATTATTTGCATATTGATATCGTAAAATATCAGCTGCTCGACATAATATTTAATATGAGACAGGCATTACCTGTAAATGGGAACGAAGTCTGTATGAATTATTTTTTTGTAACTTAAATATTTGTTAAAAAAAACAAACGGAAATACCGTAACGTTTCCGATTTTGGTTCTGTTGTTTGGGATTTCAGTTGTGACGTTATTTAAGTTATGACGTCATATGCAATGTTAACAAAGAAACGCTATCATCAGGTAACGTTTTTCATATCAAGGAATTATTAAAAATGAAATTGGTATTACGTTACTTCCTATTTATACTAGACTGATAAATATACATTTTACTCAAAGATCCATACAAAAGAGACCGGAAAAAGGAAGTACATTGTAGATTTCTGCGCAGGTCCGGGATTTCAAAACATGACATAAAAAAATTGAACGATTTTGAGTTCATTAGTACAATTAAAAATTCGGGAAATTTTCCCGTATTTTTTTTTTATTGAATTTTCTACTGTTATTGGGGACTTCGTCCCCATATGAAGGCCTTGTTGGTCTTGTTCGCTTCTTTTTATGTTTCGCAACTGATATTTTACGATATCAATATGCAGACAACCTGATAATCGGTACGTTTGATAGCTTTGTGAATCGATTCTTAGCTTATTTTGTTACGTTTTCCTAACGTACAGTGGCAAATATTTCTCTTAAATTCCGGATGAAATAGTGGTAATAACAAAATCTTACAATACTAAAATGTGTTCATCAAAATAGGGTAAGAATTTTGACAGCTACTGGACATTGGAGAAATATTATAAAGGGGCATACATTTTGAGAGTACAACAGGCCACATATATACGATCATTCAAAGTGTTGTTGTAATGGTTCGTTAACTCGCATAGTGCACATTCTAATATGACGTCCTTATTACGCTTTGTTAACAAAGCCGTGTTCTAATGAGCACAAACAAATATGTTTGACACATGCGCACGGACTTTTTATATTAACATTATTTCCATCTTTA
Source organism: Mytilus edulis (assembly GCA_019925275.1). Lineage (NCBI taxonomy): Eukaryota > Metazoa > Mollusca > Bivalvia > Mytilida > Mytilidae > Mytilus > Mytilus edulis. The sequence continues at coordinate 84,326,569 of CM034359.1, forward strand.
TCTTTTTAAATATTTACAAGCATAAACTTTTATTATATACTTTTATCAAACAACCTATATTTACCTTGGTCGTAGTTTTTAAACTTATCAAATATAAAATGTAATATATAAACTCCTCGGGGAGGAAACGGAAACCGCCAAACAGTCTTACGGTATTTTCATACGCTTCGACCTATAAATATATTGTATTTCTCATGTTAGAATCGAAATAATTCCTTCATGTCATGCTCTATGCTCATTTTAACATGGGAAGGCATTATATTTGACCACCTTTTACACCTCGCTAACGCTCAGTGTAAAATATCGACAAATATAATGCCTACCCATGTTAAAATGAGCATAGAGCATGACATGAAGGAAGTATTTCTTAAGTAATGTACCTACTTGATGGTACACGAGTCGTCGGTTTTAGCGTCCGTTTTCAACAAAACTTGGATGTATATACTGTCTATCCTCTTTTTCTAATGGTGAAACAGACTCGAAATAAAAGATATAGTCATATTTATAATCACTTCGGGTTTAAATCAAGATTGTTTAGCACAAAACACTTTATATGCATTTGGTTATCAAAATTATTGAAAAAGAACTTGTCAAAACTATTATTAAGTGTTTAGAATAGTTTAGTGGAAAATAGAATGGACCATAGACCAAATATCTTGCGAGACACGAATTAATTTATTGCGAGCTACGTATACAACTCCAATAAAGATAATTAACATTTGGAATTCGTTTCATATTTCATAAAATATTTCTCTCGCATTTTATAAAAACATCAGTTTTATAGACAACAAAAACAGAAATATTCAAAACAGGGAGTTTATTGAATAACACCTTGCATATTATAAAATAAAAAGAGAAAAACATTAAAGAAAAACTGCAAAAAGATACTTGAACAGAACTGAAACTAAATGTATCTATCTCTGATGTTTAGATTGTTCTCTTTTTAACAAAATATTTCTCTTTTCGCGAAAATTCAAGTTGGACACAGCAATGCAGTGCAGTAAGCAAAAGAATGCAATCGACAAATTGATACCATCTTTAACCATTTAATTCATAAACACAACTGTTTTGAAGTCTTTACAGCAACAGGATGACTTATTTTCTGGTTTGAATCGTTTTGTGTCGGAACCTTTTAGAGCTTACTATTCGGTATGGATTTTCTGTATGGTGACTTATGGTTGCTTTCATCTGTCATTAACTCTTCTGGATAGTTGTCAGTGCGGATTCAGAGGGGGGCGTAGAGGGCGTACGCCCCCCCCCTTTTGCTCGGATTTTTTTTATTTTTTGTGAAATTATTAATCAGCACTAGACTTCGTGAACTTTGCAATTTCTCGAGAATTCAATTTTCATACGACAATTCTTTACTTATAAAGATATTTTGTCGCTGGTATTTACTGATTGTCAAAGTCATGTGATTTGCTATGGTGGAGTTGACCAGTGCGTTGAAAAAACGGCACACGGTCATTTTGAAATTCAAATTAACAGTAATACACATTGCTTAGGCTGAGGATGTCATGACAATCAGGAAACCTGCAAAGCGAAACAGGATTGAGCAAGAACGTATTGACTTCTATTTCATCATTTCAACCAAACAAAAAGTAATAGTTAATACTCTATAGACTATTAACCTCTCATGAAAAAAAGTTCCAAACTATTATTTACCTACGAAAACATGTTTAACCCCAAATGCCCCAGCTTATTATATAAATAGCAAAGTTGAATAATGATCCACAGTTACCCCGCCGCAGTTTTGCGCCTGTTCCAAGTCAGGAGCCTCTGGCCTTTGATAGTCTTGTGTTATTTTATTTTTAGTTCCTTGTGTACAATTTGGAAATTAGTATTGCGTTCATTATCACTGAACTAGTATATATTTGTTTAGGGGCCAGCTGAAGGACGCATTCGAGTGCGGTAAAATTCCCGCTACATTGAAGACCTTTTCGTGACCTTCTGCTGTTGTTTTTTCTATGGTTGGGTTGTTGTCTCTTTGACACATTCCCCATTTCCATTCTCAATTTTAGTATAAGGTCTAGAAAAAAGTCTCAGGTGGATTTGAAGAGGCAGTCTGAGATATTTAAGAGAGAACAAAACGACTCTGATCCTTGCCTTAAACAAAAATTCTGGCCCTATCTGGATTGAAAACAACAGTCTTGCTATTAAAAACGAAAATTTCAAACAAAAGTATTTAGCATGAAATGAACATGATGAATAAAAACGGGCGTAGTTTTTTGTGGCCAGGGTTCGCATGTCTGACTGGAATGACTGTTTCGCCGGACTTATATACATTGAATACTTTTTTCAAGACCAGACTGTAACAAGCCTGCTGGGTGTGACCTTTATGTCTCCATTTTTCGACCGTCATTCTAACTTCGTTGTCATTTCAGACACTTTCGTAATCTTTGGTGGATCTTCGGAACCCTTTACTTCGGTTCTCTAAGTTACGTCGGGTTAAACATATCAATCAAACATTTTGATGAAAACTGCTTGTTTGTCTTTTTTAACTCGTGTCGGCCCGTATTGTAAATTTTATCGAATTTCCACGTATTTTTTTTTCTGACAAATCCTACATCAAATATATCAGTACATAGCTTTTGGATCAATACTATCATTTTATGATAGACTATTTATAGGGAGAATACAGCATAAAAATGTCCAACCCTTACACTGTACAGCAACTATAAAATATACAATGCCCCAAGCCAGGAACCGTTTAAATAGTGCATATCACACTTATTTTATGTTTTCTAGCCCCAAAAAGCCCTAGTTGTCTCTTTTGCAATCATACCAAATCTTTTTATTTTAGATTAATGTCATTCTCTGTATAATAAAACTATTAAACTATTCCTTCGAAATATATACAATTAATGAATATTAATTGTATATAATTTTGATGTACCCCTGTCACGTACTATAATATAGTTAATTAACGCGAGATTTCAACTCAAACGTGCGAAGGATTTCGAGATGGTGACCTATAACAACTAACATCTATAAAAACTGGATCCCTGTTGTGTTCACTTATGGCAGGGTCGGATCCACCCATTTTAAAAGGGGGGTCCCAACCCAGAGTAAAAAGGGGGGGTCCAACTATATGCTACCATTCAAATGCATAGATCGTAAAGACAAGGGGGTTCCCATCCCTTTAACCCCCTCCCCCTGGATCCACCACTGGTTGGGTGGTTGTTTCGTGCGAAATATAGATTTTTTATTCGTTTTCTCGTCCTCAATACACTTTAAGTATTGACCAGTCGATAAAATGCAACTGCAATCAATAAGGTTTTACACGAATTTACGACGACGCATTTTGTTTAGTATTCATTGAATATTCTTTTCTGCGCTATCATTGCGATTTTTGTTATCCTGGTTTAATCTTAATATTACTTATATAATATATGATATATGAATAAACGAAAATTCAAAACTCTAAATACACTGTGCACTTTTACACTAAATATGACTTGTTGTCCTTACTGACACAAAAGTGCAATATTTGAGACGATTTGTTGTAAAATTTTACATTGCTGTAAGTCAGGAGAACAATTGATTAGAAAAGAAGAAAAAAAACTCTTTTTTTATACCAGTTCCTTGTTTCAAACAGTTTTGATTCATTAATTGTATGTTCTTTTTTATTGAAAATTTAAAGACAAAGCTGAAATATCTACACTACATTATTCATGGTTTTCTAAAATCTTTCATCGGCAACGTTTAGGGCTGAATACCAATTTCTGGTTTATGGCAATTTGTAAAAGATCAAATTTATTTTTGAAACATCATCAAAAGCTATAATTTTAATCCCCCCCCCCCCAAAAAAAAAACCCATTGATGATGATTGAAGTTTTTAATGAACTTGACTGGGTATACAGCCCTTACATACATGTATCTACAGGTATGTTATGCGTATTCAAATTGATTTTAAGCGTCAAATTACGGTAAAAGTAAAGGTTTCAGTAACTGAAAAAGCAACTGTCAGTGAATAAATCGACAACTTGTTCTGGTTTATGCTTTTGTTTACACAACACATATCATGCATACATAAAAAAAGAAGATGTGGTATGATTGCCAGTGAGATGATTCAGAGCTCCACAAGACACCAAATGACACAGAAATTAACAATTATATATATATATAACATCACTGAAGAGACATTTTTTGTCGAAATCCGGATCTGGTGTACAAAAGAAATATTGACACCGTATGTTTGTGGCACAACATCGTGGCCACAAGTTAACAATTTTTTTTTCTGTTTAGTATTAAATTTATTTTAAGATTCATTTTGTTACATCTTGTGATCAATTTTATTTGGCAATCGCCAATGGCAGTCACCAGGGTTAAATCACATCAGTTGTTCGACCTGTTAGTCAAGTGCGTTTTGTTTAAATATACTTTTTCACTTTTTTGGTCTTTTGGAAAATGTTGTTTGTGCTGTTTATAGACCCTTCTACAACGAAATTTGTTTGACATGCACACGTATAAAAATTGCGGTTTTTATCCAACGTAATCATAGGTTTGAACGTAATTTTTAATTAAGACTCGTATATATGACGGACTTCAACAGAGAGCAAATCCATTACACATTGTAAGCTCCCGGTGATTATTTTTCTTGTGACTTCTATTCTTGTGGCTTTTTTTCCTGCGACTTCATTTCCTAGGGATTTGTGTGACTTTTTTCCGTGACTTTTTATTCGTTTACCATTCTCTTAACAGGTATCACGTTATTACTACACTGTTATTGTCAGATTTGCTGTAAGCTAAAACATTTTTAATAAAAGATATAAAAATAATGGATCAGATTACTGAAAAACATTTTGAACACCAAAGAAAAACCGTATATATTCATATATCTTAATCGGTCTCATTTGCTAAATATAACAAAAATAAAAGATCCATTTGATAAAAGAAATTTAAGATGATTGGCGGTAGAATAATTATCTGTTGAACAACTAAGTGTGAAATGTCTGGCAATTTCTCTAATGATATCCTGCAGAGTTCGCCCGCTGGTTATTTAGATTGATTCAAAAATGCATTCTAACCTCGAAAGCGTTGTCACCACTTTAATTATTACACAACTGTTGCAATAAAATGTTAAGTAATTTTAGCCTTACAGAAATATTTTATTTTTAATAGTCCACTAAACCCAAAGACAATGCTGCATATACTTGTTTCATATGCATGATATTTATGATATGTAAATACAAAACACCACTTTCCTACATGTATAACAGTGAGATAACAGTAACTGAATTAAAAAAGTGCTCTACCTTGTTTAATTTAACGAAACACAGACTTACTGAAATATTGTCCCTATTTTTTAAGCAATCATAGATACATTTTATTTAACATTTACTTCATTTAAAATAGAAAGAAAAATAAACAAATTACATGTACCACACTGCAATTTTGTACATTCGTTTTTTTATACGACCGCAAATTTTGAAAAAATTTTCGTCGTATATTGCTATCACGTTGGCGTCGTCTGCGTCGTCGTCGTCGTCGTCGTCGTCGTCGTCGTCCGAATACTTTTAGTTTTCGCACTCTAACTTTAGTAAAAGTGAATAGAAATCTATGAAATTTTAACACAAGGTTTATGACCATAAAAGGAAGGTTGGTATTGATTTTGGGAGTTTTGGTCCCAACATTTTAGGAATTAGGGGCCAAAAAGGGCCCAAATAAGCAATTTCTTGGTTTTCGCACTATAACCCTAGTTTAAGCTAATAGAAATCCATGAAATTTTGACACAAGGTTTATGACCACAAAAGAAAGATTTGGGAGTTTTGGTTTCAACAGTTTAGGAATTAGGGGCCAAAAAAGGGCCCAAATAAGCATTATTCTTGGTTTTTGCACAATAACTTTAGTTTAAGTAAATAGAAATCAATGAAATTTAAACACAATGTTTATGACCACAAAAGGAAGATTGGTATTGATTTTGGGAGTTAAGGTCACAACAGTTTAGGAATAAGGGGCCAAAAAGGGACCCAAATAAGCATTTTTCTTGGTTTTCGCACCATAACGTTAGTATAAGTTAATAGAAATCTATGAAATTTAAACACAAGGTTTATGACCATAAAAGGAAGGTTGGTATTGATTTTGGGAGTTTTGGTCCCAACAGTTTAGGAATTAGGGGCCCAAAGGGTCCAAAATTAAACTTTGTTTGATTTCATCAAAATTGAATAATTGGGGTTCTTTGATATGCCGAATCTAACTGTGTATGTAGATTCTTAACTTTTGGTCATGTTTTCAAATTGGTCTACATTAAGGTCCAAAGGGTCCAAAATTAAACTTAGTTTGATTTTGACAAAAAATGAATCGGTTGGGTTCTTTGATATGTTGAATCTAAAAATGTACTTAGATTCTTAATTATTGGCCCACTTTTCAAGTTGGTCCAAATATGGGTCCAAAATTAAACTTTATTTGATTTCATCAAAAAATGAATAAATGGGGTTCCTTGATATGCCAAATCTAACTGTGTATGTAGATTCTTCATTTTTGGTCCCGTTTTCAAATTGGCCTACATTAAGGTCCAAAGGGTCCAAAATTAAACTAAGTTTGATTTTAACAAAAATTAAATTCTTGGGCCTCTTTGATATGCTGAATCTAAACATGTACTTAGATTTTTGATTATGGGCCCAGTTTTCAAGTTGGTCCAAATCAGGATCTAAAATTATTATATTAAGTATTGTGCAATAGCAAGTCTTTTCAATTGCACAGCATTGTGCAATGGCAAGAAATATCTAATTTCACAATATTGTGTTTTAGAGTTATCTTTCTTTGTCCAGAATAGTAAGCAAGAAATATCTTATTGCAAGATTTTTTTAATTGGAGTTATCTTTCTTTGTCCAGAATCAACTTAAATCTTTGTTATATACAATATACAATGTATATTCACCTTTTACTACCAACTGATAAATTTAAATAATCTTTACCATTCAGTGATAACAAGCAGTTTTTTTTTACATCTTAATATTTTATGATGTATTTAAATGAGTAGTTATTGTTGCAAACTCCATTAGAATATTTTAATTGAGATTAGTTTTGGAATAAGGGAAAGGGGGATGTGATTAAAAAATTGGGTTCAATTTTTCTCATTTGAAATTTCATAAATAAAAAGAAAATTTCTTCAAACATTTTTTTGAGAGGATTAATATTCAACAGCATAGTGATTGCTCTAAGAGAAAACAAAAATTTTAAGTTCATTAGAACACATTCATTCTGTGTCAGAAACCTATGCTGTGTCAACTATTTAATCACAATCCAAATTTAGAGCTGAATCCAGCTTGAATGTTGTGTCCATACTTGCCCCAACTGTTCAGGGTTCAACCTCTGCGGTCGTATAAAACTACGCCCTGCGGAGCATCTGGTTGTAAATTAGTTAGACAACCATAGCTGAAACTCGGCGTATCCAATAAGCCATGTTTATAATACACTTTAAGATAGATATATTTTAAAACATCCTTTTTACCAAAAAAAAAAAGGAACCAGTGAATACATTTAATCTCAATATGGAAGTAAAATATATAATATTTCCCGCGAGATATTTCCCTGTCTCAAAAAGTTTTAATGGCTATACTGTGAACCAAAGAGTTTTACCAAATTTCACATCATTTTATTACAATAAACGGTCTATTCAGACCTGAGCCAGTGACCATCATTATCAATGTTGAAATTTCGTTGTTCAATCTTTAATTTTAATCCCATCCTCATTTTAGATACGTTCTTAGATTTTTATCTTTCACGTTCTTTATACTTTTGTGTTTTAGTTACATATACATAGTGATAAACATTTTCAATAATAAATCGTATAGTAAGATCTAGATACGTTCATAAGAGAGAGACAAAAAAAACACAGTAAAGAGAAATCGAGTTTTTTTTTGTTCAAACCACTGAAATCTTAATCAGAAAAGTATACTGTAGTCTAAAGTATGTATTGAACAATGGACATACATTTGAGATTAGTTTTTTTTATAATTAGAAAAATTACACACATAATTTTGCAATTAACATATCAAATACAAGGTTGTTTTTTTGTGGACGGTTATCCTGTGAACCTTTAGAAGAAGAAGTCATATTTATAACCCATCGACCTTTTTTCGCGTTGATTTACATATATATTTGCCACTGGACATCAAATATAAATTAATCATCATCCTTAACGGTGTTATCTGATAGGGACAAATATTACATTGCTACCTGTTGAAATGAATATGTGCAACAATCCCATAAAGATATACTATGTAACGTTCCATGCAGAGACAGCAAACCAACAATTAACGTTAAAATAGAAATCTATACGACGAATTTGACCTATAGATATAAACAAGTGTCCACAGTTTATTATACATCCTTGACAATTTATTTTAAATTTCAGCAGAAGCTACAACATACATTGTTCATGATATCGGAATGACCACCAATTCTTTGGCATGCAAACTTTTATTTTATTTAGTATTTGACAATAAAAGTTATAAGTATTATATTTTATAAAAGCTAGTGCTCCAAAGAGATTGTGTGCAGTCGTTTTTTAGTCTTCAACTGATTCTAATCAATATATTTTTTTTATACAAATAGTATATATCTATCGCTTTTATTGTTTAACTAAATAATCATATTGTTACAGACATGGCTTCATTTAAAATGAATAAACTATCATGGTCGTTGACGTTGTGGTGGTCGTCGGTGTTAGTGATGAAGAAAATACATGCGATGATGTGATTATAAAATACGAAATTTTACTGTGAAACGAACCAAATTACATTTCACTTAAGAATGATATAATCGTTCACACACGCCGTAAACGTTCTAAAACGAAATGATTAGCTTCAAGTGTTTACCGAACAACACGCTTGATATCATTCTATGTCGTGTATAAACGGAATGGAACACGGAATGTAACACGGAATGAACTCAAACGAAATGAATGAAATGAATGACACGGAAACGGAATGAACGAAACACGCAAACGGAACGAATGAAAAACGGAGCGAAAACGGAAAAACGGGAAACTTGAGTGGTTCAGTAGCTGTAAACGGAATGGAACACGGAATGTAACACGGAATGAACTCAAACGAAATGAATGAAATGAATGACACGGAAACGGAATGAACGAAACACGCAAACGGAACGAATGAAAAACGGAGCGAAAACGGAAAAACGGGAAACTTGAGTGGTTCAGTAGCTGTATAACAATATTGTTATAATCCAATTACAAAAAAGAAAATTGGTTAACATAATTATTTTCACAGGTAACTCCCACGTTAAAAAAATACGATCAAAACTAGGAGAAATAAAGTTTACCTTAAAAATGCCACTAAAACGTGATGTACGCTCACTAATTAAAGGTATTAAACAAATCGAACAACTTTTAATCAAAATATGCTAAATAACCTACACATTTGTACAGCAAATGTTAAAGGACTTCGAGATAAACAAAAGAGATTGAGATTTTATCAATGGATAAAAAATCAGAAATGTAAAATAACTTTTATTCAAGAAACTCATTTCAATACATCCCTAGAAAATGCTCTAACAATAGAATCAGATCATTCTTGTTACTATAGTCACGGAACGACTTCCAGCAGAGGAGTTGCAATATTAATTAATAACAAACTAGACTATAAATTAATAGACGAGCATAAAGATTTAGAAGGTCGAATAATTATGATAAATATTGAATTTGAAAATATAATATATTCTCTTATAAACATATATGCCCCAAATATAGAATCTGAACGAAATAGCTTCTATAATAAATTAAATGACTTTTTAAACAAAAACGCAATAGGTACAATAATTTTAGGAGGAGACATGAACGATGCCCTTAAAAATGAAGATAGGAAAAGCTCAAATATTCGTAAAAAAGTAAGTAAACCAGTTAATAGCCTAAAAAATTTAATTAAATCAAATGATCTCATAGATATATGGAGATACGTTAACCCTCAAAAGATCCAATATACATGGAGACGTAAAAATCCAGTCCAGTCTAGTAGAATTGACATGTTCCTTGTTAAAAAAGACTTTGTGTTAAACGTAAAGTCATGTGATATTAGGCCTATTCTTATTAAAAGTACTGATCACCAAGCAGTATCAATACAATTACAATCTGTATCATCTGAAACAAGAGGCCCGGGATACTGGAAAATTAACAACGGTATTCTCGACGAGCAAGAATACGAAGACAAAATAAATCAAATTATACAAAAACAAAGTAATGAGATAGGAAAAAATGAAATAGATCCTAGACTTCTGTGGGACTCCCTCAAGTTGGAAATAAAGGAATACAGTATTCAGTATAGTAAAAGTAAAGCTAAACTAACAAAAAATGTAACGCGTAATTTAGAACTACAATTAAAAATATTATATGAAAAATCTAATAATGAAGATAATGATTTTATTAAAGAAAAAATATCCACTTTAGAGAAAGAGCTAGAAAATCAATATGAATACAAAGCAAAAGGAGCTCAAATAAGATCAAGACAAGAGTGGGTGGAAAAGGGAGAAAAAAATAATGCATATTTCCTAGGTCTTGAAAAATCTAAACGAACGAAAAAGACAATACTTAAACTAAAAAACGATAAGGGTGTAATAGTAACAGATCAAGATGAAATATTAAAGCTTGAAAGAGATTTTTATGCTAATCTATACGACACTAAACAAAAACCGGACATAGATGTTAAAAAATACATTTCTGAAACAAAACGTAATTATAAACTGTCAGAAGAAGAAAGTAAGTCTTGTGATGGAAATGTAACTCTAGAAGAATTAACCATTGCAGTCAATAATCTAAAGATAAACAAAAGTCCTGGTATGGACGGACTAAGTATAAACTTTTATAAAAAGTTTTGGGAACTTCTCGGACCGATGCTTGTAAAATTTTTTAATTTTAGCTTTGAAAATAAACATCTGCCATTTACGCAAAGACAAAGTTTACTGAATCTAATTGATAAAAAAAATGATCCTTTAGAACTTGCAAATTATAGACCAATATCATTATTAAATAGTGATTACAAAATACTTTCATACACTCTAGCTTTAAGAATAAAAAAAATCTTAAATTTAATCATTAATGCCGATCAAACCGGTTACATAAAGAACCGATTTATAGGTTTTAATTTACGCCAAATACAAGATGTTATAGATTACGCAGATAAGTTTAATATAGAAGGAGCAATTTTATTCATAGATTTTTCGAAAGCTTTCGACACATTAGAATGGAATTTTATGTATCATACTTTAGAATATTTTGGTTTTAATAAACCCTTCATAAACTGGATAAAAACCTTGTATACAAATATAGATAGTTCTATATTTAATAACGGTTGGATATCTGCCCCCTTTAAACCCCTAAGAGGTATCCGACAGGGATGCCCGTGCTCTTCTATACTTTTCGTAATGTCAGTAGAAATAATGGCCAAACAACTAAGGCAAAACAAAAATATAAGAGGCATAGAATTAAAAATTGATAGTAAAACACATTGCTTAAAAATCACGCAAGTGGCTGATGATACAACTCTATTCCTAAAATCTAAAGAAGAAATCCGAACAGCATTAAATATAATCGAAATTTTTGGAACTTTGTCTGGATTACAACTAAACAAAAATAAAACGGAAGGAATTTGGATTGGTAAACTAAAGCATTGTAGAGATAAAGTAGATGAAATTAAATTCACGGACAAACCTGTAAAAGTGCTAGGTATATATTTCGGCATTAATAAAAAAGATTGTGAAAAATTAAATTGAGATACTAGATTTGAAAAGAGTCGAAACCTGATAACATCGTGGAAAAAAAGAAACTTAACCATTTTAGGCAAAATTCTAATAGTTAAAACTCTCATTATACCACAATTTACTTTTTTAGCAAATGTTACAGCTTTGAGTAACTCAAAAATAGTTGATATAGAAAGAGAAATTTTTGGTTTCATATGGAACAATAAGAAAGACAAAGTTAAAAGACATACTTTGGTAGCAGATTATAACCAGGGAGGACTTAAAATGACCGACATAAAAAGCTACTTCTCCTCTCTTCAAATAAGATGGGTCTCTAGATTGCTACAGGCAAAACAAGAAAATTGGACATTGATAACAAAATTATTTTTAAGTAAATTAGGTTCTAATTTCCTCATTTTTAGAATGAATTTAAACAACCAAACTTTAAAAAAACTAGATTACATAACTAAGGACATTCCAGAATTTTACTTAGAAATAATAAAAAGTTGGATTTTATTTCATGAAACGAACATCACAGAATTGAAAAACTTTGTCGAAATAAGAAAGCAAGTTATCTGGGTAATAAATTTATAAAATTTCAAAACAAGCCGCTTATTATGCATAACTGGATACACAGTGATTTTATTTACATTAACGATATTATTGACGATAATGGAAAAATTGCCCAAGATAAAATATTTAGAAAACTGCGAAACACTAAAAATTGGATAGCAGAAATTTCAAAAGTAAAAAACTCAATTCCAACCTCATGGCTAAAAATTTTAGCTACAGAAGAATCCATCAAATCAAAAGTAAATTTTAACAGATTATTTATCAATATAAACAAAGAAAACATTAAAATTGAAAATTTAAACAACAAAAACGTGTATCAATTGCTCGTTCAAAAAAAAAATTCTCCAAACATTGGCATAAATAAATGGAAAAATGAATTAGAAATAAATTATGACTTTACCAAATATATGTTTAAGTTTATACACCAACATTTAAAACTTAATAAACTTAAAATGTTTAGGTGGAAACTAATAACTTGCATTTTACCGAATAGAGAAAATCTCTATAAATGGAAAATCGTAACTAGTCCGTTTTGTCAACTTTGTCAACTCAAAGACACGTATCAACACTTTTTTATCGAATGTAAATTTCTAAAAGAATTTTGGGAAATCATTAATAAAATCTTATCTCAAATGAATTTTAACAAAAACATTAACTTAAAATACATTGTAATAGGCTACAAAATAACAGATAATGAGTATATCGGATTCAATATAATTCTGACACTTATAGGATTTGCTATCTACAAATCATACTATGTATCCGATCAAAGAAATAAATCTACTAATGTATTCAATCTGTTTAAATTTGAACTGGACGAATACTTAAGATCCTACAATCTACAAGAATATACTACAGTCCAAGTGCTTCAAACTTTAATTTCTCCAAAATAAAACACTCTTAAAGAAGATATTTCTAGAACACTTTAACTAAATAAATAAAAATAAAGAAAAGACTCACCTAAAATGTTTAAAATCCAAATAAAAAAGAAGTAAAGTAGCCTAATTCAACATACATCCATTAAAAAGCATGCTCTCTCTCACCTTTAAACAAGGTAAACCATCCGATCAAGAAAATCGATGTCACACACTCTTAAATCATGTAATTTTTAAACGAGATAATTGACACCAAACATTCAATTTCGGATAAGAGTATTAAATGGGCGTTATTTAATTTGATTACATGTATAGAAGGAAAATATATCATTTATTTCAGATCAGGGTACTGAATTGTATTACATTATTATTGAACATTGTATTTAATTGTAATATACTAATATAAAATTTAAGAAAAAAATACTTATCTATATGAAACCCTGTTCTTATAGATACTAACTATTTCATGGTACCTTACAGTTAAAGCTGTAGCGGTAAGGTCATTGTTAACAGCTTTAGTGCAATAAATTAATATTCAAGTGTTAAAAAAAAAAAAAAAAAAAAAAAAAAAAACGCAATATGTTGCTAGACCAACTAGCTTTATCAAGCGTGCTTCTAACAAGTTGAAATCGGATGAAGACGATAAGAAACTATTGCAGTTCAATTTACATGTTGCACATTAATTTAGCTCTCTTGTAAGTAATACACAATTTTGATGTTCATCTGTGAAACGGTTATTCCATAACGGTCAACCAACTCGCGATGGCGTCCGTAAAATTTACGAAGGGATGATTTCAACTTCACTATTTGGATCCCTTGGTTTAATAGCTTCCTTCTGAGCAGTAAGTCTCTATAAAGGAAATCATGATAGGAAAACAAGCCCGTGAATGACGTAACGATATGGATATATATATACTTCGTATGAGGGCGCTGTTGGAATGTTGCAACATAAAACTGGAAAGTTCACAATTAAACAGCTGAACCATCTCTTTTGTCCTAAAGTTTTGTTTCCAACCGATCCTCGTTGTCAATTTCTAGATGTAAGTCAAGATATGAGGCAGACTCAACTGTGTTTCTCTAGTTTAATGGGATAGATTCGTTCAACATGGTCACCAAACTTTGTATTATTTAGTGAGAAACATCATCTATATAGCGGAACGTACAGTTTCTAAGAAATTACTATATGAATCAGCTTCATAGTAATAAAGACACAATTCGGCAAAAAGAGAGGCACAATTGGTCCCCCTTGGAATTTCAACATTCAGTTGAAAAACACTCCAAACGTAACAAATATGTTGTCAATCAAGAATTCAAGCCTTTCGAAAGTGATTATTTACAAAGTATTATTCATCCCTCCCCAAGACAAGATACTTGTATCTACGTACGCCTTTTGTATATAGAACAGACTATGTTTATCCAGGATTTCCTTTTTGGTAATTGTCATGAGAGTTTAAGTTTAGTTCCCAAGTGAATTGTCAATACATTATTCATTTATCAAACAGTATATGTATAAATATTTACACACAGAAACAAAGTTGTTTAGGGCTTAATCTGCGGGTACAACAACATATTTGTCATTGAGGTACAACAAGTTATTAGCAACATTTTGGTTTTTAAAAATTGACGCTGCGAGAGTATTGACAGACCCATTCAGTTTCTTAATTATGATTTGTATCAACGACCTCACAGCCTTAATCCATTCGGAAAGAATATCTACGTCTTCTTTCTCGCTTAAGCTCATTACCTGGCATAATCCTCGACTGAAATTGAATCCATCAGGTATTTTCAAGTTGTGTTTCCAAATGATGGATTAAGCCTCAAGATATTTCGGACCTTTGGATAACAAGTTTCGCGGGGAATTGTTATTGACAATGTTGAGGTCTCCGGTAAAAACATGGTCAGCCGGATTATATGTGAACTCGGAACTAGCATAGTTGCAATCGGGACGTTTAGACTGTTTGTAATTGAACAATTTAGGTGCAGTTGGTTTGGTATAGGTATAAGAATTATCTGTACAGACTGATCTTTAGAATATTTTCATTCATTCGACCGCATAGTGTGTAGCAACCATGAGTTTGAGTAGGTTACTTTTCAAATACAAATGTCAGTAATTTGTCACGGATGCTTTAGGTCTTCTGAAGGCAATGACTGGTTGTGAGAAAAATATTTTTTTTAAATTGCAGTCATTGTATTAATTCTAATTTTAGTTTCTTGTGTATAATTTGAAGTTTATTATGGCGTTCATTATTACTGAACTAGTATATATATATTTATAAAGGGGCCAGCTGAAGGACACATCCGGGTGCGGGAATTTTTCGCTGCATTGAAGACCTATTGGTGACCTTCTTCTGTTGTCTGTTCTATGGTCGAATTGTTGTCTCTTTGACACGTTATCTATTTCCATTCTCAATTCTATTCTGTACAAAGGAAGACACATTTTCAAAATCAGGATGGCAAGTGAGAACAAGAAGTCTTCTGTAAACTCCTTCATTTTTATCCTTGTACTCAAGAAGTTCTTTACAACTAGTTCTGTTTGCTCTTTCGAAAGCTGTTAATGATATTATTAATGTATCCTCGAACAACAAGATGTTTACGTAGTTGTGCAAGTCTAGCGTTTAGCGAATTTGCGATAGAGCATATTCTCTTATTTCACTGGCTCAATGGGATACTAAAGAAGCACTGTTAAAAATGGCAACTTGAATGGGAAAGAAATTGATGTTTGTCCGTTTGTTTTTGGTATTAATGTATTTCATAATGGTTCTGTTTTGAATGTAACTCATAGTATCTAGGAAGGTGTTTTTAATAGATATTTCGTATGTTAATTTGATTGAATGGTGGAAAGAGTTCAAGTGTTTTAGAAATTCACGGCGATGGTCTTGTTAATCTGTCTATTTAAAATAAAACCAATATCGTCGAGAGGATAACTATCTGCCAAGACCATAAAAGAGGTGTGAATAACTACAAACCGTTCAGCCGTCAACAATAAACAAACCCAGTTAGGTGTCGTTGGCTATGGAAGACCCTTTATCTAAGACCATCAATTTAATCAAAAGAGGACAACACGGTCTCGTGAGAAACTGACAACCTTTTATGCCACATCACCAAACAATGATGTTGCAGGGTTAGTTAAAATTGTTGTCATATTGGTTGTATTTTTTGTAGGCATCCTTCAGTGTGATGTTTAGACTAATTTGCAACAGTTAATGATTAATTCTTTTGTAAGATTGCTCTTTTTTTTATTTATCTATGGCTTTGGTTTTTTTTAAATAACAGTTGTTGTGTGATGGTCGGTTGCAAAGAATTATACTCAAAACGATTAAAGGGACATTATTTCACTTACAGTGAGATGAGAATTGTGTTTGCTCTGTGTTGAAATGTTGCATTGATATGAAGAACAGTAAAAAAACGCACTTACCAGTAATTTGTATCATAAATGGGCATGTCCTAATTTTGTAACATAGATGGTTACTGCAGTTTTCTTTTCTTATAGTAAAGTTGATGAGTGCCATGCCGTTGTATTCATTGATAATCATAGCTCAAGAGGTCACACTCACACTTGTAATATATATTATCATTTATTGAAGCTTTCTTTTTTATTACTACCGCTTATATGTACAATTTTTATAAACAATACAATCATATTCCGTATCGTACATGATTTAAATCATGGCTTTTTGTCAATTTTTGACTTTATAGCCTCGATTATCACCTTCTTGTTTGCTGTCACATTGTGGTTCATCAAAGAATTTAACCAGTTGAAATCCTGCTCAGAGTAACCGAATCTATAGGTGGCATAAAGAGGAAGTATATCAAAAGTATATCGTTGGACTGATTTTGATTTTCCTAGAAAAAAAAGACTATAGAATTACACCAGTTAGTCGACATCAAATATTGAAAAAGAAGGATTTGGTAAATATAATGTATAATTAGTGTCTTCCGATTGTCCCCTGTTTCACCGAAATACATTTATCATCAAATATGTGCTGTCATTAGCAACACGAGAAGCGGAAATTGTGGAGCGAAATCTGCTTATCCCTCTAGAGCACCTGAAATTATCCTTTATATTTTTGGGTTTCTTGGCTTAGTTTTTAGTTTTGTATCTTGTGTTTGTAGATTGTTGTGTGTCGTTTGTATGGGCCTCAATTTTTGCTATGGCATTACCAGTTTCTGACTGACTTCTAAGTTTGAAAAGAAATTGATATCCCCGCCTCTCATTTGAAGGTGCCCTTAATATTTTTTCAACGTTTGTGTTATTTTATATATTGGCATTGAAATTATGTTGCAGCTGGAGATGGAATGTTTAACACAGCACTTTCGATGGGCAATGTTTTTTTTTAAATGAATATTAACAGTTGACCTACATTATCAAAATTAAATGGTTCATGCATCTTGATGTTAACATAAAATAAAGCGAAAATCACAACAATCGAATAGAAAAAAATATTAAGTTTTTCGTTCTTTGACTTTGTTGAAAAACATTTTTTTTTATCCGCATCTTGTTTTGATCTTCTCCGAATATACTAAAATTTTTATTTTGAAATTACAAGTGTTTCTGAAATTAAATTGTGATAACAAAAATTATATATTGATTTGATATTCGGATAGACATTTAAAAAAAATGATTTGTTAAACAAGCGTAACCTAACGATAAATGTGTGAATTACATAGTACGCAATCGCACGCTAAATTAAAAAAAGGCAGTAGTATACCGCTGTTCAATAGTCACAAATCGATTGAAACAACCCAATTAGGGCATTTATATATATATATATATATATATAAAACGTCTGAATAATAGTCAACGAATTTTCCCACGAGGGCGCTGGATCGTTACAAGTAACGATACATGTACACAATAAAATAAATTATATAAACGCCTAAAAAGTGTACATAACAACACCAATAACACAAAAAGGAACTATAAATGTAATTATTTATAAATATTTCGGATAACAGATATCCTTCGTCAGTCAGATTCTGATGTTAAATGAATCATCTTTAAGTCTTCTTAGATTAAACTTTTACTAAATCTTGAAATTTATACAATAAAAAAGGCAAACCGAACATCAGTTAAGACGCTTGCATCATTGCAAAAATATGTTGAATATGAAATAGGTTATATGACTAATTACATCAGAGAGTTCAAATAAATGTTTTAAATAAAAATAATAATGTGCGATATGAACTAGCACAATTCTAAAGCTTTAACAGTGTCGATAATTATGATGTTACAAGAAAGATTGCGTCAATAAGAATTCCAAATAAACAGCATTGCACGGTCTTATTTCTAAATAAACAGCACTGAACGGTCTAAATTTCTAAATATTTCAGATTTAACAACTGTAGTGTAGTTACATTAGAGTCTGCGATGTTTAAAACAAACGGCCGTTTAAAAAAAATAACAAATTTTGACTAAATTAAAGTAAAATAGTTGGACGTGGCTTGGTACTTATACATCCCTCAAAAAATTAAGCAATTTAGATTGTTATATTCAACAGATATATTTTAGAAATGAGTAAGGATAGAAATAAAAACGGGGACTGTAATAATAAGTAATATATATATATACAACTCGTCTAAACATCAACCCAACAATGTTATATATATATATATAACATCTTCATGCCTTATATATCATGTACTGTAGTACGCCGCTAGATTAAAACTGACGTGGAAAGGTAACACATGGCCAGCGATAGCTCTTTCTTATGAGAGCCCAGGTGGTCGTGTGGTCTAGCGGGACGGCTGCAGTGCAGGCGATTTGGTGTCACGATATCACAGTAGCATGGGTTCGAATCCCGGCGAGGGAAGAACCAAAAATTTGCGAAAGCAAATTTACAGATCTAACATTGTTGGGTTGATGTTTAGACGAGTTGTATATATATATACAACTCGTCTAAACATCAACCCAACAATGTTAGATCTGTAAATTTGCTTTTACAGATCTAACATTGTTGGGTTGATGTTTAGACGAGTTGTATATCCATTATGTACACAGCCATTTATCACCATCATTGATGGCGATCCGATGGATACATTTGTTGTAGGGTTGTCACTGACTCAGACGTACTTTTGAATATATATATATATACAACTCGTCTAAACATCAACCCAACAATGTTAGATCTGTAAATTTGCTTTCGCAAATTTTAGGTTCTTCCCTCGCCGGGATTCGAACCCATGCTACTGTGATATTGTGACACCAAATCGCCTGCACTGCAGCCGTCCCACTAGACCACACGACTACCTGGGCTTCACAAAAGTAAAGCTTTCGGTGGGCATGTGTTACCTTTCCACGTCAGTTTTAATCTAGCGGCGTACTACAGTACATGATATATAAGGCATGTAGATGTTATTGTTACAGATCAGCTAAATTATCTATAGTAAAGGGGATATCAATTTCTTTTCAAAATCATAGTTTTGAACGTAGTTTTCAATTTAGACTCGTATATATATGAATTTTAAGAGTCAATATAGGATGAACGGATCATATAAACCGGAGGGAAAATATGATACAAGCCCAAAGGAAAAAATATAAACGAGTCTAAATTGAAAACTTCGTTCAAACCTACGATTGCGTTGGATAAAAACCGCAATTTTTATACGTGTGCATGTGAAACAAATTTCGTTGTAGAAGGGTCTAAAAACAGCACAAACAACATGTTCCAAAAGACCAACAAAAGTGAAAAAGTATATTTAAACAAAACGCATTTGACTAACAGGTCGAACAACTGATATATAAGTACGTATGAGTCAGTGACAAAAGCAAATTTACAGATTGAGTATTGTTGGGTTGATGTTAAGACGAGTTGTATATTATATATAAATATATATACAACTCGTCTAAACATCAATCCACCAATGTTAGATCTGTAAATTTGCTTTCGCAAATTTTTGGTTCTTCCCTCGCCGGGATTCGAACCCATGCTACTGTGATATCGTGACACCAAATCGCCTGCACTGCAGCCGTCCCGCTAGACCACATGATCACCTGGGCTCTACAATAATAGAGCTTTCGCTGGCTGTGTGTTACCTTTCCTCATCAGTTTTAATCTAGCGGCGTACTACAGTACATGATATATGAGGCATGAAGATGTTATTGTAATAGATCAGCTAAATTATCTATAGTAAAGGATCCTACAAAGTAATGTAAGATACAGTCACAGAAAATGATTATATTTATAAGTACGTCTGAATCAGTGACAACTCTACAACAGATGTATCCATCGGATCGCCATCAATGATGGTGATAAATGGCTGTGTACATAATGTATATACAACTCGTCTAAACATCAACCCAACAATGTTAGATCTGTAAATTTGCTTTCGCAAATTTTTGGTTCTTCCCTCGCCGGGATTCGAACCCATGCTACTGTGATATCGTGACACCAAATCGCCTGTACTGCAGCCGTCCCGCTAGACCACATGACCACCTGGGCTCTACAATAATAGAGATTTCGCTGGCTGTGTGTTACCTTTCCTCGTCAGTTTTAATCTAGCGGCGTACTACAGTACATGATATATAAGGCATGAAGATGTTATTGTTACAGATCAGCTAAATTATCTATAGTAATGGAATTTACAAATTAATGTAAGATACAGTCACAAAAAATTATTATATTTATAAGTACGTCTGAGTCAGTGACAACTCTACAACAGATGTATCCATCGGATCGCCATCAATGATGGTGATACATGGCTGTGTACATAATGTATATACAACTCGTCTAAACATCAACCCAACAATGTTAGATCTTCCCTCGCCGGGATTCGAACCCATGCTACTGTGATATTGTGACATCATATCGCCTGCACTGCAGCCGTCCCGCTAGACCACACGAACACCTGGGCTCTACAATAATAGAGCTTTCTCTGGCTACTGTGATATCGTGACATACTAGTTCAGTGATAATGAACATAATACTAAACACCAAATTATACACAAGAAACTAAAATTAAATATCATACAAGTCTAACAAAGGCCAGATGCTCCTGACTTGGGACAGGCGCAAAAAAGCGGCGGGGTTCAACATGTTTTTTTATATCTCAACCCCCCTCAATACCTCTAGCCAATGTGGAATAGTAAATGCATAACAATACGCACAGCAAAATTCAGTTCAAGAGAAGTCCGAGTCCGACGTCAGAAGAGGTTACAAAAAAAATTAATAACAACAGACTACTAGTAGTTA
The DNA here is from genome assembly GCA_019925275.1 of Mytilus edulis. Lineage (NCBI taxonomy): Eukaryota > Metazoa > Mollusca > Bivalvia > Mytilida > Mytilidae > Mytilus > Mytilus edulis. Next base: position 84,347,900 of record CM034359.1, read on the forward strand.
CTGACTTGCCAGCTCCAGATCTCAATTGAACCGATTGAAAGATTATGTTGTCATCATATGAATATCAGGCACAATTCCTCCCGTTAGGGGTTTAGTATTATACTATCATAACATGTATGGTAAGAACATAACACGTATCATGCCAATAACTGGTTTTTAAATAGCTGTGTTTAATTTTGACGCAAAGACCCTATTCAGAAATCAATATTAAAGCTAAAATGTGCAATCTTTAATGACCTGCCAACAGTATCGTAACTATTTCTCTTCTTAATAAGTCTGTTTAAAGGTTTCGTTAGCTTCTGAGGTGAATACATAAATGTTTGTGCTTTGTAAGGAATATTACCATACAATAGTTGATGTAAAAGAGGGACAAAGTTACAGTCAAACTCATAAATCGAAAATAAACTGACAACGCCATGGCTAAAAATGAAAAAGACAAACAGACAATCAATAGAACACATGACACACCATAGAAAACTAAAGAATAAACAACACGAACCCCACCAAAACCTAGGGTGATCCCAGGTGCTCCGGAAGGGTAAGCAGATCCTGCTCCACTTGTGGCACCCGTCGTGTTGCTTGTGTGATAACAAATCCGGGAAATAGTCATAATTCGGTAGTTCACATTCATGAAACGGATGGGATTATAATCACGATGTAAGGAACATATCTGATATCTTTTGTGACACGGTTATTCCATAACGGTCAACCAACTCGTGATGGCGTTCGTAGAATTTACGAAAGGATGATTGCAACTTCATCATTTGGAACTCGTGGTTGTATAGCTTCCTTGTGAGCAACAGCCTCTATCAAGAAAATCATGATAGGAAATGCAAGCACGGGAATATCGTATCAATTGGGAGATATATACCCCGTATGCAGATGCTGCTGGAATGTTGTTACTTAGAAATGGAAAGTTCACAATTGGAAAGCTGAAATAATCTCTTTTGTCGAAAAGTTTTGTTTACAACCGACCCTCATTGTCCATTTCTAGATGTAAGTCAAGATATGAGGCCGACTTAACTGTTTCTGTAGTATCCTTAATCTCAAGTTCGATGGGATAGCTGCGTTCCACATAGTCACCTAATTTTGAATTATGTAGTAAAAGAACATCATATATATAGCGAGAATTAGAGTTAATGGATATCGCTAACTTATAATATCTTTTTTCCTTAGAAGTTCCTGCATGAAGTCAGCCTCATATTAATAAAGAAACAAGTCGGCAAGTAGAGGTGCACAATTTGTTCCCAGTCTGTTCAAAAACACGTCTTCCGAACGTTACAAATATGTTTTCAATCAAGAAATCAAGCATCTTGATAATATCAGTTTCAGAGAATTTTTTTGTTTGGATCAGAGGGATCCTTTACAAAGTAGGATTTGTCACTCCCTAAGACAAGATACTTGTACGTATCTACGTTGGCCATTTTTTTTAATGAAGCAAAGCAATACCAACTCTTTCAATTTGTCTTTTAGTTTGGACTGTGAAATACTTGTGTATAGAGTAGAAATGTCAAATATTTTATACTGTTACAAGATGAAAGATGTAAAATACCCGAACGTATAAAAAGTCTGCATGTTGAGTTATATTTACGAATAATGCCCTTGTACCGGTGATGAAATTTAGTAAATATTTTGACTAGTTTGTGATATCGAAAACCCTGGTGTTAAAATTTATCAGTAATTCATAAATTTCTCTCGTTAAAATCTAAAACGTTGTTACATAAACGAGCGAATATTTATCTTTTTCTTTATCCAGAAATCTTCTCGGAATCCACAGAGAATATTACGTTCAATAGGACTCAATCTAGTATGATGTAGTTTGTAAATAAAAAGTGTCAATCCATCTGCTGTGAATATAAATGTCTATCGATGTCTATGTTTGCAGGTGAAACTTTAGTGTTTGTATATATATTACAGTGAATTAGTATAATTAGGGATTATGTAGAATCCCTTATTTTTCAGGGATTATTTAGATTCACTTAACTTATGCGTGATCATATATTATCCCTAACTTATTAGTGATCATATATAAATCATAAAAATGGCCAGTGGTTTTACATAATTACTGAACATATTACAAATTATTTCACAAAGTCTCTAATATTATCTCCGAAATTATCAATAATGAAGAAAAAATAAGGGAAAAGTTGTACCAGTGATATCTTATTTAACTGTACGTTGAATTACAATATTTCACAGAAATATAAGTATGGCAGAGGAAAATACAATATGAAAGATATATAATGGTAGTTTTACTTTGTTGACAAAAGAACCAAGTAAAAAAGACTAAAATCCTCCCTAATTTTGTCTGCTAACATAGTATAAACTATTATTTTAATTGATATGAGGCTATTAATATATTTTATAACAAATCAGTATTTAGGGCGTCGTTGTTTATAGAGGAGATAAATGAACAAAAATGGATCTTGTACTAGCAACCAGGTCTCGGCTGCTGAATACCTTTTCATGGTACCTTCATATGTATGTGCCTAGCATTTAAATAAACAACTGTACTTATAGATTATCGTTGATTATCTCAACGAGATTGATTTTCTCGCTTGAGCTGGTACAGCGAAAGTGAGAAAAGCAATCAAGTTGAGATGACCAATGATAATCTGTTTATCGCTATTTTACCTATGAAGACGTTGTCAATTTCAATGTCAATTTCGTTAGCAACGCCACGTGGCCTCCTTAGTTTCTAGCGATAATTTTTCCATCTCAAGCGAGAAGCATGATATGAAAATTATCACAAAAAAGATCAAATGAAAAGTGCACAAAATAGCGATAATGTGCTTTACATTTTACAAACTATCTTGATGATGAAGTTTAATATGAATTGATATCATAAATTATTTTAATTTCATTAATTTTCTTTATACACAAAACTGTTTCTTCATTTCAGTTATTATGCATATCTCCTGACTTTTTTCTATTGATTATAAATAATCCCAGAAAATTTCAGTGATTATATATAATCTCTAAACTAACCAGTTAGTCTACATAATCACTGAAAATGTCATTCTTCGGAAAGTCCAATACTGGAGGTAGGTGAAGTTTGGTATTTTAGTTTAAGTTTAAACTCTTAGATGTTCAGGGCATATACATATTGAAAATATGCCACAAAGCCCTATGAATAAAATGGTAGTGAATATCAATTTTCCGTTCTGGAACATAATTTTTCACGAAACTTTATATTAACAGTGGGACAGATTTAGTAGCAAAGGGAGTGCCTATATGAAATTGTGCTGGTTATATTGACAGAATTGAAACCTATAAGATTATTTTGTAAACAACTATTAAGCCTAACGAACCAACAGAGACACTGAAGTACATCACAAACCATCGACAATGCATACCACAAAGAAAACGAAGAAACATAACAACTGACATTTGTGTGAGTTGGTACATGACATTTTCAGAAAAACAGTGAGTTAGCCTTTTATGGCGAAGATAACTTGGCCAATAGAATGTCAACATTACATGACAGGAATACAGTACAAACAAATGCAAGAACATTCAGGACAGAGAAATACACAAATAAACAGAACAATAGTACTTATCGACCTTCTAACCACAGAAACAGCACAACATAATTTTGAACTATTCACCACACGACTGTACATAATAGACACAAAAAGAACATGAATTTTCTCGGATACACATTATAAATCAAATTTGTGGACCGCACTAATGTTATTTTTCATCATTTGTTCATTTGAACAAAATACAAAGTTATTTAGTAATCGTCAATCAGTTATAAAACACTTCTTTTACTCATACTATTTGCATCCGTGCTAAATAAATCCGTCTAAATAAAACAACCAGCTCAAGGATTCCTCCGGTTGCGGGAGTTTCCCGCTGCATTGAAAACCCATTGGTGGCCTTCGGCTGTTGTCTTTTTTGTGTGCTCGGGTTGTTGTCTTTTTGACTAATTCCCCATTTTCATTCTCATTTCTATTTTTACATGGCATTTCTGAAATATTAAATTGTTCAATTCATGTATAATGCAAAAATATAGATTTGAATAAAAGCGATATAAATCATGCATTTTGCTTACCAGCATCGCGGTACGATTTGTTTATCATCACGAAATGCACGATTGTCGGTGAATTTTCGCCGGTAAAGACATACACCTCCTCATAATTTCTAGTTTCCAAACATGCCTCCTCGATTTGTTTCAGTTTGCTGGCAATTTCCGGGAAAGGAATGTTTCTTTCTTTTGCCCATGCAGCCGCCAGTTTTAACTGCTACAAATAAATAAAAAGGACATTAGTTTCTAAAAACCACAATCTACATTGCACATGTTTCCAAAAATAAAGTTTAATTTATCGATGATAGACCAAATAAAGGTCTGCATTGTTAGGACTGCTCACGTCTGTTTGCTATTTTTGCTTCTGCAAATTTCAATGTATATGTTGTTTTAGCTTCTCAAAAATTTGTATAGATTGGATAACGCAAACAAGGTATGTTTTGCAATTGTTTTGTCTATTTATACGTAGAAAATAAAATGTAAATCCGCAACATTGAAACCAGGCGTATATTTTGTTTTGTCTACGTTAGATCCATCAGAAGCTCTAGAATCAAACCTATAGAAAAGCAAAATTGAAAAGCATAAAAAAAAACATTCAGAAAAAAAAACTTTACAAGGGGTAAACCCTTTAAGCGATTAACGTTTTTATTATTTGTAATCGTTAAATCTATTAAAAGAAACACACGATACAATCAAAGACATTTCCGCACAATGCTGAGTACTTGGATAGCGTAGTGTCTTTTATCAATGTCCCTGAGTCAGTAAATGCAATTACTCATCAAATATACCAGGTTTATTTCTTAGTACGCCACGTTTTTTATCCTCATAAAACTAATAAGTGCCACTTAGTAATTGAAGTTAGAACACCAATTTATGAAAAAGGCAAACAATTTTCACTACAAGGAACAGATATGCCCAGCATGGATTGATACTGTCAAACGGCTTTGTAATACTATTTATCTTACCTCCTATACATTTCTAGGAATGTGATTGGTTAAAAGCTCCCTCGTGGCGACCGTGTATATTTCAAATAAGATTAGTAGGGAGGCGGGGCTTATCTCATACACGGTTAGTAGTGGTGTTAAGTCCCTTTATATTCCATATTAGTTAGTATGGAGGTAGGACTTATTTCTTACACGGTTATAAGTGGTGTTACGTCCCTTTATAAAAAACAAAACGGTACTAAGAAAAAATCGTAAAGCTTTCAATTCAACAGACGTATACATTGATGATAAAGATTGAAATTAATTCATAAAACACATTAAAAACTAACAAGTTATTATTGTTGGTATCTATTTTTGGAGGATCGATTGAAGTAGTTTCTTACTGCTAACAGCATAGAAGACTTGCTCATTTTGAAAGTTAACTAGTCTAACCCTTACACGTTAAGATAGTCGGGAAGATAAATTCGTTACACAGTGTGCTAGTGACCTAATACGGTAAATATAGGGTCAGTAAATTCTATATGGGGATTCGAGCTTCGATCTCGCTGCATGTCGATGCCACTGCAGGTGAACGTTTCGTCCCCGATGGTATCACCAGCCCAGTAGTCAACACTTCGGTATTGTCATGAATATCAATAATGTGGTAATTTTTATAAATTTCCTGTTTACCAAACTTTGAAATTTTGAAAAACTTAGGAATTTCTAATCCCAGGCATAGATTAACTTAGCCGTATTTGGCACAACTGTTTGGAATGTTGGATCCTCTATGCTCTTCAAATTTGTACTTGTTTGGCTTTATAAATATTTCTGATATAAGCGTCCCTGATGAGTCTTATGTAAACGAAACGCGCGTCTGGCGTACTAAATTATAATCCTGGTAATTACTAACACATTGAATATATAACAAAATCCTATCAAATTCTTTAAATCGTATGAACCATTTTTGCACTTATTATGTAAATCTATGTAGCTACATGATGATTCAGTAATATATTTTTTTTCTATGTCAGGATGTTATGTATAATAAAAATGAGAGCAATTTTGGAACACAATCGCTACAAAATTTTGTCCGCATAAGTTTAGAGATTCAGGATGTCCTACCTTTGTTCAATACACAAAGGCTTTTGAATTTTTGAAATACTAAGGCTTTTTTTCTTTAGGAATAGATTACTTTAGCTGTATTTTTGAATTGTTTGTTATGCATTTGGTCCTCAATGCACTTCAACTTCGTACTTTATTTGTTTTTTTTCCCTTAAGGACTATAAAATAATAATTGCTGAAGAAAAAATCATATGGTGGTGCACATATTTTGAAAGTACCCCCATATGACGATTTTTGTGTCCTTTTTGGGGCTTTTATGATGAAAAAATCACAGTTCCAGAAGCAAACTGTGTGTATGCTTTCAGTACAGATGAAGTCGACCATTCTGAATAAAATTCATTTAAAAACGATGGGTAGGTGTTAACATGAGCATGTTTTATCATATGTTGATGTTTTCTTGTGTCAAAATTACCATACTGTCAATTTTGTAAATTTGTGATTTTTCTCTGTTTTAAGAAAAAAATGCATATTATTTCAACCTTTGTTATAATTGATTTAAAAAAATACATATTTAATAAATTAAAAAAAAAGAAAAAAAGAAAAACATTAAATGGGATGAACATATTCTGGTAAAATCATTTCTTGTACCCCTCATCATTTTTTTCAAAATGTTCGCCACAAGACTGACTTGATTGGCAATAAAATTTGAAAAGAAATATTACTCCACTATTTATTGTAGATACAAATTTCTCCCAGAGTTAAGTTTGATTATAATATTTTTGAAACTCATTGATATTTTCCACTTGTATCACATGTTTTGGAAATAATTCCAGATTTAGATTTCAACGAGACTGAAACATCAGAAGAACACATTCTTAATTTAAAGGAGCTTTTATCTTCAAATACATAATTCATATAGTCTTAGAAGGGAAAACATCACTATATAACTTGAAACCTATAGAACTACCCTGAATGAAAAACTATTGAATATAACACTTACTTCAAACGGTGGTTCGTTATCCGTCCCACGATCGGAAAAGTCAAATGATAGGATAATATCTACTTTTCTAGAAGGAGCTAGTACCGTTGGATATGGTGAATTAAAATCAATACCGGCATCAACAATCAAAATTCTGCCTGCATTAAAAAAAATATATCTGAGCTATAAAGATAAACCAATGACGTGTTTCATTTTTAACCAATATCCATTTAATCTAATTTTCTGGAATTCTGTTATTTGTATTTTGACAATAAGGTACTAATTATATCCTAGAATATCATGCAATACTTTACAGATTGTGTCTAACAAACGTTCGTTATTAATGCAAAGTTTAAAACTATTCTCTTAAGCAGTTTTTACCTGAGCTAGGAAGTTTTTGGCAGTATTATATTGCAAATTCTATTAAATGTGAGCAAGCCATCGTCTTTAGATCTTTTCGATTATCTAGCGTGTACCAGGAGTACGTTCAACAACTTTTCAACATTGCACTTACCTCCATGATCAAAAAAAGGATAAACTTCTGGTAAGCCTATTAAGAAATTTGGCATGTATCCAACCAACCTTTTGTCAAAGATCTTCACCAAGTAATCAATACAATGCTTGAAGACGCTGTAAAAGAGAGACGAAATATACCAGAGGAACAGACAAACTCATAAATCGAAAATAAACTGACAACGTCATGGCTAAAAATGAAAAGGACAAACAGACAAACAATAGTACACATGACACACCATAGAAAAATGAAGAATTAACAACACGAACCCCACCAAAAACTAGGGGTGATCTCAGGTGCTCCGTGGAAGGGTAGGCAGATCCTGATCCACACGTGGCACCCGTCGTGTTGCTTTTGAGATAACGATCAATTATTTTGTTTAAAAAATTACATCATCTTTATTGCAATAAATGCTGTTAAACAAATTCCTAAACTTACAGCATTGGACTTAGTTTCCATGTATATAAATGATTATATATTTGGGGAGTATATATAATGAATTATAAGTAATACACAATTAAACATAATACTTAATATAAATAAACATCAATATAAATTGATTCATTCATTGATATGATTTGTCTGCATACAAATCGGGGAAAAAACGGTTCTACACTATACCATTTTGTGATTATTATGTGTATTTATCTTCTCACAGGATAACTGTGTAATTGGAATCTTATTCTTTTAGAATTTGGATCTATTTATCAAGCTTGCATGCTTAGCCATGCTAACGGAAAACGATATATAGGTAGGTGTATAAATTTATTTTCAATTCATATCGATAGGTTATTTGCGATGCAATTTTTTCTGGCACCTTGTGGAATAATATTTATACAAAGGAAGTAGCATGCGTTGATTTGTCAAACAATTGCATTATATACATATGTCACTTTAAGTTACAAAATGTTTTTTTCCGGTTTCAATATTTCTTATCGCATTTAATTTTACAATGTCGTATAATTACGATTTGAAAATTTTGAAGATTTTTATCTTTGTTTTTTGTTTGTTTGAAATAAATTATCTGGAAGAAAATACAAGTGTTAACAGGTTGTTAATATCTAAATTATTTATTTCCGATATTTTATAGCCAGTTATTTGATTTTCTAGCGTTGTGATGTTCCTGTCTATTGGAAAAAAGTAAAATCACAAAAATACTGAACTTAAAGGAAAATCAATTCGGAAAGTCCATAATCACATTGCAAAATCAAATAACAAAACGCATCAAAAACGAATGGAAAAGAACTGTCATATTCCTGACTTGGTACAGGCATTTTCAAATGTAGAAAATGGTGCATTAAACCTGGTTTTATAGCGCTAACCCTCTCACTTTGATGACAGTTAGAGTTAGGGTTAGGGTTAGGGTTAGGGTAAGGGTTAGGGTTAGGGTTAGGGTTAGATTCCGTTATATTTACATTGATGCGTTAACTAAACAGACACAATAAATAAGATAGTCAGAATATGGGTACATCAGTCATCATCGTATAACAATTTTAAAAGGAACAATTTAACAGAACACAAAAACATCTATCTACAAAGACATTCATTGATTAGTGTGTCTGACGTCAGAAAATTGTATACGTCACATAGATTTGTCGTTCAATGTGCATACAAACAATTTGAAATTTTTTCTAGGTAATGTTAGCATACAGGGTTAAAAATCAAAAGTATGGAAGAATACATTTCAGAAACAGACCGAGATTTAAACTAGTACAAAAGTTATATATAGAATTTATAAGAATCCGCAAATAGTTAATTCCACTACGCAATTAAATGATTTTGACGTTTGTGGTTCAAAATACATTGTAATACACAATATAAATATATCATAATGACATAAAATAGAACAATATCATACTGACGGGATCTTTTATAGAACAGAGTCACGTTATAAGAACCAAAGAAATACAAAAAGTAGCATATACAAAATACAACACCAAAAAATGAAAGACAATACAAACACATTGACGAGATGTATAAGTAGAGAGCCACGTCAAACGAATATCACATAAAACCATTCAACAGTAAAAGTAACATTAATAATATAACAAAGACAAATGAAAGAACTATAAAACACGTTGTTAAGATGATAAACAATATCATACGCAGAATCTATACATCAAGACCATCTTGTATTATTTGTGAAGTTGATACGAAATATTTATCAACAAGGTCTTGGTACCTTCCGATGAATTTTATTTAGAAAAAGGACGAGACGTTCTTTGACATACCCCTGGTTTATCAACTTTCTACTCAGACACTGGTGACGTTTTTCAAAGTCTGAGTAGGAGCTGCAAGCTCTTGAATATCGAATAAGTTGAAAATATATATCCCATATGCAGGTGAAGTTGGTATATTGCTACTAAGGTGGGTGAAAATTATAATTTAAAAATTAAAATCGTCTCCTTTGTCATAGATTCTGGTACTGAGATGACTGTGTAAGTCAAATTCGAGATATAAGTCTAAAATTGAAGCGGAGGAAGCCGTGTCTGTTGTTTCTTTAATCTCTAGTTCTGGGGGATATATTAACGGAACCCAATCAGAAAAATTCGGATTGTTTATGGAAAGAACATCATCAATATATCTGAGAGGGAAATTAAATAATCTGGCTTCTTTGATTCTCTTGTTTTTGACAAGTGTCTGGAGGAACTCCGATTCATTTGAAAATAAGAAGAGGTCGGCGAGAAGAGGCGCACAGTTTGTTCCCATAAGAATGTCGACAAATTGTTGAAAAAGTCTACCTCCAAACTCAACAAATATGTTGTCGATAAGAAGATTAAGTAATAGTTTATATATTTCTTGTCATTAATTAGTATAATAAGGGCATATTATGAAATATGTTTATAGTTTTCAATTTCTTTGCAGAAATTGCATAAATGGCTTTCTGAACTAATAATTCATTGCATGGAAGGATGTAGTGGAGTAGTTTTCATTCAAACATTTTAAATTTGTTGTTATCTATGTATTAAGATATATACTTAAGAGTTCTTTCTTTCAAACATTTTTCCCACTCAAGAAAACCGGGTTTTTTTAATGAGGGAAACATTATATTGAATACAGAAAGGTGCAGACCTAATGTACACAAGTTAACTTGGAGCAGACGTGTTGACTGCTTTCCAAGTTAACTTCAAAAAATTTAAACAGAAAAGCAAGTACATTTTGTCTGTAGATCAGACCTTCGCTCTGCACTTTTATTTATAGTTTAAACATATTGTATTTGCTAAATCAAAGCAAAATGGATTATAAACAAGGAAATCAAACTTATGAAGTCTTCTCCATAATTCAATATAACATTACAATAATAGTACAATATAATGGACATGCATATAAAGCAAACAGTTTATAGAGTATTATACTAGCTTTCACGTGTAGAAAAGGAGGAGAGAAAGAAAGACGAGAAAAAGAAAGTTTGAAATATCGTATAATTCTGTGACGATGACGACGATGACGTTCCGTGCCAGTAATAATTACGCTCTATCAAAGCATAAGAAATCTGATTGACCTTTTAATGAATTTTTTAACATGTTTGTAAATTTGAATATTTTGTTCGTTCGAAAGTTCCAAGTGTCCACAAATTAGTAGTTCTGTATCTAAAAAAAAGTTTTCAGATAGCCATTTAAGGTTATTGAATAAGGTGTGTATTTTGGACAAATGAAGAAGTCATGGTAGACATCCTCAATATCGGACCCACAATGGCAAGAATGATCATTAATAATATTAGGTCTCAATAGGTCATTGTTTAAGAATGAAGCTGAAGATCGAATTTGCGTTAAGATAAGATTTAATTTCCTTGGGCCGTACAAGTAAAACATTTCAATTTTACATAGTAGACTATCGCTTTTTAATTCTTTCTTAAATTTAGAAATAGACACTGCGAATTTTTTTCAAGTTTTTTTCCATTCACGTATTGTAAAGGGAATGAACGCTTCAGTAGTAAGGGAATGTCTACAAAATGGAACAATAATATCTTGACCATTTCGCAACAGACAGTTGGTTGTACTTTGTACACAAGGAGGTACAAGATTATATAGAAACTCTGGTGCAGGCTTTATGATCATGATATAAAACATTTGTAATTTTCTTCTCCGTCTTCTTTCAAAAAGAGATTCCAAGCCAACCTCAGAATATAAACTTTCAGTTCTTGTAAATATTGGTAGACCTATTACTATTCTTGTGGCCTTTAATTGCATATTTTCTAATTTATTTGAGTAGCATATTCCACAATTATCCCACACTTCAGTGACATATTTAAAAATGGGTGGAATAAAAATAAACTGTTTTGAGATGATCGGTATTTAAGTTTACGTGAAACATTTAAGTGTTTCTTTACACTTGTAATTAAACTTTCAATATGATTGTTCCATTTTGCGTCACTACTGAAAGGTGCTTATGAGATGTACTTAAAGGTATATTTTTACCATGTAAGGAAAAGCTAAGGTCGGGAGTCTCAATATTTGAAAAAAAGTCATAATTACGGTTTTATCTGGATTAAATTACATAAGGCATTTAGAAGGCTCTTGCAGTTCGCGATCGATAACTAATGTAATCTGTTCACCGTCGGTACCAGAATAATTGAATAATGTGTCGTCAGCAAATAGCTAACACTGTGAAGTAAGCTTATCAACAATATCAATACCAAAGGCTTTCATTTTACATGATAAGGCCCACAAGTCAAACTTTGTCGAAAGCTTTAGAGAAGTCACAGAATTCAAAACAATTTATATCTTTTTTCTAAAGAGTTTGGTATGCAGTTATATATTCATAGGAGTTAACGGACAGTTGAATTTTTAGGAAGACATCCTGATTGATACTCATAAATTAATTTGTTAGCATGTAAATGATTGTATAAGTGCTTAAACACAACTATTTTCAGAACTTTCCCTACACAACTAATTAATAATATCGGTCTTTAACAGGATTGCAAAGATAAATCTCCCTTTTTAAAAATAGGTATGAGTTTGGCTATCTTCCAGCTTGTTGGCTATACGCCTTTTCTTAAGGATTTATTGAATACAACATGGACCAAAACTGCTACCTTTTTTGGACACAGCTTTAGCATCTTATGACTGATCACGTCAGGCCCAGATGCTTCGTTTGGATATAATATCTGAATAATATCTCTTATATCTTTTATATTAACTTGGATTTTAGAGTTAGAGGGTTGTTTTGGTATTACACAGTGCAAGTTTGTTTTAAAATTTTCTTTGGCGATTTTTTTTCATATTATTTACTTTATTTCTCTGTTTTTGTACTTTATTATATTATTCTGTAATAAAATCTGTCTCGAATTCGAATTTCATACTTATGTCATTATTGAACCAGTGTTTGTCATTATGTCGTACAGTTACTATTTTAGTAGGAATGCATTTTTTATTTTCAAAAACTCTATTGTAAAACATCATTAGTGGTTTAACTGTCGGGAAACATGGTATTCCAGTCTATTTCGTCTAATTTCTTTTGATTTGGATTGATCAGGTAAATCGTATCGCCATATTTCTCTTTTAAAAGATTTAAAGTCGGACATTGGACATTCGAGAAATATAATAGGTGCAAATGGTCACTAATTTCAGATGGAGGTTTTAGAATATTTGAAAAGGAACATGACATAGAGTCACTTATTATAATCGGATCTAGCAGAGTGCTTCTATGGTCTGTTACTCTAGTGGGTAATTCAATAACGTTGGTTAAATTGAACAAATTTAAAGTGTCAACCAGTTTGTTAATATGCGTAGTGAGTAAGGCAGAGTTCAAATCGCCCGTTATTACCATCCTCTCATTGACCTGCAAAACCATCCCAATAGCATGATTTAATCGTTTCCAGTAGTTATTATCTGAATTAGGCGATCGATAAGTGTGACACAATAAGAATTATTTACCTTTGACATGGTTATTGACAAAAATGATTTGTTTCGAGTGCATTTATTCGATTGAGTCCGATACCATCTTTGACATAAATGAGTAAACAACAACCAAAGCTATTTCTATTTTTTATCTGACTATATATGAAGAGACGGAATCAAGTTTTATATCGTCATCAGCAATGTAAGGATCTAAGTGTATTTCCGATCGTGTAATAATATCAAATTCATCACAAAAAATAATTTAGAAATTTTAGTTTATTTCTTATGGATCCGATGTTGAGACTACAAATGAATATACAATTTTCTTGTGGTTGTGTTGCGTTCACCGACGGTGCGTTCAATTCATTATAAAAACTTGGGCCTGGATTTGTTTCAACATTTTCAATTTTAAGAAGAAAATGAAGTACGTACAAAACAAAAATAATGTTTGTTCTTTGATAAATTGTTTGTAAAACAGATAGACTGAAGATGAGGAGACTGCAGCGTAAGTTGATTATGAATATGTCTAAATAGGAAGCTATGTGTATATAGGATGAAGGTCCACTTTGGGTTTTTTTCTGTTATTAAATATACATTCAGCTGCCCTGTAATCCTGAACGCAATTATTCATTACATGAATAAACTGTTACATGACTTAGAAGAGGGCTGCTGTAGGAGAACATTACAAAACTGGCACATATTTCCTCATCCTCATCCTCATCCTCATCCTCATCATCATCATCATCATCATCATCATCATCATCATCATCATCATCATCATCATCATCATCATCATCATCATCATCATCATCATCATCATCATCATCATCATCATCATCATCATCATCATCATCATCATCATCATCATCATCATCATCATCATCATCATCATCATCATCATCATCATCATCATCATCATCATCATCATCATCATCACAGAAAAAATACAATTTAACAAACAAAGTGTATAATCTATTTTCATAATCTGCAACATGTTAATTACCCAGAGGTGCTGATGTTACTGCGTCTTTCAAGTGTTTATGCCAAAGGAAATCAAAAGGAGGTCTTTTATCGAATAAAAGTTTTGCATATTCGTCATCCTTTAATTTATCCCAGTAATTTAAGATATTAATCTTGGTGTGATTTCTGTATTGAAGACACTGTGGAGAAAATGAGTAGTTAGTCATTCAATGTTGATGTACTTTATCATTTAATATTGAAGGACTGTTTATCCAGGATACGATGACAATTTGCGTTAACGATCGTATACTTTAAACAGTATACGTGCGTTTACTTTTGACGAAATTAGAAGACGCGCCTTTGTTCACGTTATGCGGAAATAAAAGCGGAAGTAAGGGCCCGTTTACACTTTTCGAAATTAGAAGACACGCAGATTTTACGTTAACGCGAAGGTAAACATAAAAGTAAACGCTGGTTTACGTTCTGTGTCTACTGAAATTTCGGAGTTAACGCACAGTTCACGCGGTGTTTACTTGGAGTGCACGTGAGTAAACGCGGCGTTAACTTTTTCCGCCTGTCTACATGTAATGCTTGGTCTGCAAGTCCCCACGCTGGTACCAAAGTCATCAGAAAATAAAACAACAAAACAGAAAAGTCAATTACACTACCAAGCGAGGCTGTAGGTAAAACATCAAGAAAGTGGTGCATCGGTATCACAAACAAAAGTCCATTTCTTATATTGCCAGAAAAGTTTACATGAAACATGTTTGTAATCCGATCTTCAATCATATTAGGTGATTTATATCATATAATTATAATATCGAATGGGTTCTGTATATATTTAACTCTCGTTTTTTTTTTAAATTATTGTTTTAGTTTTAGGTAAAAAAAAAAGCTATAAAATTCATGTACGATACATATAACATACCAACATTAACACGTTAATTTAGGCTTTTGGTATTTTTTATTTAGTTACCAACTAATTTTGAATATATATCAGTTGAAATCAATACTGGTATTAATAAATAAAAATTAAAAAAACAACAATAGTCTTGAACTTGTTTATTGAAGGAATACCTTTG
Source organism: Mytilus edulis (assembly GCA_019925275.1). Taxonomy (NCBI): domain Eukaryota; kingdom Metazoa; phylum Mollusca; class Bivalvia; order Mytilida; family Mytilidae; genus Mytilus; species Mytilus edulis. The sequence continues at coordinate 84,363,290 of CM034359.1, forward strand.
AAGTGATGAACATAGATGATGTGACGTATTTTGTGTACTATAATATGCATTTATCGGACTATCTAGAACATGATTTACCTGTCTAATTAATTGAAATATTGATGAGAAATAGGCCATACCTCTTACTAGGTATATACTCCATATGGAAGTACTTATAGGGAGTCTTATACACCGAAGGAGAAACAGAGCTTCATTTGTCGCCATAATGATCATTTGCGTATAACAACGATGACATTCCACACATCGACATTTCACGAATAGACATGTTACAATTTACAAAACATCAATATAAAAATTGAACATTTACCACTTTTATAAGAATTTTGAAATCTCACACTGCTACAAGTTACAAAATGACAATTTACTTTGACTCCATTGGCCTTGCATAATAAATATAATTTGATTTCGATTGGTATGACTTAATTGAAAAAGTGTTTGTTCGTTTAACTGTTGTATCTCGCTTGTTATTATGCAGAACATGGGTCGGGGAAAATGAAAATCGTTCCATGTTTGTAATGACTTTTTTTTTTGCTGGAGGTGATACAGACTCCTGTGTTGCAGATTGTTTCTTTCTCTTAAGTTGGTTCATATTAAGGTCGACTTCATATACAATCGTCGATTCAGTTTTACTAGTTGCTGATGGATAAGATGTGTGACTTGCATCAATAGCTATGGTATCGACATTAGCATCAGCTGTGCTTTGATGTACATCAGATTGTTGTTTAGTATCAGAAAGATCATTTTCTGTACAATCGATTTGATTATGACATTCCTTACCAAATGATTTACTGATGTAGTCATTAGGGCAATTGCTATTACTGTTGCCATCAGCTTGACATTTTGAACACTTTTATTACAATTATTTGTCACTGGTTCATCACGGTACATAACTGTGGCTTTGTATTTTGGTATAGTAATATAGCGAAGAATATATTTGTATAAAGGACCCTCATGTATGATAATTATATCATTAGTCAAACAATAAGTGATAGTATTCTCACACCTCAGACGTTCTCTAAAGTCGTTCATGACTAAACAGTATCGTTCGTCTAGAGCTATTAAGATTTGGCCGTCATCAGCAAGAAGTGACAAGTAACATCGCAAAATTACTGAAAAAAGGGAAATACATAACGAAAAGTCCTTAATACAATGTCAAAATCAAAAGCTCAAACACATCAAACGAATGGAAAGCAACTTTCATATACCTGACTTGGTACATTCTTTCTTTTTATGTAGAAAATGGTGTATTGAACATGTTGTATAGCTAGCTGAACCTTCGCATCAAATTCCATTATATTGACAACGATACGTGAACACCACAAACAGACATAAAAGGTAAAAATGTCAAAAATTGGGATACCGCAGTCAACATTTTTCTTATTATCATAATTACAAATAAAAACAAACATATATTTAGCAAAGCAGCACACCAAGGCATATAGATGGGTGTAGTCCTAACCTTGACAAATGTTAACTTGAAGCAAACCTGTTGAGTGTTTTCTAAGTTAACATGATAATTTTTAAGCAGACAAGCAAGTTAACTTCGTCGATAGTGGACCATGCTGCTGCTGACCTATCGACAGGTCTGCTCCAGACCAGACCTGTGGACAAATTTGATATATTCTTTTAAACATAAAACAATGGCTATACAATCACATAAAATTATCATAAAGGACATTAGAGATCTTTTTTTAGAAGGCGGATATAAAGGTGAGCGACTGCATCGGAACAATATTCTTATATCATGGGATATCAACATCATTGTCGATGTTGCTTCGTTCCCCGTTTTTTACCTGTCTCTTCCTGAATTTTACTCTATCATAGTTTATGCATTTATACATTCATGGACATTTCATTGTTATTCAACTTGTGTGCATTCGATTAAATATTCTATTTTCCGCAGAATATTCTAACGAAAATTGTACAGTGTCTGAATACATACGGTGTGGTTAAACTATCAACTATCTCGTCAAATTCGTCAGATTTGTCGAGAGATTTGTCTTTGCCGATTAATTGATATACGGGACGTCCCAAAATTATACTCGTTGTGCACTTGGCTGAAATAGTTGCCACTTGACGTTTAACTACAAACAAAATCAATCAACCGACATAATAGATTAACAGTTTACAATTCCCAGAAGAGAACCTGATAAACCTTGTTTTATTAAACAGTACAAATGCATTCAGACATGAATTTGTTGTTATTGTCATGAAGAGCGGTCCTGGTTACAAGTTATAAACTAATTAGTGTTGAGCAGACCAGTCAAAAGTTAACTTAGGAACTTCAAAGCAAAAGTTAATTTATGTTAACTTTGTGGCAGGACTGGTTTTGAAGTTAACTAATGTTAACTTAACGGCAGGACTGGTTTCGAAGTTAACTTCTGTTAACCTATGACAGGACTGGTTCGAAGTTAACTTATATCAATAGAGAACCTGTTTCCAAGTTAACTTTATGGCAGACATAAAAACAGTCCTAGGACCAAGTCCGCTTTTCAAGTTAACAATATGTTGGTCCTAGGACTGGCCGGAGCATTCCTAAATCCGGTCAAAGGTTAACTACGACCAGTCCAAAACACTAGTTATCAAATTAACTTGCTGTACAGGTTAGGACTGCACCCATCTGTATTATAAACTTTACAACCTCATTCATTGCTTGTTTATTTTTATATTTAATGAATGTTCTTTAAATCCATTTATAAAGGATTATAGTTACTCGGTCAGGATATGCAGTTAAACTCTGACGTAAGACATCCTTCACTCTAATTCTTAAAGTGTCTATTTGTTCGGTCATTCGAGGGTTCCATGGGTAAACATTGACTTTTTTACCATGATTTTCTTGGCCATTACAAATGAGATGATCTCTTTCTGACTCACAACTCACGTTCAGTTCTTTCAAGACCTCTTATCCGTTGAGGTCCTGCAAAGTTTCGTGCTTCAACTGAATAACTCAGAGTTTGATATATCTCAATATTTGTTAGATAAAGTGGTTTTGTTTTTGTTACCCGATCTGTAAGTAAACCAAATACATTTATTTCTTGAACAAGAACTGTATTCAATCAATTATTTTCTACATAAGAAAGTGCCTGTACCAAGTGAGGAATATGACAGTTGTTATCCATTTGTTTGATGTTTGAGCATTTGATTTTGAAGTAGGTCCAAGACACGATGTAGTTACGATATCGACGATATCAAAGATGTCGTATCGATACCGGTATTGACTTAATCACTATATACCCAATTCATCTTCTTAATTAGTTGTCCTGGTTCATCTGTTAAGGTGGATATCGACGATATCGACGGCATCGTATCGATATCGATTATCATATAACTACTATAAATTAACCTTTCTCTTCCGCATTATCAACAAGTAAGTCGTCAACGATTTCGACGATCTAGACTCGATATCGACATTCCAATTTCAACCTTCGTGTTTTGCTTTAATCTTTTACATTTAATGAATTTTAAACTAGTGCCGATATCATTATATTATTTCTGACATTCAAATAATCCTTCGTAATGTGAGGCATCAATTCCGTACTTTGAATACATTTCAAACAAGTATTCCTTTGATTCTGTTGTCGATATTGACGATATCGATTCGATATAAACATTTGAATTTCCCTGTACTATGTAGCATCTATTCTTTACTTTGTATAGAATTTGGGTTGTATTCATCTTAAATTATGTAGATATCGACATTTAAATGTTCCTTTGTAATGTTTTGTTTTTTAATTCCCTGCATTGTATTTATTTCAAACAAGTCTCAGTTTCAACAATATTTATTCAAAATCAGAATTTGTTTTCTCTTTATTCATATGTTGTCCTCTTAATATGCTCGTATAAAAAAAAGATGTGGTATGGTTGACAATGAGACAACTTTGCAATCAGTTTATGATTAATCCTAGTTCTTCTCGCAAAATCAGCATTTAAAAATTCCTTAAAAATTTGTTCGTTTTATTTATCTTGATTTTGTTTCGATAATACAAAACGATACACAAATGTACATGGATCAAGAAAGGTGTCAATCAACAATACATTTCTGAATTTGATTTATTTTTTAGAGGTGTTACAGTACGAATCAATTAAAACAAGCTAATTCATCGAATCAATACCAAGTATACTAACACATAAAAAAACACAAAAAAACAAGATACATTTTTGAAATTAGTAGCAGTTATTGAAAGCTAGTTCAAATTCATTACAACCAAAAATTAATGTTTTATCAAGTTAATGGCTCTTTTCTTTTGTAGTCTGTATCATGATTATGTTTAAAAAGAACCGTTTGTTTTCCTGTTTGAATGGTTTGACACTAGTAATTTTTTACCCTTTATAGCTTGATGTTTGGTGAGAGACAGAGTCACCTGTTGAAACCGTACCTTGACCTATAATGGTTTACTTATACAAATTGTTAATTGGATGGAGAGTTGTTTCATTGGCACTCATTCCACATCTTTCTTTATCAATCCTTAACTTTTTTTTTACATTAAATGTCTTGTCTAAACCATTTTTGTCATAATGGATTAAATGAGCTATTTAGTAATATATTTACGCTTTCTATTTTTCACTCAATTAGTTTGTTTTCCTGTCTAATTTTCATATATCGTGAACATTTACCGGTATTATTAAGATTCAAATCGATATAGAAATGATAATGTGTGTCATCTCTTCCCCTCTTATCTATCGATTTAAACTGTTTTCTGTTCTCAAAAAGGTACCAACATATTTTCCTTATTCTCCTTAAAGTTCGTGTACTCCTCAAGTTTTATTCCAAATAAGTTAAGTTTTCTGTAAACTCCATCGCAATTTTTATTGTAACATCAGACATGTCAGTGTTTATAACAACTTCTGTTACCCTGCCTCCGACATATCGACATCTGTTCTGTCTGGATTTGTCCTGGATGTCTTAAGCCAAAATCGATATTGTGGTATGTTTGTGTGATATGGATGTTTAAATGAAACATCGTTATTGATTCGATATCGTGTTGACATTGCCGTTATCGACGATATCGACACCTGGGTACATCTTGGACATGATTGTTGATTTTGCCATTTATTAGAGACTTTCCTTCTTAAATTTTCCTCGGAGATAAGTAATTTTGTGATTTCGACTTAACTCCAGCCATTGTTGAAGAGTCTATTGTATTTTGATTTGTTTTTGATGACGTGGCTCGGTACTTATACATCTCGTCAATGTGTTTGTATTGGCTTTCATTTTTGGGTGGTTTGTTTTGTATTTGCAACTCTTTGTATTTCTTTTGTTCTTATAACGTGACTCTGTACTTTAAAAGATTCCGTCAGTATTATATTGGTCTATTATATGTCATAATGGTATATTTATATTATGAATTACTATATACGTTGAACCAAAAACGTCAAAATCATTCAATCGCGTAGTGGAATTAACTATTTTTGGATTCTCATAAATTCTATCTATAACTTTTGGACTAGTTTGAATCTCGGTCTATTTCTGTAATTTATTCTTACATACATTTGATTTTTTTAACCCTGTATGCTTACATTGCCTATGTCAATTTTAAAATTGTTTGTATGCACATTGAACGACAAATTTATGTGACGTATAAAAAAATTCTGTCGTCAGACACTCAAATCAATCAATGTGTTCGTAGATAGTAGATGTTTTTGTGTTCTGTTAATTTGTTCCTTTTAACATTGTTATACGATGATGACTGATGTACCCATATTTTGACTATTTTTTTAATTGTGACTGTTTATATTACGCATTATGTAAATATAACGGAATTTGATGAGACTGTTATTAAAGTGAAAGGGTTAGCGCTATAGAACTAGGTTTAATCCACCATTTTCTACATTTGAAAATGCCTGTACCAAGTGAGGAATATGACAGTTCTTGTCCATTCGTTGTTGATGCGTTTTGTTATTTGATTTTGCCATGTGATTATGGACTTTCCGAATTGATTTTCCTCTGAGTTCAGTTTTTTTGTGATTTTACTTTTTGCATCGGCATACGACGCCATTTTTTCTTCATCTTGGTTTTCTTCATACGATTTTGCCATTTTACAAGAATTTAAGAGTGTTGTGGTGTATAATGATCGTGTAAAGTGTCAAAAGAAATGTTTATGCTTAACCCTACGCATTAATATATCTCAGCTAAGCTGGATTTCTATTCAAATTTCACGAATATTCTCTCTTGTCTGATTGCAACTCGCTATCTTAGTCAAGGGCTGTAACCACTGCATCAATCAATTATTATGTAATATGGTATTATAATGCGTAACATAGGAAAAACATCAATACAAGATTCAAAATAAACATTAATTATATATCAATCTAGAACTCTTTTCTGTAAACATATAGTTTACTTAGTAAGCATATACCAATAAGTGTTTTTTTTATTCAAAGTAATAATTTGAAACCTAACTGTAAAATTTCAAGTACGAATGTGATATAGCAAATTTCAATCATTTCCCCTCAATGTATTAACATCAACACTAGATAACAAATGAATAAATTCCAAAACGTAGCAAACAGCAGAGTCGTACTTTCGTGTTTTAATATTCAATGTCGTTTCTCTGTGCCAGAAAATATTATTTTGTTTTCTTTGTAAAAGTTATACCTCCAAATATCAATTTGTTTCAAATTATACAAAAAAGGTTAAATAACAAAAACAGATACATTTTTAATACATACCTCCAGGCCATAATTCCTTCTACAATCATAAAAAAAGCATGATGCTCTTCCACTTTGTAATATTTGTATTTAAAGATTAGTGCGCAACAGATTATGTTTATATAGAAGAAACGCGCGTTTGGTGTGCTTGGTTGATTAGTACATAAAGAAAACATATCCTTTATACTGCACTTATGTTAAAAGATAAATTAACTATTAGCTGTATTGATTGATTTCACCACAATTACAACATCTTATAGGGCAGTACAGAAATGGAATTTAAAAAGCCATAATATAACTCAATCGTAATTCTTATTGAAATCGTTAATGAAAAAAGCATTCAATTTCGTTGATTTTGTTTCGATAATACAAATTGATACACAAATGTACATGGATCAAGAAACGTGTCAATCAACAATTTACCCGAACCGGTTCTATATCGTTCTATATTAATACAAAATTTAAAGTTGAGGTATCCAGTATGAAGACGTTGGATAATAATATTCTTGATCTCTTTTATCTGAATAACAGACAAAGTTAAATGTTTGGGATTTTCTTATATAGGTTTGCAATATGAAGTGTTATGTTTTTTTGCAATCCAAAGATGCCTATATGTAAAAAGTAAAATCACAAAATTACTGAACTCAGGGGAAAATCAAATCGGAAAGTGCCTTATCACATGGCAAAATCAAATGGCAAATAAAGGCAACAGTAGTATACCGCTGTTCAAAACTCATAAATCCATGGACAAAAAACAAAATAGGGGTAACAAACTAAAACCGAGGGAAACGCATTAAATATAAGAGAAGAACAACGACATAATACCGAAACGTAACACACACAGAAACAGACCAAGCATCAGACAAAACATCACGAGAACAACAAAAATAACATGAAAACCAGATACATGAATTTGGGATAGACAAGTACCGTGCCACGTCTTATCTCAATATCTCAAAAATAAGAGAACACACAAACGACTCAACGTTAAAATGCAACACAAACATAAACGAACAATAATATAATAATGGCCATCTTCCTGACTTGGTACAGGACACTTTTAAAGGGGAATAAACGTGGTGGGTTTAACCTGGTTTTGTGGCATGCCAAACCTCGCAATTTAATGGCAAAGTTAAATATAACATTAAGATGACAACATAATATTACAGGACTATAATACAAATAAATAGGAGAACATATTAGACAAGGAAAAACATGATTAATAGATAACAAAAAGCATCAGGTTTAAAATTCAATACGCCAAAAACGCGCCTTGTCCACACAAAAATCAACAGTGACGCCCAGATATTAAAGATCGAACGTGAAAAAAGTACAAAGTTGTACAGCACTGAAGATCAAAAGTTGAAAAGGTTTCGCCAAATACGGCATTGTATTTATGCCCGGGATAAGAACATTCTTTTTATATAGAACAATTCATGCTTTTGCAAACAGTAAATTTTATCAAATGTATATGAAAGAGTTAACATAAAGAAACTGAAGTATTAACTAATTACAGAAAACTAAACCCGAATACATAACGCCAAAACACATAAAAAACGAATGGACAATAACTGTAATATTCCTGAATTGGTACAGGTATTTTCATATTTAGAAAATCGTGGAATAATAATTTAAAGCCAACATGTCGTCCTATTTATAATCGTTTATGATTTCATCGATTCGCCTGATCTATTATTTATACTACAAATTATTTTTAGTAGGGTGCCAAATCAACAAATTTGATCGATTTGCCTTAATGGAATAACACACGGCTATATTTTATATCATTGGAAGGAAAACAAACATCATCGAAATACTGTTGTCGTCGTTGCCTGCGGCATATTTTTAAAATGACTTTAGATTGACCTTTTTCCATATAGGGTGCAAATTGAAATTTTAACACAGCTGTTATATAACAGTGACCTGGATCTATTTCAATTTCTTAATTTGAAATTTGTGTATTCATTTCATTACAAGTAAGATTTAAAGATGTATTTTAGATCTTAACTTTAAAAAATTGTCGAAAATAAAATGTGTTTTGCACGTCTTTTGGTAGTAAAGAATTCGTCAATTTTTAGGTAAATATCAAATTTCTATTATCAGGTGTGAAAGAGTATATATAAATGATTTGTTTCGAAATTTGTTTACATGTAACATTAAAGTCGAACTTGATTGAATATAAAGTTCTGTGTAAAGCTTTGCTTTACAGAAGTAAAAATTACTGCAAACGGAGAAAAAGGGGGGTTAAAGTTATGAAAACAAAACGTCTATAAGAAACAGGTAAAAGATTCCATCCTTCATATACAGATGACTAAATATGAGCAACAATTGGCAATAATGTTTACAAGTATTCCAAAAATATAATAAGAAAGAGGGTTATATACAGCACCGATGTATTTTACAAACAATTGCAAACAAAAAAGGCGTGAGAAACCAAAGAGACATTAAAAACTTATACAATGAAGACAAATGGCAAAAACACGAAAGAACATATTCAAAAAGAAAATTATGAAGCAAGTAGTATCTACTACTTTATATGGTCTCCTGCAGTTAAAGCCCACCAACCACATCAAGGTCAGAGACAATATGGCAGGTTTTTTTAGTTGTTTTTAACATATCTTTCCCCGCTAGATAGATTATTTCTATATTCCCAACGGTTTCAAAATTGAGTGGATGTTTTATTTATTGTTAAGAAAATATTATGGACTGCTTAATTTTCATTCGATAGCTAACAATGATTCTTAAGGTACAAACAGAAAACTGATTTCTTATGCATCGTCATCTTCGTCGTCATCAATGTTTCTAACTGCATGCAACCAGACGAGTATTTACATTTTGACATATGTTTTTTTGCCTGAAATGAGCATAGTTCATGAGAGATTTTGTTCGAAGCAAATGCAACCATTTGAAAACACAGATTTTCCCTTAAATACAACCTAAATCTTGCAGAAATTCATATCACATTTGACCTTCGAGATAGACAGGAACAAGTCATTCCTCAATTGAGAGCCTCGATGAAGCTTTTGTTTGTGCTAATTCCTCGCATATTAATAAGCAATTCAGCATAAGAACCCTGACATATAACACTTATTCTATTGTATGTCATTCCTACTTCGTTTAAGGCTTGATGGGCATAGTTTAACAGGACTGTGAATGTGTGCCATATTCCGGATTTGAAACGTGACCAAATGATTTGATTTGTGTATTACAATTATAACAAAACTATCAATTTAAAAAAAAAACCGCTTAAAGTTATAAAAACCAACAAAACAAATATTAAAAAAAACAAAAAACAACGATATACAAAGTAATTGGACTTTTCCAAATATACAAATAGACCATTCAACAAGCAAAAAAAGAGAAATGAAGTTATTAACGATTGTCCTAGTTAATGACCTGATAGTGTAAGCTAAAAAACGACTAACGGCACGAGAAAAGGCCTGTTTGAATCAAGACAGAATTATCACTAAATTTGTGTTTGAAATTGCTATTTTCTTCTCACCGATTCACATTACACGAAAGACATTTGGCACACATACGAATCATGTTTTATTGATGTACTCAGAGTAAAAATCCCGTGAAAGCAACACGCAATAAATTTTCTTTCGTTCAAAATGTGATAAATTTCAGCGTAAAAAAAGTCTTACTAAAATCCTGAAATACTTGTACTGAAATCATATAAATCTTTTCAGCTTTCGTTATATGATAAATTTAAAGCTAAATGATAAGTATCATTCGAGCAAATAACACAGAAAGCATAATTTTATTTTTCGTGTTGAAGATGTCCTGTATGAGGAGGGAATTTTTGGTACCCTAATAACCACAACATTTTGAAAAACGTGACCATGGAAGCTTACGAAGACATTCATGATTGCAAAATATAATGATTTTCCAAAAGTTTGCATATATATACTAGTCACCATAAGAAACGATACACGACTTTGAAATAAAATTTATCAAAAAGTATTAAATATAAAAAAAAATGAGATACACTATTTTAAAAAGCTTTCATTTGCAATGTTTGCACATGTGATAATAAAAATCAAAACTTGTCGGAAAGTATCTAAATTCGGTGTAATCGATCACAGTGTGCAAATTAGTTTTGCGGAAAGTTTAATAGAAAATTGAACCATAATTGTCTAAGTACTAAATGAAATTTCAAAAAATATAAATTAAAAAATTAAAAATATTCAATATGCTAATCAAGTTATGTTCATGTTGTAACTAATGGGTTGAAATAATTTTTTTTTCAAATTTTTTGGGAAAAAAGTGTTTATTCAAATCTCAAAAAATTCTAAATAAAAGATTTTATTTTCGTCTCTAATCAACGCTTTAGATATGACAATAACACACAGTAAATTTGAAACCTTTCGGATTAGTTTTAAGAGTGTTACCGCGTTCATTTCATTCATTTTCTACTTACCACCTGAGAAATATACATACGGATATTACTTTCCTTACCAGTCCAGACTTCGCAATTAAAATAAAACATCTAGATGACGGAGATACTTCCAACCGGAACTACGTCACCTACATGCTTTACTCTACCTGTACCCCAGTTTGATTTTTTGCGCCGAAGAGTTCAGACGTTAAAAAATATTTTCAAAGTTATTTAATATATATAAGTTTAAGATTTGAGAAGTGAAGGCTCGGATGCCTATGTCGAGGAAGACACTTCTTTTGTGTTAGAGGATAATACAATGGCCTTCGACAAAGTCACTTCCGCTCCCGGGAAGAAAGGTAAGAAACGTACTTCTTCTCGTAGCAAGAAAGACAATTTGTCAGACTTAGAAAGTCGTATGATGGCAAGAATTGAACAACAGGACAAACAAGTCAATTCTATGACTGATAAAATGGGTAAATTATTGGATTTACTTCAAAACAAGTGTACTGACACCGGAAATGAAGTTCCAAGGTCAGAACATGAGAACCAAAATCCGGTCACAGTCGAGGCATTAAGTGCTGCTCGCAGACCTCTTATCCAGTTGAATAGTGCTATTAATGAGCATCAAAATAGCGGTGATGATATTGAAACACTATCTGTTCGAATTTCGGATTCAGAACGTCAAAATAGTGGCTTTTTATTCAATGCAGAGGGCTCTGAGAATTCTAGAAATTCTGATCATGAAGATGTCAATACTTGTGACAGTAGATCAGTTTTAGGTAAATCTGGTGAACATGACAGGTTCCAGAAATATTTAGGTAACAGAAATGAGAAATCTTGTGAAACAGAGAAGCAAGATAGTTCTGTGAGTCATACACTAGGTGACAAGTTTGGTCTAGATGCTTATACGTCGTTAAAGACTGAGAAAACAGGTTAAGTGTTAGAACAAAACCAAATTGATGTTTTACATGGTTCTTGGAGACACCTCACAAAATCACTAGTTATAACTGAAGGAAAATCATAGACTGAGTTTCCCAATATATGCAGGTTGTCAAGAATACTTTAATGTACCGACAATGGACAATACAGTAGAAAGTTTACTGATGAAAAGATATGGTCCAAAGGCTGCTTTTGGCAGAGTCCCAAGTTTATTTACTAAGAACTTAAAGTCACTTGAAAGGTTGGCTTATCAGGGCCAAGTTGCTGCCAGCATGGGATTGATCACGACTTGTTATTTGCAACAAGCAAGTGGAAATTTATTGGATAATTTAACATCTGATTCACCAAATTTAGATAGTGCAATTCAGAATGTAAGAGACATATTTGCTTTGTCAACCAAAAGTTTAGATCAGACTGCGAGAACTGGAGCTTTTCACCACATGATACGTTGTCGTGCTACCATGTATGATACAGGTCTAAATGAACTAAGAGACTATGCTAACACAATTGTGACTTTACCATTAACAGCAGATGGTATATTTGGATCTCAGTTTGATACCAAAATGAAAGAGAAAACTGACAGAAATAAACAATTAGCTGAAGTTTTACCTGATAATAGAAGAGTTACAGTTGGTTCACAGTTAGGTAAGAGAAAACCAACGGCTACAGTTACTTCAGAGTCAACATTTGTGAAGAAGCCTAAATTTGACAGTAACTTTAAGATACCAAAGAAGAACTTTCGGGAGTTCAAGTCATCTGGTAAACAGACGCAAGCTACCAAACCATGGGTAAGGTCTTTCTCTAATGTGAAGAAAAAGTATAGTTCCTGACGCCAAAAATCTAATGTTGTTGCCTCAGATACCAGTGGGAGGGAGGTTAAAACATTTTTTTTAGGAATGGGAATCAATAACAGACGATCAATGGGTACTGAAAACTTTAAAAGAGGGTTTGAAATTAGAATTTCAAGAAACTCCTCACTTGACAGGTATAAAACACACTGCGAGGAATCTACCTATTCTTTTAGCAGAGGAAGAAGATTTAATAGAAAAAAAATGCAATAGAGATTGTACCTCAAACAGAGATACATCAAGGTTTTTACAGTACACTTTTTCTGGTTCCAAAGAAAACAGGCAATTTAAGACCTGTGATAAACTTGAAACCTCTCAACCAGTATCTGAGGAAGCAACATTTCAAAATGGACACTTTAACAAAAGTTTTGAATCTAGTAAAACTCCAAGACTGGGCGTTGTCTCTCGATCTGAAATATGCATTTCTCCATATTCCAGTTCACAAAACACACAGAAATTTTCTACGTTTTTGCATTGAAGGCAAATGTTACCAATTTGTAGCTCTGTGTTTCGGTCCTTCTCAAGCACCTCGAGTGTTCACAAAAATAGTTACGGTAGTAGCAGCTCATCTGAGAATTCAAAACATACGCCTAGCAACTTATTTGGACGACTGGTTGCTAGTGAATGCTCAAGAGAAAATGCTAATTTCAGACAGAGAGAAAACACTCAATCTTCTGATAAAACTGGGATTTATAGTAAATCTTCAAAAATCTTCTCTTATCCCATCACAAGAGATCACTAACATCGGGGCATTGTTCAATTTCAAGAAGGAGATAGTTTCTCCAACTATGGAAAGAATTTTAAAATTAGAAATGTTAGTGATAAGCTTAATGAAGAGACACAATACAGCAAGATATTATATAATGTTGTTGGGTTTGAATAGCGTCTTGCATAGAATTGATCCCCAATGCACGCCTTTATATGAGGCCTATCCAATTACATATACTTCATTTCTGGAAACCATCCACCAGATATCTTACTTATCGAATTCCATTTACTCAACACCTAAAAGATCATTTGAATTGGTGGTTGGACAGAGCAAACACTACCAAGGGCAAATCATTACACCAGTGGTCGGCAACCCTCACTATAACAACAGATGCTTCAAAGACAGGGTTTGGAGGTCACATGAACAATCAGATTTTTCAAGGTTTTTTGTCTTTTCAAGAAAAGAAACAACACATAAATCTCTTGGAATTGGAAGCTGTAATTCAAACAGTACAACATTTCCTACCACAATTACAAAATCAAAATGTGCTACTCAAATGCGACAACACAACAGTCGTTCAATATGTAAACAAACAGGGGGCACCAAGTCCATACACCATTGTTACAAGACATGGTGTCTAATGAAAATGGCTATTCAGAACAATCTGACATTCAGAGCAGCTCACATAGCGGGGAAATTAAACGTTCTTGCAGATCATCTGTCTCGAAACAAAATACAACCCACAGAGTGGACACTGAACAATCAGATAGTTCAATCAGTGTTTGCAATGTGGGGAGAACCAACAATAGATTTGTTTGCCTCAGTACACAATCACAAGAGACCAATGTTTTGTGCTTGGATACCTCATCCCAGTGCTCTAGCAGTAGACGCTCTGTCGATATCATGGGAAAAAATGTGGGCATATGCATTTCCACCAATATGTCTAATTCCAAAAGTACTAAAACACATGAGTCAATTCAATTGTCGACTAATTCTGATAGCTCCAATGTGGCCAAGAAGACATTGGTACACAGAGCTTCTTCAAAAATCAGTAGCAAGTCCAATAAAAACTACCAATAAGGCAAAATCTTCTGTATCAACCAAAAACAAACATTTACCATCCAAATCCCGAAGTGTTCACGCTAACAGCCTGGCTGCTCTCCACAAAAATTTCAGAAATAAGGATTTTCAAGAGAAGCATGGACATCTGGCACACAGCAAGACTATGCTTGTAAATTCAAAAGATTTCATAGTTGGTGTAGTGAACGGGAAAAAGATCCCTATGCAGCTACTTTAGCAGAGTGTGCAGATTTTTTTTATCTCATTTGTACACTTCAGGTTTACAGGTCAATGTTATCGTCATTGCTATCTCCAATAGATAATGTTCCAATTGGGCAACATCCCTATATTTTTAGACTACTTACAGGGGTTTTCATTTCTAGACCGCCTAAAGTAAACTTAGTCCCAGAATGGGATTTACAAAAAGTGTTGGACATGTTGCAAAAATATCCTTTCTAACCTTTATTGAAAGCTGATATTAAATGCTTAACTTATAAAGTAATTTTCATATAGCAATCACAACGTACAGGAGGTGCTCAGACTTACAAGCATTGAGGATAGGAGAGGGGTTTGTGAATGTTCAGAAGAAAGGACTTGTTTTTTTGAGACCAGGTTTATCAAAACAAGATAGACCAAATCATTATGGAACTAAAATTTTTGTACCTTACTTTGAACACAATAAAAAATTGTATCCTAAAAGAGCCATTGCGATTTATTTGAAACGCACAGAAGAAACAAGGAGAGATGAAGGAAAACTTTTCTTGTCAACGGTTAAACCATTTAAACCGGTTACATTACAAACAATTTCTAGATGGTTAGTGAATACCATCAAACTGGCATATGTAAATACAGATTTTAAATTTAAAGCTCACGGTACGACAGCAATTGGACCTTCATGGGCCTTATTCAATGGGGCTAGTATGAAGAGTATTTTAGAGTCCGCTGACTGGTCTATTCATCAAGTTTTATTTGAGAAATGTAGATGTTAAGGGTTTATCCTGATGTGTTTATAACAGATTGTTTTTAAAATCAACCAAAAGACTGATATATTTTAACTGTAATGTGCAGTTCGAAAAAACAAAAAAAAAGACTAAAGAAAAGAAGAAAAAAAATAAAGACATTGTAAATATTGTATAGTGTACAGAAGAATGTTTTTAAAATGAACAAGTGGTATAAAGTAAAGATTATACCCAGGATGAAGAGACGAAGAGCCATAGAAAATTACCCTACCACCAGAGAGTTAAGGCTTTGTAATCTATCCGTATGTATATTTTTCAGGTGGTAAGTAGAAAATGAATGAAATGAAATTCTAAAGGAGTAGGTCCGGTAAGGACCGATTTTGGCCTCAAATTTCAGTTTCATCTGACGAAAGATTTTGACCACTTTTTAAACACTTAAGTGTCTATTTCATATGATTCAATTAATTTATTTGCAAGATTTTAACTTATTAAGTCATTAAAAACGATTCGATTCAAGCTCAAATATGGAAAATCTACCAAATATCCGAAAAAATTTCATTTTTCAGCTGTTTTTTGTCAAAAACGTAAGTGGCCGCATCCGTGTTCATCCTCAATCTTTACATATGTTATGTATTATCAGCAAATACAACTTCCATTTCAATATTTTGGATGAACACGAATGCGGCCACTTTCGTTTTACCCGGAAAACGTCTAAAATTTAACTAAAATGATGGAATTGTGAAGATTTCAGTAATTTAGCACGACTTCATGGTGCTAGTACCCAATATAAGTACATTGTAGTGTCAAAAACAGCCCATATTTATGTAGCAGAACCATTCTGCTATCCAATAACTAAGTAAGAATTTACATTTTAACAATTTTGTAAAACCGCTATATTTTGGGGCCAAAAAGAGGTCTTACCGGACCTACTCCTTTGTTTTCAAATTCAAATTTTATGAATGCAGTTTTCTACTAACTTCCTGATAATTACCCACCCAACCTCCCCACGTAATTTTCTAAAGTAGAAATAAGGTTTCTGAAAAAATAGAAAAAAAACACAACTGGGGTACAGGTAGAGTGAAGCATGTAGGTGACGTAGTTCCGGTTGGAAGTATCTCCGTCATCTAGATGTTTTATTTTAATTGCGAAGTCTGGACTGGTAAGGAAAGTTATATCCGTATGTAAATTTCTCAAGTGGTAAGTAGAAAACTTCATTCATAAAATCTGAATTTGAAAAAAAAAATAGAATTTTTGAATATCAGTTTACACATACTGTCTACGGTAAATCAGTTTATAGTGTATACATTTTAGCGATTTCTCGTGGGGCCGAACTTTGCTTAACAAATAAACGAAGAAACTGTATGATTTTTAAAATCAAAATGATGGCAAACATTGTCTTTACCTTTAAATGAGAGGTTGGCTTCATTAATTGGAACGTCTGCTTTTAAAAATTGTCGTTTTATGTAAATTTAAAAAAAAAAAAAATCTTGAAAAAACGTCACGAAAGCAAAAGAAATATTTTTTTTAAATGGATTTATAATTTCATTATGATTATTTATTACTACCTTCAATTTTGGTGCAATGAACGGACAACATTATCTCTAATTTGAAAAAAAGTCTTGTATCGTTTCTTTTGTTGACTAGTATATAAAGCCGTGTGTTATTCGTTAACTTAAACTCGTTAACTAGACGTTTTTTTCGATACTGGACACCCTACTTATTATTTCGTCGTAAATATATCATATATATATATTAGTTAATAACGATCATTGAATCATTATGGTTACTGTATCTTTGTTGTGGTCGTGTCTTGTGATGTTCACTACTGATTTTTAATTGGAAACTTTTTTTCACAAATGTATACAAAAATGTTTCCCTGGGTTTTATAAGACCTGAATTTAAATAAGGCACATAAAATTTACCTGATCTATGAATCTTTCTTTTTAGTATTGTATACCCACTTCCACACATTCCTATTGAAAGATAGATGCTAAAAATGAGATAAAAATACACAAATGATGCGAGACATATTGAGATCTTCTCTGTTGAGGTTCGTGTTAATCGGTAATAGTTTAGTATGTTGTGTTTATAAGACTGTTTGTCTTTTTGGTCGTTTTAATTGTTTTCTTGCAGTAACAAAGAAAACCAATAATTTATAAAAAAAAAAAAAGACAAAAACAAAAACCATATTGACTCCTTCATGAAGGTCGTTATGTTTTCTGCTGACATTGCATGCCTGTATTTAAAATACAATTATTTAATGTCTTGTTTTATAATCAGACATTTACGTGATCGTAAGACTTATTTTGATATTTAATTACAATCCGATACAGATATATAACTGTTTACATTCATGAGCTAATTATTTAAAACTTACCGTATATATTTCGATTACTTTTGTAGACAGCACAAGCAATTATCATAACTTTTTTTAAATATATGCTTTTTTTCAGATTGATAAGGTGAACATTTATTGATATTTAACTATCTACGCTATGACTAGGGCTGCATTTCTTTCTAACACAAACGATGCAAACGACTTATCACGCACATGTTTTGATCATTTGTTTCTAACATACGTTTGCAAAAGTTTAGATAAACTTTGACAACCTATGCAATGGCTAAAGATGTGTTTACAGTTTGTCGCTCGTCGTATGTTAGTACAAACGCTACATGTGTTTCTAACTTGAACTTGATTAAACGATATATTTGTTTTGCGTTTGTAAAAAATCTGTTTACAAACAACATGTGCATGCATAATTGAAAGTTCAAACAGGGTCAGTAAAGACTTAGACGTTGTATTTCTTTCTACTTTCGTAGCGTTAAGAAAACCACAACAAACGCCATACAACGTTTACAAAATTTTTGTTAGAAAAAAATGCAGCCTAGGTTTATATATTTCTTTCTAATACACACGATGCAAACGGCTAAGTGTGTACATGTTTTTATCATTTCTTTCCAACATATGTTTGTAAAGTTTACATAAACCTTTGACAAACTATGCAAACGATAAAAGTACTTCTGCAGTTTGTCGGTTGTCATTTGTTAGAACAAGCGCTACACATTTTTCTCCTTCAACCTGATTAAACGAAGTATTTGTTTCTACGTTTGTAAACAGTATTTTTAACAACAACATGTGCATGCAGTATTGAAAGTTCAGACAGGGTACGTAAACACTTATTAAACGATATTTTGAGTCAACTTTTGTAGCGTTTAGAAAACAACAACAAACTCGACACAATGTTTACAAAATGTTGGTTAAACAGAATTGCGGCCAAGATGTGTGTATTCCTTTCTGGCAAAACTCGTGGAAGGCTTTTAAAAGGGTAACATGTTATTTGCAGATTGGTTATTAGCCAGGTCTTTAGGGCACACCGTGCCAGGTGTGACTGCCTATTTGGATCAGTGCATTATAATACAGGAGGTCGTGTTAAATACACACATTGAAAATATATATTCAAGGTGATTACAAATACAAATGCATCACCATATCGCCATTTAAATATTTAATTATTGTTGGTGCTATTATTCATTTGAATTCAAATTAGTTAATAAACTTAGAAATGACCAATTACAAAATCAGACGATTAATTCAGGTGTCAGAACGAAACGTTATACACTCTTATCATTTATTGTTCTCTCATAAAAAAAGGGAAAAAAAGAACGTAGTTTTAAAAAAGCAATTTGAATGTCCTTATTAAGCGAAAAGTTAACGGGAACACTAAAATTTAGATATTTGAAAGCAATGAACAAATGAAAAATGTACCTGTAATACTCCGACGTCTGCCATGAAATCTTAGTGAAGGTTAGTTTTATAAAATAATATAAATTACCTGATGTCATTTGGATAACGGTTTGAGCTATACTATAAAAACCAAATTATTTTTTCACCAATTAACTTGAGATCAAAGGTTGTAACCTATGCTGATCCAATTAACTTTAACTATCATATGCTTTTCTCTTTTTATTTGAGCGTGTTTGTTTTTATATGAAAGGATTCTTTTTGGTCTCTTTCGACAAAAACAAACTTGCACGGTACGAAGTTAAATAAAGGAACAATTTAAAAAAACACGCTTTAATTTCGAAACATAACACTGTTTATCTAGAGTGAAAATGAATTGTTTAGGGGCCAGCTAAAGGACGGCTCCGGGTGCGTCAATTTCTCATTGCATTGAAGACCTGTTGGAGACCTTCTGCTGTTGTCTGTTCTATTGTAGGGTTGTTATCTCTTTGACACATTCCCCATTTCAATTCTTAATTTTACAGCTTTATTTTACTTCAGAAAATCGTTAAAAAGGGACTGGCAAATAAATATTATCGTGGAAGCTGTGCTATTGAACTTTTTTAAATATTTAAATGACACTAATCCATTCCGAATATTTTACAGAAAATCTCAGGACCAATATTTAAAAACCTTGATAAATGAAAACTGTTTCCAATACAATAAGTAAGGATATAAACGGGATGTACTCATTAGAAATAATTGGACAAAAAAAAAACAACTAACGAATAGGTGCTGAAATAAAAATCATTGTAGACTTTATATAAAATAAAATGAGGATGAGGCCTATATCCATTTTTAACAACTCTTTACATATCATGGAGATTTCGGGTATCAACTTCATATATATTTCTATTTCCGAATTATCCTAGCTCCTATGTGATACACTCTGAACACTAATCTTGAAGTATGCATTCTGTAATCAAGACTGGTGGATATTTGTTTATACATTTTGAAAAAATAATAAGCTGAATGTTGAGTCTGCAACCTATCGTGTTATCAGAATCGTGACACACACAGTTATGCACAGGATGTATATCAAAGCAGTTTATTCGTATGGCATATTTTATAAATTTTACCTGTGCACACCTGGTTCACTCGCGATCACGCACATAATTCATGTACCTTGTTCGTTGTGTATTAAATTAAAAATCCAACTAGGAAATCGCCCTTTATAATACCCGAATAGGTCCTTTAACACTACCCTGGTGATAATTATTCATGTTATTAACTTAGAAAAGGTTTTAAGCGTTGGTTAAGTTAGAAAAAATCATTGCAAAAACAATATTTTCAAAAGATCTCAAATCAGCACCTTTATTTTTTAGTCTAAACGAAAGTATCTGCGAACTTTTCCTTTTATTTAGACTACTA
The DNA here is from genome assembly GCA_019925275.1 of Mytilus edulis. Classification (NCBI taxonomy): domain Eukaryota; kingdom Metazoa; phylum Mollusca; class Bivalvia; order Mytilida; family Mytilidae; genus Mytilus; species Mytilus edulis. Next base: position 84,383,988 of record CM034359.1, read on the forward strand.
TATAAAATAAGTCCTATATCTCAGGGCAACAATGTAAATTTAACGACGAGCTAAAACCGTCTCCATACTTCTTATTTTAATCTTATTATCGAAAAAATTGAAATTATTCTATAACAAAGACTTTAACGTGTAAGAAAATCAAAGGTTTCAAAATAAAAAGTGTGGCCGTTTAGTTCTCCACCAGAGACCAAATTAAATAGACGTTAACCACTGTAGGTTAAAATTGATTTTAATAAAGCATTAAACCTTAAAAAAAGTAAAAAAATAATCTTTTAACAATTATAAAATGACTTGCTGGGAAATGATAGTCTGTTATAAAAATCATTTACCTAATTTACCTAATTTACCTAATTGACGAATAAATCTTTCCTTTTTCGGGAATCTGCCTAAACATACTATCAAGTTTTATTCTTATATGAATTCCCCCTCTGATACAACTATTTTCATCTCTTTTCCTTCTGCACAGGTGTAGTGCAATGTGTGAACTGTAAAGGAACACGTGTTGCAATGTATAAATGTGGCTACTACTATTATTGCTGTTTTTATTTTATTTATCATCAGTTTTGCTCTTAAAACTTCGGATACTGATATTAAAGTCAATTCTTTATACTATGAAAAAGGTCCGTGTACATTTGCATGCATTCGTTTTTAATTTAAAATAACAAAAACAAAATGCAAAAAACGAACGTTTTTTCGTTTTTGACTTCTCGAAATTTAAAATGAAAAACAAAAATGAATAGATTGATGACAATATTACACTGACTAGAGAGGTAACTTCTTTTTTCAAACTGACAAGAAAACTAGCCCGGTCGTTAAAGAATAGAAAAAAATTGTAGTTACGACATAAGGAATATCAGATATCATCAACTGTTTTTAAAATAGTATTTCTCAATTTACTTGCATTTGGTGCATAAACAAGTATATATATTGATTTCATAATTTATCATTAGGAACCTGCTATTTTTACCTGCTTAATCAAAATTAATATTACGTGCTTCTTTCGATTTATGAATAAAGCCATGCTCTAAATCCAATATTTGTTTTGCACATGCGTATATTGACTACTGCAGAATAATGAATGTTATCAAATTGGCATGCATTTATTATATTGCATTAACTAAAAACACCTTCAATCTCTTAAATGATGCGTAGCTTGTTTCTAATTCTTTTATTTTGACAGTAATGTGCTGCATTTCGAGATTGACATAATTCACCTAGATTCGATAACCGTTCATGCTGGCTGTTCAAAATTCCGCCCTCAGAAAAATCACAATGCCAGCCGTTTGCCTCTTTACAAACAAAAAGTGAGGTGTATGGAAGAGCCTACATAGTCGCTTTACTCTTATACACATCTGACATATACATTACCTTAATTCCCTTAATCAGAATTGAAATAATCATACAGTCAGATTCACTGCTACGCCATATAATTAACCCTTCTCAAATGCCCTGATCGTTATGAAAAAATTACACCCCTTCAATTACCTCTTCGTAACCATTTTGTTTTGTTTAGCCAGTCAATTAGTGTTTTTTTTTTATTTTGCAGTTTGTTGTTATACCCTAAAATGTATTGCACAAATGAGAAGTTTTGTTTCAGTCATTAATGTTATTATTATTAGTAAGATATAATTTAGCAATATAACAGTCTTTATTTTTTCGTTACGGCCAATATTGCGTTTAGTCTTCGCCATCTAGTATTTTAATTCCCTTCATTCTATTGTCTCGTGTTATTAAATTATTGGCTTTATTTTGTTTTATGTTTAATCATAAAAAAATAGAATTTTTAAATGCTAAAGGTGCACTACTCTCAACGAAATTATAAATGTATGCTTAGGGCTATTCATGGCAAAAGTTATGAAGTTTGGTAACCGTATTATGGAAAAACAGTTATTATGGAAAAACGAAATTGTTTGAAACGTCTGTTACATCGAGTTTTCCTTTTATCTAGGATTAACACAATAGACTAAGAAACGTTTAGATCAACATGAAAGTGTTTTAACTTATCTGACCTTATATACTATTATCTATTATATACATTTCTAGGAATAAAATTGGATAAAAGCGTTCGCGTGAAGACCGTTTATATTTCATATTAGGTTAGTAGGGAGGCGGTGCTTATTACATATACGGTTAGTAGTGGTCTTACGTCCCTTTATAAAAACAAAACGGTACTGATAACAAATCTTAAAGGCTTCAGCAGACGAAGAAATTGATGATTAAGATTGAAATAAATTCATAAAACACACTTAAACCTAACAAGTTGTTCTTGTTGGCATTTGTTTTGTAGGATCAATGCAAGTAGTTTCTGAATTCTAACAGTATCGAAGACTCATTTTGATAGGTCACTTATCTCAATTTCACACGTTAAGATAGTCGGTAAGATAAATTCGTTACATAGTGTGCTAGTGACTCAATACGGTATATATGGAGTCAGTAAATTACATATGGGGTGAGAGCTTCGCTTCGCTCCCATCCCCTATGTAACTAATACTATCACTAGTTATATTGCAGTCACATCAGAAACAAAAGCAAAGCTACCTTGTAAAAACCACAGCGGCACTTCTCTGTTATTCTCAAATATGAAACCTGCAGAATATGTATTGCCAAATGACTCCGTATCAATAGCAGCACGAAACTTCGGAACAAATACCTCATAAGGTGAAATTTCGATCCACTCTACAATAGTAATATTTTATTAGATATTTCAATAATGACTGTTGAAATGAAACAACTTATTTGATATGTGGTAAAAAGCCAAAAATCATATGAGAAACCACAAAAGCGACAATGTATTGTTTACCGTACACGGTGATAGAGTGTAAACTCTCTGACTAAAATACAAACAAATATGTGTTTTGCGAATCTTAGGTTTGATTAAAATACACCTATTGATTAAGTGTTCACATAAATCAGAAAATACCTCCATTTTTAAATACTATTGGTATTATTCCTGGGGATTGTAAACATATCAACGACATTATTTATTACATTGCTGGTACTTTTTGTTTATGTCAACCTTTGAAGACTTGTATACGCTTTAATATTTGACTTCCGCAATCACGGCAGATAGATTTGGCGTCACTAATATCTGTGCAAATTAAACAATCATCAGCAAAGAGGCGAACATCAGATTTACCGGGTATGTCATTTATTTGAGTAAGAAACAGTAAAGGTCCTAACACTGTGACTTGTGGCATTTCTGACAGTACACTCATCATTTGTTGTGATTTAGCTCCTTCCAATTATACAGCATGAAACGAACGAATTTATCCATGAGTTTGTCCGGCCCCATATGCCTTACAATTTAAATTAAAATGGGATTCTCGAATGAGGTGCCTTGTCAAAAGTCGTTTCAAAGATAAGGATTATGATGTCAACCTGTTTCCGATTTGAAATTATGTTTGCTACCTGGTTGATGACTTTAACGTTAACTGCGTTTCTTGAAACGGTTGTCAAGGAGTATATTAAGTTGAGATAAATGCGTCATAATACATGTTATACTGAAGTAAACTATATGATCTTAAACCTAACAAGTGATGCAATTAATGAAAACTTGGCGGCGATTAGTTGCGTAGTGAGTATTTTTTATAGTGGAATCTGTTGGCATCTATCCAATCTTGTGGAACCTCACCTGTTGAAACTTGGCTGGTTTTTTCATCTGGTTCCGCCAATTTTGTTTGTGTCGAATTTTTTTATTTATGTTAGAAATTAACACTGTGTCCTGTCTAACTTATGACAGTAAATAATTTTTAGATCTGGCCAATTTTATTTGTTCTGTCCTGTTTTATTGGAATGGACTGAGCCATGAGTTAATTATAATGCTTTGTTGATATATGTCATTAAGCTGTTTGTATACTTCTTTTTCAGTAACGGTGAGGTCATTCATTGTGATGAAATTTCTAGTCCTATTATAATTAGTGGTGCGGCCATCTTTCTTGATAAAAAACGAACAAAACTACTAATTCATGATATTTGCTAAACTCAGGCTGTCACTGTTGATCTTTATGTTTGTTTTCAAAGGATTAATATTATAAGACAATGTTGACTGCTGTTCTGCTATTGCTGACACTTTTACCTATATTGTCGGTTTGTTTTGTTCACACTTTGTTGTCAATGTTATGCAATGTTATGCTACTGCCATTCAATTGAATGGGTTTGCTGTTAGTATCCGCTTTTATCTTTCATTTTTTACATAAGAATTGTCTATACCAAGTCAGGAATATGACGGTAGTTTTTTTATACGTCGTTTTTTTTTTTTATGATTAGCAACATATTTTCGGTATCTCTTTCAAACTGAGACTGATTATGTCATTTATATTTTCTTCGTGCGCTTTTCCTATTTCTATTTGTGTTTGTGGAAGAAGGTATTTATTTGTCTCTTTTTATTTTTGTTTTCCTTGATTTGTCGTACGTACGTTTGGTACTTCTTTCTTTTGAAACGTTTGACATCGGTATTGATCCATGCGTGAGTGAATTAGTAATTGGTATATTTGTTTAGTATTTTCCTGTTTCTACATGTAACACCATCATTGTTTTCCCGTAGTAGTCTTAAAATTAGTAAAATTTGCACCTTTCAAATATCGGGCAGAATATATCTTTGTTTTTAATAAATATATACTTGACATAAGTGAAGTTTTATTCTGTCCAGATTAGAAACAAAATTGTAGTGCATATAAGATAATAACCATCACTGTAAGTTTACCAAATAAATGTTCATATCTGTGTACTAGCTTTATTAGCCAAGTAAACTCAAGTTTCTAAAATATTGTATAGACATACAAAATTAAAAATAATATTTCTTTAATTTGAAACTCCAAAGATATATGTTTAAGACTCTGACACGTTTAACTGCAATGAAATGTAAAATTATTTTCTTACAACTGTCAAATTCAATGGATTTTTTTTTTTACCTTTTGCATATGTAACAGAATTGGACGTACTATGATTGAGTGATATTACACCTTTTCATTTTGGTGGTCTTTTATAAAATGCTACAGTGATTATTTTTAATTTAATACCTGTTATTTCTCAACTGATTATTTTAATTTATTACATTGGTTTCAATGAATTACATTGGTTTCCCAGTTAAATAAAAAAACAATAATTTCACATGTGAAATAAACGTGTTTATTTCACTCCCTGAAGACATACAACAATAGGCGTTGTCAAGACGTCGATGACGGCGGATCAAAACAATGTTTAGAGTGCGTAGAAAAATAATATAGTTACTTACATGTTTTACAATACTTTTTTTTTAAGAAAGCCATTTGTCAATGTAATAAAAAAAGAATAAAAATTGAAGAATTCAAATATCGAAAAATATTCAAATCGTGACCGAACAACACTGATAATTAACTCATGTGCTACGCCCATTCGTGCATCAATGTGGTGTTCGGTCACTCGTTGACTATTTTTCTCCATTTGAATTTTTCTATTTGTTATTCTATAAATCTTTACCTTATGTACATTTGAAAATTGAAGATGTTTTGGGGGTATTTTTGTGTGCTGCAGTTAGAACTCTCAGTGCCAGCGATTTGTCAATTCAAGATTACGATAATATAACCAAGGTCATTTGATAAAATTTCACTTGTTGATACAGTGTCGTCTTGCCAGGATATCAGGTCCTGTATCTTTTTTATGAGCTTTAAAAAAATCATTTCACCCTTACTCATACGACCAACGGTCGGTGTAACATAAACAGTACCAAGTTTAATGCACCAAGTGCAACTGTTAGAAACCTGATAAAACCAAAACGAATACAAATGAATCCAAACACATGTCCGTCTTTTGTAAAACATCAGAAAGAAGACTTTCAAGGTTAAGTAATGTATGTACGGACTTGTTTAGGTACTTCGTGTATTAATTTGTAAGAATAGCGCAGAATGTTGACAAAATAAGTTTATCTGGAGTTTATGTTATAAGGAATCTGATGTACAGTTGTCGTTTGTTTATGTAATTGATACCATTTTTTCGTTTTTCTTTTTTTATATAGATTAGACCGTTTGTTTTCCCGTTTGAATGGTGTTACACTAGTTATGTTTGGGCCCTATATAGTTTCTTGTTCGATGTGAGCCAAGGCTCCCAAATGAAGGCCGTACATTCAACTATAATTGTTTACTTTTATAAATTGTTATTTGAATGGAGAGATGTATCACATATCACAAATTCCAATATCTAGTATCTAGTATCATAACATCAGATGTTGTAACGTTTTTCTACTAGTGAAACGTCTATGCTGAAAGACTTTATATTATATTATAACAAACATTGGAACATTACACAGTGGAAATCAAATCAGCAAACGAATTGAAAAAAAAAGAAGTCGTTTTTATTGGGGAGATTATTCCATTGATCATAACAATTTCATATTGTAGATATGTGACATAACAATCAAATCAAATTAAAGGTAAAGAAAGAAAGAAAATTGCAATATTTGAATCTTTAAAAGTAGAAAACATGATAATATATTACCCCGATAATCCTTGAATGTCTTCTTACCAATAATATGCAAAGCAGCTATTAACGGTAAAGGAACACCACCGTTTTCTAATTTTTTACTCTGTTCACTCCATTTGCTGTTACATTTCTAATGGTTAAAAACAAATGAAAAGTATCAAATTGTAACACATTTATTTGAACAACACAGTATTGTACATTACTCTCCATAGTTATTATTATTAGTAACCCGAATTTAGATTCATCGATTAAATAGATATTAAACCTATTTAAAAAAAGAAAGATAACTGAAGATTTTAGATTCTAAGATTGACTAAAGTTAATACCGTCTTTTCGCTTTATGTGCGATAAATCACCCAAGCAAAAATCAAACCCCGTTTATCTATTGTCAATCCGTTACAAACGTTATAGATTATAGTGAGAATAAATACCTTCAAATAATATTCACGATTTAAAAGAAATTTAATACAAATAAAGGTGCAAACAACGTAACTTACATTAATTGATACCAAATTTGTTTAAATGCAGCATAAAAGTAAATTAGTTTAAAACTTAATTTAAAGACAAATTAGATGATAGTAATTTGTCCACATGCAGTTGCTCTAGAGCGAAAGATTTTTGACACTAGTAAGTGATATGCATACATCATTATGTATGTAAAATTCAGAAAGTTAACGTGTCCTTCCACCAAACGTGTCCGATTCCCCCAAACGTGTCCGCATGACGTTACTGAACTGCAAAACATATCTAAGTTGTAAAACAGCTCCAAATAGTTATCAAAGGTACCAGGATTATAATTTAGTTCGCCAGACGCGCGTTTCGTCTACATAAGACTCATCAGTGACGCTCATATGAAAATAGTTATAAAGCCAAACAAGTAAGTACAAAGTTGAAGAGCATTGCATGTCATGTCATTTGTATAAACGCCCAAACGTGTCTATTTCTAATAAACAATCAAACGTGTCCAATCCCTACAATGTGTCCATATTTGTTTTACTGGAAATGTAATTCGTAACAATAATATAAATACGTAGATTATTTGGTTATTGCTTTTTCATTAACGTATACTTATTTAGCTATTTCATTATAAAATAGAAAATACTTTAGGTCTTGATTTCTAAACCGGCAGAATAACCTGGGTAAAAGTGGGGACGTTTGTTGAGCCATGTTGGATGTAAATGTAAGCAGCCATGCTCAGTTAAATTGTATATATAAAATCAGGTACCTTGTGTAGGGAGAATTTCCCATTTACTGCGCAATTCTAACTGAAGTTATAAAAATCTTTTTTTCTCGCTCTTTATTTTTTTTAAATGTAAATCCCAACTAGTGTTAATCCCGAATAACCGTAAAAATTTAGGTCCAATCCTCAATTTCTGGTATGATAATAGAACCTATCTACGGTATAAAAATGAAGATGTGGTGTGATTGCCTATGAGACAACTCCCCACAAGAGACCACATGACACAGAAATTAACAACTATAGTTCACCGTTTGGCCTTCGACAATGAGTTAAGCCCATACTGCATAAATAGCTATATTAGTTTTCTCGTTTGAATTGTTTTACATTGTCATATCGGAGCCTTTTATAGCTGAATATGCGGTATGGGCTTTGCTCATTGTTGAAGGCCGTACGGTGAACTATAGTTGTTAATGACTTTGTCATTTTGGTCTCTTGTGGATAGTTGTCTCTTAAGTAACACACAAACAAACAAAAACAACTGAACTACAGGCCTCTGACTTGGGACAGGCACATACATTGAGAATATGGCGGGGTTAAACCTGTTAGTGGGCTCACAACCCTCCCCTCACATGGGACAGTGGTGTAACAGTACAATATCAAAACGAACTATAAAAATTAGTTCAGGCAGGCTCAAAACATCAGATGGAAACAAAAACAAATACTGCAGAGTGGACGTGGCCCAGTACACTACTAGGCAATAAAAACAACTTTGCATACCAGTAACAGTCGCTGTACGACTGTGTCTTAGTATATGACTGAAAAGACTGTCAAAGTAACTGATAACAACTATTAAGGTTATGAAAATTGCCTGATTTCGTTGTAACAGTTTGTTTGTATCTGTCCAAACACTTTTTATGGGTTGGGAAAAACAAAAATGTTATTTAAAGTAATTTAAGGACTGTTGCAGTGGTTTACGGCGTGGTCACAGTCAAATACTATTTATAAAAGTATTTCCAAAAGTTGTGGAAAATGTATACAAATGGGTGCAGTCCTAAATAAAATTAACGGTACTAATTTTCTTGCACCAGATGCGCATTTCGACAATACATGTCTCTTCAGTGATGCTCGTGGCCAAAATATTTGAAATCCAAAGCTTATATAAAAGATGAAGAGCTATAATCCAAAAGGTCCAAAAAGTATAGCCAAATCCGTGAAAGAAATCAGAGCTTTGCACAAAGGAGATACATTCCTTAATTTATAATAATTTCTATCATTTTGTAACAGCAAATTTTAATAACACAAAAAATCCATATTTTCATGCCAGTACCGAAGTACTGGCTACTGGGCTAATGATACCCTCGGGGACTGATAGTCCACCAGCAGAGGCACCTAACCTGTACAGCAAGTTAACTTGATAACCAGTCATTTGGACTGGTCAAAGTTAACCTGTGATCAAACTTAGGACTACTCTGACCAGTCCTAGGACCAAAATCTAGTTAACTTGAAAAGCAGACTTGGTCCTAGGACTGTGTTTATGTCTGCCAAAAAGTTAACTTGGAAACAGGTCCGCTATTGATATAAGTTAACTTTGGAACCAGTCCTGTCATAAAGTTAACTTCGGAACCAGTCCTGTCATAAAGTTAACATAAGTAAACTTCGAAACCAGTCCTGCCACAAAGTTAACATAAATCCAATCAAAACCAGACCTGTTCCCAAGTTAACTTTTGACTGGTCTGCTCAACACTAAGTTAACTTGTAACCAGGACCGCTCTATACGATTTTTTTAAAATATTTTTAATATCTTTGTTTCGTAGTGTAAACATCGAAAATAAACACATGAATAAAGTAAAATTAATACTTCCGTTTTATAAACAGTATTAAATACAAAAATAAATTAGTTAAAAACTACGTACGCATAAAACTTGCTTGTAACATAAATTTATCTGTGATCTGACTATCAATCAATTATAAAAACGATCTTGGTTACAATGATAACGGGCACTAAATATATATATTCCAATACCTATCAAATTCAATTATATTTGCACTTTATTATGTATATCTTTGAAAAGAAGTATATTTGATGTTAGTTGTATACGTCCTTGTTAGTAATACATCCTTGAACTATGCAGTCACAATCTGCAATAGTTTAATTCATTTACACACATGACTACAAATTTTTGTTCGCATAAATTTCGGGTGCCAGCATGTACTCCTTTTATTCAAAACATTGATACGTAACAAAATTTCAGTAGTTTTGATACCTCACGCTTTATTTGACCGCATTGACCAAAACTGACCATATGTGCACTTTAATTTGTAAATCTATATACCCACATAGTAAATCAGCAATATGTTTTATGTCAGGATTCAATGTATGATACAATGGATAGCAATATTGCAATATCATAAGAACAAGTTTTTGTTCGCATAAATTTAGGGTGCCAGCATGTCCTCTTTTTACTCAAAATACTGATACGTAACAAAATTTCAGTAGTTTTGATACCTCATGCTGACTTGTACATGAAAATTATTTGACTGCATTGACCAAAACTGACCATATGTGCACTTTAATTTGTAAATCTATATATCCGCATGATAAATAAGCCATATTTTTATGTCAGGAATCAATGTGTAATACAATGAACAGCAATATTCCAATATAATAAGAACAAATTTTTGTTCGCATTAATTTAGGGTGCCAGCATGTCCTCTCTTTACCCAAAATACTGATACGTAACAAAATTTCAGTAGTTTTGATACCTCATGCTGACTTGTTCAACAAAATTATTTGACTGCATTGACCAAAACTGACCATATGTGCACTTTAATTTGTAAATCTATATACCCAAATAGTAAATCAGCCATATGTGTTATGTCAGGATTCAATGTATGATACAATGGATAGCAATTTGCAATATCATAAGAACAAGTTTTTGTTTGCATAAATTTAGGGTGCCAGCATGTCCTCTTTTTACTCAAAATACTGATACGTAACAAAATTTCAGTAGTTTTGATACCTCATGCTGACTTGTACATGAAAATTATTTGACCGCATTGACCAAAACTGACCATATGTGCATTTTAATTCGTTAATCTATATACCCGCATAGTAAATCAGCCAGATTTTTTATGTCAGGATTCAATGTATAATGCAATGAACAGCAATATTCCAATATAATAAGAGCAAATTTTTGTACGCATAAATTTAGGGTGCCAGCATGTCATCTTTTTACTCAAAATACTGATACGTAACAAATTTTCTGTAGTTTTCATACCTCAAACTTACTTGTACAACAAAATTATTTGACCGTAGTGACCAAAACTGACCGTATTGACCAAAACTGACCATATGTGAACTTTAAATTGTAAATCTATATACCCCCATAGTTAATCAGCCATATTTTTAATGTTGGGATTCAATATACAAATATAATTGACAGCAATATTGCAATATAATAACAACAAAGTTTTGTTCGCATACATTTAGGATACCAGCATGTCTTCCTTTAATTCAAAATACTGATACGTAACAAAATTTCAGTAGTTTTGATACCTCATGCTGACTTGTTCAACAAAATTATTTGACTGCATTGACCAAAACTGACCATATGTGCACTTTAATTTGTAAATCTATATACCCAAATAGTAAATCAGCCATATGTTTTATGTCAGGATTCAATGTATGATACAATGGATAGCAATATTGCAATATCATAAGAACAAGTTTTTGTTTGCATAAATTTAGGGTGCCAGCATGTCCTCTTTTTACTCAAAATACTGATACGTAACAAAATTTCAGTAGTTTTGATACCTCATGCTGACTTGTACATGAAAATTATTTGACCGCATTGACCAAAACTGACCATATGTGCATTTTAATTCGTTAATCTATATACCCGCATAGTAAATCAGCCAGATTTTTTATGTTAGGATTCAATGTATAATGCAATGAACAGCAATATTCCAATATAATAAGAACAAATTTTTGTACGCATAAATTTAGGGTGCCAGCATGTCCTCTTTTTACTCAAAATACTGATACGTAACAAATTTTCTGTAGTTTTCATACCTCAAACTTACTTGTACAACAAAATTATTTGACCGTAGTGACCAAAACTGACCGTATTGACCAAAACTGACCATATGTGAACTTTAAATTGTAAATCTATATACCCCCATAGTTAATCAGCCATATTTTTAATGTTGGGATTCAATATACAAATATAATTGACAGCAATATTGCAATATAATAACAACAAAGTTTTGTTCGCATACATTTAGGATACCAGCATGTCTTCCTTTAATTCAAAATATTGATGCGTAACAAAATTTCAGTAGTATTCATACCTCAAGCTGACTTGAACAACAAAATTATTTGACCGCATTGACCAAAACTGACCATATGTGCACATTAACTTGTAAATCTATATACCCACATAGTAAATCAGCCATATTCTTTTATGTCAGAATTCAATGTATGATACAATGGATACATGTATCAATATTGCAATAGCATAAATTTAGGGTGCCAGCATGTCCTCTTTTTACATGTTTTACTCACAATACTGATACGTAACAACATTTCAGTAGTTTTGATACCTCATGCTGACTTGTACATGAAAATTATTTAACCGCATTGACCAAAACTGATCATATGCAGATATGTGCACTTTAATTTGTAAATCTGTATACCCGCATAGTAAATAAGCCATATTTTTTATGTCAGGATTCAATTTATAATACAATGAACAGCAATATTCCAATATAATAAGAACACATTTTTGTTCGCATAAATTTAAGGTGCCAGCATGTCCTCTCTTTACCCAAAATTCTGATACGTAACAAAATTTCAGTAGTTTTGATACCTCATGCTGACTTGTTCAACAAAATTATTAGACCGCATTGAACAAAACTGACCATATGTGCACTTTAATTTGTAATTCTATATACCTGCACAGCAATGTTTTTTTATATCAGGAGTTTTTAGTAGGACCATAAATGTACATGTAATCAATAATATTGGGAAACGGAGAACGAAGCAACGTCGACAATGTTGTTGATATCCCGTGAATATTGCTCCGAAGCGTTGGACAACCTTTCTATCCGCCTTCTAATAAAAAAAAAACACTCTATGTGTTTGTATAGGCATTTTTATTTATTTATTTAAGAATACATGTATATCAAATAAAAAAAAAAGAGAATTTGTATAATATCTAGTAAAGTCTAGCGAGTAAATAATAAATGATATCTGTGTAAAAACAATGCGAATGTTGTTTACGTATTTTAATTAAAGTTCAAGTCTCGGATATGAAAACTCTTAAAACGATATACTGTCATAAGCAGACCTGTCATCAGGTCTGGTCAATAGCAGACTTGTCCACAGGTCTGGTCAAAAACAGACCTGTCCTCAGGTCTGGTCAGGAGCAGACCTGTCCACATTTCTGGTCTGAGACAGACCTGTCCTCAGGACTGGTCAAAAGAGACCTGTCCTCAGGACTGGTCAAAAGCAGACTTGTCCACAGGTCTGGTCTGGGGCAGACCTATCCTCAGGACTGGTAAAAAGCAGACTTGTCCATAGGTCTGGTCTGGAGCAGACCTGTCGATAGGTCTGCAGCAGTCCTAAAAAAGCAGACCGTAGGTCTGGTCCACCAACGACGAAGTTAACTTGTTTGACTGCTTAAAAATTCTCAAGTTAACTTAGAAAGCAGACAACAAGTTAACTCTAAGTTAACCTTTGTCAAGGTTAGGACCGCACCCATCTGTAATGTTTGTCCCAACCTTTTATTAATTTGGACAGTTGAAATGTGTACGTGTAAATTTTGTAGTCGTTGATGCATACAAATGTTCGTTACAACGTTTTTCAGAGTATTGACAGTTGCAAAATGTTTGTTTCAATTTGTTAAAGTGTTAAAATCATAAAATGTTTATTACAAATTTTAAAAGGTTGCAAAAGAGGGACGATAGATACCAGAGGGACATTCAAACTCATACATCGAAAATAAACTAACAACGCCATGGCTAAAAATGAAATAGACAAACAGACAAACAAAAGTACACAAGACATAACATAGAAAACTAAAGAACGAGCAGCTGAACCTGCCATTTTATGCTGATCAAGCATATTTATACAATTTTACTTCAAAGTACCATTTTATTGTTTTGCCTGCAACAAACATTGGTGTATCTAAGAAACATTATATATAGGTATTAAAACATGGTGACGTAAACTTTTAAATTGTACACTTTTTTTTGTATATTGGTATATTGCCTGGTCTACATGTCCATCAAGTTGGATTGATCTGACCATGGCGTCATTTCATGAATCAGTGATTAATGTCATTTTTGTTAAATTGTAAAGTTTGTTTCTTAGAAACTATATATATATCATCACCTTACCATCACAATCATAGACCACAACGAGGGTTGGTTGAAGGAGTCCAACGGGAAAGATTTTGAATAAGAAATCTAAGGACAGTTTCCCCAGAAGGCATACATGAAAAAACATAGAACAAGTCACTCATTTGCCTGTCATCTCTTTTTTTCCTACTATCACTTGTTTCTAGAAACTCTGGCTTCCGTACTGGATTTAAAGTTCGAAAATATTTTTTTAAAAACATACCAGTTTGAATTACAGGGCTCCATTCATTTGGGATTGATGTACAAATACGCAGCCACGTTCAATTATTTTACCTCATAAGATAAAATTGTACTTATTGTTCTAATCATTATTAAACTGCTATTCGTTTGGGAGGCTTTAATATGTAGGTTCTGTTGCAATTGCCCTTCGATTGTCAAATTTGAAATATTAGATCGGTTTGGGCATTTTTATTTAATTATTTGGGTATTGCTATCCATGCAGTTGTTGTAACATCGTAACTGTAACCACCTTTGAAAATTAAGAGTTGTGCCAGTTCACTTCGCAAATAACTATTTTTATTTAGGCATATCTTTGCATTCTTTGTGCAGGTTTTGAAAATTTTGAAAAAGTACTAGCGTCTGTGAGGTTTGCTTAAACTGTTTTTATTTGTATAAATTTCAAGATTTTGATAGTGTTTCAATTTGAATGGATTGAGACGACTTATTTTACAGCGTGCTATTACCGAAGAAAGATATCTGTTATCCAAAATATCTAGTATGTATTCATTTTATTGTTATTTTATGGTGATGTTTTACCCTTTTTGACTTGTAATATATTATATTTTGTAGTATACTGTATCATATTGTATGATCCATCGCCCTTTAAAATTAATCGTTGACTATTTATTTAGTCATTTATATATATATATAAGCAGTACTCCAGTATATCAACTACATTTGTAGTAGGTGTGTGGAACAATTGTACCGTGTAAACTTGTCTAAAGTATTTAGAGAATAAAGTATCGATCAATCTATATGTCTGACTAGCAGGTTCTTTAGACATTTATCTCAATGTCATGGGTTCATTGAACAATGTTTAGTTTTTGTGTTGCCTTGACGGAGTCAAACAGCGAAAGATAGGTATGTTTTTTTTTCCGGCGTTTGCGGTGTAAATAATATATTAGTTTGTAGTTAGGCCCAGTTTATCTTGAACCACAAGTGGTAGGTCAATTATAGTTGATATGCAGTTGTATAAGCATTCGCACATTTTCCATGGAGAATTGTTGGCCCTGTCCCCTTAATCATGGTCTTTTGACTTTGAAACGTTTGCTTATTTTACATATATTAGGCCAACAAAAATAACATGTTCGTTTCCTACTACATCTTAGGGTAAACAATAGGGTAGGAAGGCAGCGATGTTTTTTATTTTACCTTTTTTATTGAGTCCATCATATCCATGAGAGGGACATGCAGACTTTAAAGTGTTTATTAAAAAATGACAAAAAAATCTATAGGGTAGGCTATGTTTAAGCTTGAAAAATAGTATGGGTACCGTAATAGGAAACTTAAACCTTTTTTATTCGGCCTTAGTTTGTGATTTGGTCAGTTCATAGGAACACCACTCATTGCCGTGGAGATTATTTGGTTCCGCCTCCTAGGTCTATTTACTCTGAAAATGTTTGCTAAATATGCTTATGTATTAGTTTGTGATAAGGTCAGTTCAAGGGGAACCATTAGTGTTAGGTCAATGTTGATTAGTATTTGGGCATCTTATATCCATGTAGAATATCATGCCCTGTCCCCTCAGTATCGTTTCAATGGAAAGTGTATAGCCCCAACCCCTCTTTATAGTTCATTCACTTTGAATATTTTAGATATATTAGGTTTACAAGTTAAGGGAGTTGGCTTCTCAGTTTCGGAATAATTAACTTTTCAAACATCTAGCATATATTGATAGAGGATTAATAAAGGAATCAAAAGAGCAAATAAAATATATAGGTTACCGTGCTTGTTTTTGAGATATTAGCCATTGAAATTTTGGCGGGAAAATATTCTCTCTTGACTTTTCATAGCTTTATCATTGACAAGTTTTATTCCTCAAACATTATTAAAAAATAATTAAAATTTTATAAGACTTTTACAGACAGCTTATCATTATACATGTAAAAGAATTGTAAAACGAAAAATGGGGGTCACCGGGCAAAATTTGTTAAGGCATTCAAATGGATAAAACCAAAGGATTCCGAAAAATTGACCAAAATTCCAAAACATGACAAGCGAGCTTCCTTTATGTTTGTGTTTTGCTTTTTTTAAAGGGAGGGACTTGCATTACCACATCTCATTTACATGGAGATTGTTTAACCAGGTACCTCAGTCATGATTCATTGACTTTGAATATATGCGGAATTTACAAATGTATGTAAGATGCTAAGTATTGCTATCTTAATTTTAACAAATGCATAATTAAAATTTCTAAAAGGCGATACATAACTCTGTGATAACAGTTTATTGAGATTTGGTCTTATTTCCCAATGTTTCCCAGATGCTATTAGCTAAAGGATAACTTTTATTTTGGCATATGGAATGATTGTAAGGTGTACATGTTCAATTGGTCGGTTTTATCTGACCAATACCTCATTTCCATGGTTTATTGGACACTGTGTAAATGTCATGATTTCGATAATTAATCTTTTCCCAAATACTATAAACCACAACATTTTGAGTATTGAATGACTGTTAGATGTACATCATCTGTCTTGCATAGTTAATGTTACTTCATTTTAATGAATTACTGATAAAGTGTATGTGATATTTGTAGACAAATCACACCTTACAGAATTAAATTCTTTCAACAAAAAGCTAATTACACAGCATATACATTTTTTTGTATATGTAAATAATTAGTTATCAGAGCTACCAGGATTACAAATTTACCCTAACCCCTATCATTTTCATTATATTTTTGAACATGTGTCAATACACACTACGTTTTGGCAAAGTATGAACAATTCTATCATGTTTAATTTAGACTCCCATACCACCTTTTAATTTAATAGATATTTTTGTTTAATTTAAAATGTATCTTCAAGCAGAAGGATGTAACTCGTAGTATCATACTAACAACTTAACGAATCTAAACACGGCCTGACAAATGTGAATGATATTTTTTTGCTGGTCTGATTTCGTCTGAAACCGTCTTAAAAACCTTACTTGCTCACCAAGACTTTCAGTCTTGTCTATCTTGGCATACCGGTATAGACAAAATTAAATAGTAATCTCGCTGTAATGATCCATCAGAATGGCGTCTGAAAGTCCGATAAACAGTCAACAGCAACAAACAACAACCACTGAATAACAGCCTCCCGACTAGGGACAGATTACTACCGAATGTGGCGGGTTTCAACTAGTTTAAAGGTGCACAAAAGAGGGACCAAAGAATACCAGAGGGACAGTCAAATTTATCAATCGAAAATAAACTGACAACGCCATGGCTAAAAATGAAAAGGACAAACAGACAAACAAAAGTACACATGACATAAAAAAACTAAAGAATAAACAACACGAAACCCACCAAAACCTAGGGGGTGATCTCAGGTAGTCCGGAAGGGTAACCATATCCTGCTCCACATGTGGCACCCGTTGTGTTGCTTATGAGATAACAAATCCGGTAAATAGTCTAATTCGATAGGTTACATGGATCCTCAATGCTCTTCAACTTTGTACTTGTTTGGCTTTATAAATATTCTAATATGAGCGTCACTAATGAGTCTTATGTAGACGAAACGCGCATCTTGTGTACTAAATTAAAATCCTGGTACCCTTGATAACTATTTCCATTGCTGGGTCGATGCCACTGATAGTGGACGTTTCGTCCCCGAGGATATCACCAGCCCAGTAGTCAACACTTCGGTGTTAACATGAGTATCAATAATGTGGTCATTGTAATACACATTTTCCTGTTTACAAAACTTTGAATTTTTCAAAAACATATCCGATATCATTTGTGAAACGGTTATTCCATAACGGTCAACCAACTCGTGTCGGCGTTCGTAAAATTAACGAACAGATGATTTCAACTTCACCATTTTGAACTTTTGATCTAATATCTTCCTTGTGAACAACAACCCTCTAACAAGAAAATTATGGTAGGACATCCAAGCAGGGGAGTATCGTTTCAATTGGGAGATATATACACCATATGCAGGTGCTGCTGGAATGTTGCTTTTTAGAAATGGAAAGTTTACAGTTGGAAAGCTGAAATCATCTGTTTTGTCGTAAAGCTTTTTTGTTTTCAATTGACCCTCATTGTCAATTTCTAGATGGATCTTTTATCTCTAGTTCAATGGGATAGATGCGTTCGACATAGTTACCAAATTTTGAATTATTTAGTGAAAGAATATCATCTTTATAGCGGAAAGTAGAGTTAAGCAGTTTGTGACAGTACTACACAAGAACCATATATAAACACCAGTTAAAAAAGGAATTGACTCATAGCAGAAATACATCTAACATCTGAGGAAAACTTACGAAGACTGTCAAAGTAACTTATACAGTTTATTAATGTCTGTCCCTACAGTTTTATGGGTCGTGACAATCAAACAATATTATCAGCAGTCATTTAAGAACTGTTGCAGTGGTTAACGGCGTTGTCACAAATACATCTATTTTTTAAGCTTTTAATAGTTGGGACAGTTAAAATTCGTTTGTGTCAACTTTTCAGACGTCGATGCAGTCAAAAAATGTTTGTTACAACGTTTTTAGATTCGGGACAGTTGTTAAATGTGTGTTACAACGTTTTTATAGTTGGTGCAATTGTACAATGTTCGTTACAACTTTTGTAAGGATGTAACAGTCATAAAATGTTTATTACAAATTTGAAAAGATTGCTACAGTCGTTAAATGTTTAAAACAAACATTTCATATCTTGTTGCAGTCGGTAAATATTAATACAAATATTAAAGCGTCACGCTAGCAACTCGGTGCAAAAAGAAATCACGGTTCAACCGGCTTACAAGATTTGATATAAATGAGAAAAGGTCCATAATTTATACTATTTTCATCTATTGTGCGGTTGCTGGCTTGTTTTGTTGTTGTATTTATCTAGTTTGCGATCGTTGTTTGATTTTTTGTCGTTTTCCGTTTATTGAGCTGTATTGCCATATTAATATTAGCATTGTCTGTTCATTTTCACATTTGCGTTTGACTTTCCTTTAGGTATCTTTACTTTTATGTTATCTATTCAGCTTCGTCCATAACTGGTTTCACATACCAGAAGCCTTCGTTTAAAAATAGAGTTTTAATACTATTGCAGAAGATGCTTATGAATTTATTTAAGTCATGTTAACTTATATTCGAAAAAGTTTTGATGAATTCTGCGGAATAGAAAATGTTCCGTCGGTGTACCTGAGGCAAATTTAAAGAATATGACTAAGTTACCAACAATGTACAGTTTAATATAACAGTTTTAATTTTAATTACTCTTCATTAGGGACATTTCCAATGATATAAAAAAAAAAGTAAATTAAATCTGCCAAGTTTCATTAAAAACGGAAACCACTCTTCACCGTAAACGAGTTACCCTCTTTAATATCTTGTCAGCGAATGGAACTGCATGTCAGCAAACTATATTTTATACAGGAAACTAGTCTACTATTTTTGTCCATCTGATGAGTTAAGCCTTTTTCAACTGATTTTTATATTTCGTTCTTATTTTGTACTGTTATACCACTGTCCCAGGTAAGGGGGAGGGTTGGGATCCCGCTAACATGTTTATCCCCGCCACATTATGTATGTATGTGCCTGTCCCAAGTCAAGACCTGTAATTCAGTGGTTGTCGTTTGCTTATGTGTTACATGTTTGTTTTTCGTTCATTTCTTTATATAAATAAGGCCGTTAGTTTTTTCGTTTGAATTGTTTTACATGGTCTTATCGGGGCCTTTTATAGCTGACTATGCGGTATGGGCTTTGCTCATTGTTGAAGGCCGTACGGTGACCTATAGTTGTTAATGCCTGTGTCATTTTGGTCTTTTGTAGATAGTTGTCCCATTGGCAATCATACCACATCTTCTGTTTTATATACAGATGTTAAACCACATGTACAATATTACATGAGCTGGATATTACAATCGGTGAGTAGAATTGAATAATATTTAAAAGCATGTCTATCGAATAATCATGGATCCAAGATTTTGAAGGGACAATGAACACATTTGTTCTAGTTTAAAATGAAATAGCTTCAGATAGACTATGAATCGTCGTTCTATATCACCACACTTATAGTGCATAGTTGCATTTTCCAAGGCAAAATTAATTTTTGACACCATTCCTACTCCCCTTTTTATCAGGTGTATGTCATTTAATCCTATACTTACTGTTCATACATCACTCCAAGGGTTACAAGGTCAAGGGAATAAAATAAAAATTGATCTTCATCTTCATCGACTTACTGTTAAAGTCTTACATTTGGGGCATTAGTTAACTAAAATGTTTGTGCGAGATGGCCTTCTACAGTACCTATACTACAGTCCAAATAAGTATGACATCTTGAAAGACTATTATATTTTATTTCTTTAACACCTTACATCGACCGGAAGGCGTCAAAGTAAAAATTAAAGATAGCCTTCCAAGACGTCATAATAATTTGAACTACAGGACCTAAACATCAAGTGTACATATTGTATGTTAATGTATTGATAACTCTCTAGTCCTAAATTTGCATGACATACTTGTCACTGGACTTTTGATAACCAACAAACAACAAATCATTTCATGTATAAATCCATATAATTGGGTTACTAAAGCTGGATTACAAGTATTTTCTTAGTTTTGCTTTATCAGCTGATAGTTTTCGTTCTATTAAGAGTGTTTGTTATATTAGGAATGCATTGTGACATCACAATACCCATTGAAAAACATGCATGGTACAAATTAATAGTTACGGCTTACGAAAACATATAATCGGTCAGACCATAAAATGTTATGAAAATTATAAATTTTAGTGGCTTATTTAGCAAGTATGCATTTTCATTCAATTTTTAAATAATTCCCAAATCATGGACAACAAATGTGGATATGTATGAGATGGTTCTAAATAACATTAATCATCAAAATAAAACAATATTATTAAATTTATGTTCCTGAAACAGTGCAGAGTCATAACAGTTCCCATTTAGACCCAGTTGATTAAACAAAATGTGATAATTCAATAAGTAAGTGTTTCATCATGTACTTAAGGATTCATATTGAACAAGGGTTGTGGAGGTTGTTGCATCTTTTCTCAAAATGAATAATTGCAATGAATAAAAAAGCTGTAATTATTTCAGCATGGTAATTGCTTCATGGTTTTAAGTTAAGAAATAAGTAAAACATATTAAAAGAGCAAACAAAGTTAGCATCATAATTATATATTTTTTAGATTCAACATAGAATATTTAATCACTATACATTTGTAACCGTTAGTAACAATTTGAGAAACATTTTGCAACGCTTGAATATGTAACATCTTGTCTTTGAAAAGACAAACTTTACTACTGATGCAGGCACATGTATTGATTTATTCTTGACAAACAACAAAAGTTGTGTAAAGTCAGTTGATAAATTGTCACCTTTTTGTAGTACTCATGCACCTGTGTGTGCTGAGGTTAATTTTAAAGTGAGTAAAGAATATACATATAAACGTACAATTAGAAAATATGAAAATGCTAATTATAAAGATTTTGTGAGTGACTTAAACAATATTGATTGGAATGAACATTTTCATCCATGTGATAATATAAATGACATGTATTCTCAATTTTTAAATATTTATTCAACAAATGTGAATAAATATATACCAACTAAAGTTGTAACAATACGTCCAGCTGACAAACCGTTCATGAATTCCACTATTCGTAGGAAAATGAGACAAAGAAATAGAATTCATTACAAAGCTAAAAATACTAACAATTGTATTCATTGGCAAAAATTTAGAGAAATACGTAACGAGGTGATTGATTTGGTTAGACAATCAAAAGAGCAATATAAACAAAAACTTACAAAAGGAATAACTGACAAAAATATACCACCAGGAAAGAGGTGGAGGATTGTAAAATCTATTTCGAAATTATCAAAGTCTCGTGAACCTACACCTTTTTTTTAAATCTGAAGGTCAAATATTTTTACATCCAGTAAATAAAGCTGAACTGTTAAACACTCATTTTTCAAATATTTCTAAAATTGATGTTGAGCATGAACTTCCAAATAATGTACCAAACCCACCATTTAAAATGGAGGAAATAATTATTACAGAAGAAGAAGTTCCTGATCAATTAAAAAACTTAAATTGTAAAAAACCTTCTGGTCTTGATGGTGTTTCACCTAGAATTTTGAAAGAAATATATTTAATCTGGTATTGTAAAACCACTTACTTTGTTATTCAATTTTTCACCTAAACTCAAAAGGGTTCCATGTGCATGGAAACTTTCCCATGTCACTCCTATTTTTAAGAGAAAGGGAAGTTGTCATGATCCAGTTAATTACAGAACTATTTCGCTTACAAGTATCATATCCAAAATTATGGAGAAAATTTTATTCAAGCATATGTTTAATTACATGAAAGATCACAATTTATTATGTAAATTTCAATCTGGTTTTCAGCCAGGTGATACATGTAGTACAGTAAATCAACTAGCAGAAATATATAATACTATTATTTCCAATCTTGATGAAGGAAAAGATATTCGCTTTATTTTTTGCGATATTTCCAAAGCTTTTGACAAAGTTTGGCATGATGGTTTGCTATATAAATTGAAAGTTTTTGGTATCCATAGTAATTTAATTGATTGGATTGGAGATTACCTAGGTGACAGATGCCAAAAAGTTGTTTTGGATGGGTTTTATTCATCTCAAAAAGGTACCAGTGCTGGGATACCCAAAGGCTCAGTACTGGGTCCATTCCTTTTTTTAACTTATATTAATGATATTGTGGAAAATATGAGTAATCATATTAGATTATTTGCAGATGACACCTCTTTATATGCCATTATTGATGATGACTATGATACTGTTTCTATGTCTTTGACTGATGATCTTGGGAGAATTAAAACATGGGCTGAAAACTGGGCTGTAACCTTTAATCCCTCTAAAACAGAAACCCTATTATTTTCTAGAAAAGATATCAATCCTTCCCCTTTATACTTTGGCATTGGAGGGGACCAAATAAAAGAAGTTAAAAGTCACTGTTACCTAGGTCTCAACTTTGAGAGTAAGGATAATTGGAAATTACATATAAATGCAATTTATAAAAAAAACATGTTCTAGATTACATTTATTAAGACAAGTAAAATATAGTTTGGATCGAAATGTACTTATTACAATTTATACAGAATTTATTCGACCTATTCTAGAATATGAAAAACATTATATGGGATAATTGTACTTTACAAGAAGCTAACTTATTAGAAAGTGTTCAAATTGAAGCTGCTCGTATTATAACTGGTCTCCGACGTACAACTTCCTTAAAAAATTATACACTGAAATAGGTCTTGAAAAATTATCAGACAGAAGGAAGAAGCATAAACTTACTACATTTTATAAAATAAAAAATGGATTTTCCCCAAGTTATATGATAGATTTATTAGAACCTTGTTTTCTCACACCGAATGATTATAATCTTAGCAGTGACTCTCTGAATTATACCATACTAAGGTGCAGAACAGTTTCATATTATAAAAGTTTCATACCTTCTGTTGTTAAACTCTGGAATGAATTAGACACTAATGCTAAAAATGCTTTGTCGATAAACCAGTTTAAATCTGTACTTGATAAAATATATAAACCAGAGATACCTCCTAAATATTTTTGTGCAGGTATAAGAAAATTTAATATTATTCATTGTCAATTACGAAACGATGCAGGTAATTTAAATTTTCACTTGTTTCATGATTTTTTGACAAAAGAACCTTCCTGTCCTAAATGTTTATATAAGTGTGAAGACAAACAACATTATTTTTTGATTGTCCATCATACACTATTAATAGGATCACACTCCTTGATAAACTGTCTGCTTATGGAGTTGATATTGATTTAAACTTGCTACTATTTGGTGAACAATCTTTGAGTATTGAAGACAATGTGCAGATAGTTAAGGCTGTTCATGAATATATAAACAATTCAGAGAGATTTGTATAATGAAATGTATTTTATAGTCCAAAACCAAATTAACTTTTACTTTGTATTTCTGTATTTTGTATTATATTAAGTTCTTAGACCCGAATCAGCTGAAAAATAATTAATATTGAAACAAAAGTTATAATGAAATGACAGTACATTGAAATTAATATTATTGAAGCTAAAAGGCTACTAAATGCACCTTTATTTCTATATCATTCATATATTCAATTTGTATATCTTTAATTTCTTAAATCTATTTTTTTTTCTTTTATTATTAACATTCTAAATTCTTTTTATATTATTATAATTCTTTAATGTATCAATATGGTTACTACTCGCTGTCGTTTTTCTTCAGGTGCAATAATTTAGTAAAAATAAGTACATGATATCAAACATGTTGTTTTAAAAATGAGTTATTTAATTTATTATTTTAGATATCTGACTGGAGACCATTTAGTTTAATATGATGTTGGAGTTTATAAAACTTAAACTTTTCTTCAGAGTATATTTTTTATTAATTTTTCTGAGTTTACATTTGAAGTATTTTGAAAATAGTCATACTTTTGATCTGAGTTAACTATTTGAAACATCATTCCAGTCAGCTAAGAGGTATTTTTGAAAAATTAATTCTGTTTTGACTTTATGTTTGTGCATGTGTTGCTTTGTTTGAATGTAATATATTGTACCTTGTTTTGTGGAGAGGGCTTACATAGGCTATGCCTGTTGCCCAATCCAATTCAATTTATTTGAATAAAATAGTGTTTAAACTAAACTAAATTAAACTAATTAAACTATACATTTGTAAATACTTTCAACCTAAACCTAAAATTTTCATGTAATGTTTTTTATTTAAATTGTGCCCTGTTAGCATGGTTAGTCAAATTACATTTATAATGTTATCTAGTAGAAGCATTCAATTTTCATTTAATCCACCATTAAATTGATTAAGGGACTTTCTATTCATGAGTCATATTTTTCAACATGTGTTAAATTGTTTTTTGTTTCCCCTTTATTGTTGCCTTACTGTTGGGTTGATGCATAATTGATATATATTATCCCACATCCCCTTTTATCATGCGCATAATCATTCACATCTAACTGCAGATTTTTTGCCTTGTCGACATAATTATGTATGTGTGGGGAATACATAACAAAAAAATCTATCTGTAAGCATATAGTTTTGTTATGTAAATCATTGTATAAACTTTTTAAAGTATTTTATGAAGCTCGAAATATTTTTATAGATATTGTTTTATCGAGTAAGTTGTAATACAATTTACTGTGTTAACTGCATTATTTGCCTAATAATTTAAATAAAAATACGTGTTATCCAAATTCAAAATAAATAATTAATATATATGTATTTACTGAACATGAATTCATGACCAAGCAAATGTGACATACACATAGGTAATAATCAGGATGTTAACACTGACAATGACTGGATAGGTAATAATCAGGAATTATAATATACATGCTATAGCAAATATACAGATTAAGACACAATAGTTTATTGCCTTGTGGATAAATTGTAAAATGGCATGGGTATATATTGAAGATTCTTTTCAAATGATGTTCACAAATTATAATTGGCAAAAAAAAAAAAAAAATAAGAAAAGTATGAAACAGCAGGATATAATATTATCTTGTTTATAAAAAATGCATATTTTAAAAGTTATCTCAGTAATGATTTATCAAAATAAAATTGGGTAAATATTAACTAAAATAAAATAAAGAAAGTGTTGTCTGAGCTGCAAAGCATTATTCAATACATGCTGTAATAAGAAAACAGTTTACAGGGTAACACAAAACATGTAAAATTAAACTCAAGGATTTTAAAAATTAGCAGGGAGGGATAAGCCTGGGAACAGTATAAATATTTCCCTGATTTACCTTAGGAAAAAGATTTTACATTTAGTTTTACATCTCAAAGGTTTATTCATTTATTTATATGCACTTGACAAGGGAAAGTCAAAAGCATCTTTAAAGTAACAGTGCGTTTATTCATTTATTTTGTTCATTCTTTAAACTTTTCTCTGTAGCATCAATCTATTTTATATTAACATGAACAAAAGAAATAACATGGTGTGTTTTAAAGAGGAATAACTATGTCCATGATATCTGACTTAAAATAATTGATGAAATAAAGTATGGTGTGAACCTCAACATGTTTAATAAGACAGTAACCCTTCAATGGAAGTACACAGTCACACATTAAAAATCATTATAAATATAGGAAAAGTTACAACACTATATATAGAATGTAGACCTCCTAAAAAATGAATCTTGTTTATAATTTAAACTTAAGAATACAATTGTATAAGTCCTAGAAATGTTTTGTCAATCAATGAGGATTGCTAGTTTTCATCTAGGTACATTTATTGTAATTGACTTTAGAAATCTTCTAAGTTAGTACATGTACCGTATAATGAATATGTAGTATTATATAAGTTATTATAATAGTTAAAATGTAACTGTTCTTTAGTCTCTATGTATATTTTTTTTTTGTAGAATCTTATTGGTTTGAGAATGATTCCCACTAAGAATACGAAGCTTGCTACATGTGTACTCCAATGCATAGGAAATGTAGATGTCACTGAGTCACTCTTATAGCTGCAAATTTTGAAACAGTGGATTAATTCAATTTTCTTGCTAGTTATTTATTGTTTTTGGAAATCATGAATAGCCCTTGCAGCATTATTCCGTGATGATGATGTGATGTTAGGATTAAATTGGACAAGAACGAAATGTGCATTGTACAAATTTATAGGAAATTTATACGAATTGTATTAAAGGAGATAAAAAATCAAAACAACGAAAAAGCGTGTAATGGCGTGTAAAGTGGAAAAAAGCGTGTACACGCCATGTGACAAAATCTGTGTGTGTAAGCCGTTGAAAAAGCATGTATTTAATACACAAGAATATCATGTGAGTTGGAAACTACGTAACGGAAGACCACATAACTGGATGACTAAATACCTTGGATGTTCATAATCTTGATGATTATTCATTTGGTATATCAGTAATACATTTGGAATAACAAATTCATCTTTGCAGTGCATTTAAATAGTGCAATCAAACATTGTATCTGAATTCCATGAATACCTTGGATAATTATTCATTTAAAATAACAATGTTGAATAATATAAAATCATAGTTTCAGTGATATTAATAATGATAGTGCAATATATCTAAATGCATGAATATTTCAGAGGATGATCAGTCATTTTAATATAATAACAATTTGGATAATGTGAATTTCTAGTTTCAATGAAATTTACAAAACAGTGCATGTATATAGCAGATTTATTCAGATTTTATAAGACCTGTATTTGAGAATGCAAGCGAGGTTTGGAATAATATTGTGGTAGGTTATGTCAATGAACTGGAACAATTACAACTCCAATCTCTGGTTGCTTGCTCATACATATATATTTTTGTATTATATTGCTTTAAATGTCAAATGGAGAAGACTTCATAAGTCTGTTTGACTTGTGTCTTATCCATTTTGTACTTAAACAAATAAAATATGTTTAAACTAAAACAACTCATAACTGCAACAAGATGGCAGATAATCAGCATGAGAGAAGCAGGTATGTTGCTGTGAAAATGGCACGTATTGTTGGTCATCATCATTCCACAAAAAGTCGTTTTGAGAATAAAAATCAGGCAGCAAACAGGGTCAGAGACCTTTTGAGATCAAGAAGACCCCCTTTAACATATTCCAGGGAAAATCAAGCATAATAAAGTTTGGTCAGAAGGAAAGCAATTGCAAACAAAACAATTCAAAAAAGAGAGTGATGACCATACAGGAGCCTTTAAACAAGAACTGTTCGAAATCGGCTCATCGCTACTGGTTAACGTGCGATAAGACCATTTCGGGGACCTTTGCCTACGAACCGAGATACAGTTGCCCGTATCCAATATAGAACAGAGCTCACCAAAGTTGGAAATTAGCATCGTGGAGGAAAATACATTGTTTCAATGGAATTCAGTTATCTTCCTTGGCCCGATCGTAGCCCGAATTTGAATCATATCGAGCATAAATGGGACACTTTTGGGCGTAAAGTGCACGGAAGGACACCCCAGTTCAAACACGTCATGAAATAAACAATACCCTTCGTCAGGAATGGTTGCTTCAACCTTAGCATCAAATAAGTCGACTTATGGCAGGAATCAGAAGACGTTAAGATGCGGAAATCCGTTTGAATGGAGGCTGCGCACAAAGAACTAATTCTTTGGCTTATAACGATCAACCATGATGTGAACAATCATCTAAAGATTAATTTTGAAATGTCTGACATTGTAAAGTTCGAATACAGTAAAAGTTGTAAAATGCATTATTTTGTACAAAAACACTTCATTTTGGTTTTTTTTCAAACATTTTTTGTTCGTTTCAATGCCAATGTTATCTTAAACTGTGTTTCAATAATATTATACACATATTTTATTATATTCCATCCAAAACAAGAGGCTGATTTGTCAAGTTTTAAAAAATCAAGGTGTTGCAAGACTTTTTTCCATGTGTATATATAAACTAAGTAATTTGTTTTTCGTCTTGTAATGCATTTGTTATAGAACTTTTGGTTAAATAAAACATTATTTTTCATACATTTTTTGTTCGTTTTAATCCCAATGTTATCATTAACTAGTTACGTTTCAATATTTTTTTACTAATATTCCATCCAAAACAAGAGGCTGATTTTTCAAGTTTTAAAAAATCAAGGTGTTGCAATATTTTTCCATGTGTATACATTGAATCCTGACATACTTAATGTGGCTGATTTCCTTTGCGGGTATATAGATTTTCAAAAAACAGTGCACATATGGTCAGTTTTGATCAATGCGGTCAAATAGTTGTGTTGTTCAAGTCAGCATGATGTATCAAAACTACTGAAATTTTATTACGTATTAATATTTTAAATAAAAGGAGGACATAATGGCAACATAAACTAATGCCAAAAACAATAGATACGTTACGACTGTGTCAGACCAAAAAAGACTACGAATACAAAGTTACGTTAAGATGTTGTCAGACAGTGTCAATGCATGTTCAGATTTTAAAAATTTGGACACAAAACGGGTGAAAGTTACCCAGTGATTATCAGGGGTTGCTCCCCTTTTAAGAATAAAATAAAAATTAGAAAGAATACGGTTTAAAGGTTTATGTTAACTGGAGGTGTACCATGTCGACTTAATTAAAAAGAAAAATTACCAACTTTAATCTTATTTCTTCCTATTTAATTAATTAACATTTCTTATATTAAAAAAATATAAGTAGCTCAAGGTCAAACTGCACAAACCGCTGCGAATTGAGTTAAAAATCAACAGATTGCCGTCGAAGTGATATTTATTTATTGAATATTTAACATGTTAAGCATCTAAAACTTTATAAATGATTGCAAATAAATGTATGCAATAACTGACTGGTGCCGTGGTGAAATATTTGTCAACTTGACTTAACAGATCATTAAAAATTACGAATATTCTTTCAAAATTACGGATGTCGGGATGATCAAAGTGACTTGAAAACGTGATCATGTTGAATTAAATTTGATGTAACTTTTCTTTTTTTAATATTGTAAATGAAAAAACAAGCATTATCATTTATTTTCTTTATGTTTCCCATACAATTTTCATTTTGGGTTATTGTAAATTTGAGGCAGGAAAAAACTAACGAAAATTGCCAATCAATCTTGCAGTGCAAAAATTATTCGGAAGAATCTTGCAATACTGTACGTAGTTTAAGGTGACCCCAGAGGAGTATCGATTGAGGCACGCTATCGTTGGCGCCAATTTAGATGCTGAAGCCGAACAAACTACAACCTGTAAATAACCATCAGAAATAGTATAAACCCGTAATTTTGCAGAGTTAGAGCCTAGCTTCTTTCAGGTTCCGCACTCCATCAATCATAACAAATAAATATTGATAACTGGACAGTGAATTTCGTGCTGATAAATGTTTGAAACATCACCACCTCAGTTTGACTAAAAAATCCCTTGTATTCACACAACATTATCTTATTTCTGAACTTTCTATCTTAAAGAATATATATGGAATATTCACTGATATAGTTTCGAATTCACAAAGTTCTGTATTCTTCTACATACTGTTATAAATGCCTTGTTGACAAGAACGAGAAGAAGTATTGTCCACTGTCATTGATATTTTTTTTACAATATTTGAATAAGTAACTTTCTGAAGGTACAAATGTAATTCAGACCATATGCCATGTATGCATGGAAAGGCAAGGAAATGTTGTCATACATGTACATAATAGATATAAATAAATGATTTGAAAAATAACTAAAAGATATAGATTTGTACTTTAATCTGCATGTATTTTGAAAAATGTATTCTTAGAAAGTATTAACACAGTCTTTCAATTGTTCCTGAAGTCTCATTGGTGGAGCTTGACTTTTCACTTTATGGTGGTCAGGGGTCTCTATAATTTTGAAGTTTGATTATATACTTTTTTCTACCATTTATAATACATTTGCATATATATATGTATATATATATACAACTCGTCTAAACATCAACCCAACAATGTTAGATCTGTAAATTTGCTTTCGCAAATTTTTGGTTCTTCCCTCGCCGGGATTCGAACCCATGCTACTGTGATATCGTGACACCAAATCGCCTGCACTGCAGCCGTCCCGCTAGACCACACGACCACCTGGGCTCTCAAAAAAAGAGCTTTCGGTGGCCATATGTTACCTTTCCACGTCAGTTTTAATCTAGCGGCGTACTACAGTACATGATATATTAGGCATGAAGATGTTATTGTTACAGATCAGCTAAATTATCTATAGTAAAGGATCCTACAAATAATGTAAGATACAGTCACAGAAAATAATTATATTCATAAGTACGTCTGAGTCAGGGACAACCCTACAACAGATGTATCCATCGGATCGCCATCAATGATGGTGATACATGGCTGTGTACATAATGTATATACAACTCGTCTAAACATCAACCCAACAATGTTAGATCTGTAAATTTGCTTTCGCAAATTTTTGGTTCTTCCCTCGCCGGGATTCGAACCCATGCTACTGTGATATCGTGACACCAAATCGCCTGCACTGCAGCCGTCCCGCTAGACCACACGACCACCTGGGCTCTCAAAAAAAGAGCTTTCGGTGGCCATATGTTACCTTTCCACGTCAGTTTTAATCTAGCGGCGTACTACAGTACATGATATATTAGGCATGAAGATGTTATTGTTACAGATCAGCTAAATTATCTATAGTAAAGGATCCTACAAATAATGTAAGATACAGTCACAGAAAATAATTATATTCATAAGTACGTCTGAGTCAGGGACAACCCTACAACAGATGTATCCATCGGATCGCCATCAATGATGGTGATACATGGCTGTGTACATAATGTATATACAACTCGTCTAAACATCAACCCAACAATGTTAGATCTGTAAATTTGCTTTCGCAAATTTTTGGTTCTTCCCTCGCCGGGATTCGAACCCATGCTACTGTGAT
This sequence comes from Mytilus edulis, assembly GCA_019925275.1. Classification (NCBI taxonomy): domain Eukaryota; kingdom Metazoa; phylum Mollusca; class Bivalvia; order Mytilida; family Mytilidae; genus Mytilus; species Mytilus edulis. The sequence goes on from CM034359.1 coordinate 84,415,639, forward strand.
ATCGTGACACCAAATCGCCTGCACTGCAGCCGTCCCGCTAGACCACACGACCACCTGGGCTCTCAAAAAAAGAGCTTTCGGTGGCCATATGTTACCTTTCCACGTCAGTTTTTATCTAGCGGCGTACTACAGTACATGATATATTAGGCATGAAGATGTTATTGTTACAGATCAGCTAAATTATCTATAGTAAAGGATCCTACAAATAATGTAAGATACAGTCACAGAAAATAATTATATTCATAAGTACGTCTGAGTCAGTGACAACCCTACAACAGATGTATCCATCGGATCGCCATCAATGATGGTGATACATGGCTGTGTACATAATGTATATACAACTCGTCTAAACATCAACCCAACAATGTTAGATCTGTAAATTTGCTTTCGCAAATTTTTGGTTCTTCCCTCGCCGGGATTCGAACCCATGCTACTGTGATATCGTGACACCAAATCGCCTGCACTGCAGCCGTCCCGCTAGACCACACGACCACCTGGGCTCTCAAAAAAGAGCTTTTGGTGGCCATATGTTACCTTTCCACGTCAGTTTTAATCTAGCGGCGTACTACAGTACATGATATATTAGGCATGAAGATGTTATTGTTACAGATCAGCTAAATTATCTGTAGTAAAGGATCTTACAAATAATGTAAGATACAGTCACAGAAAATAATTATATTCATAAGTACGTCTGAGTCAGTGACAACCCTACAACAGATGTATCCATCGGATCGCCATCAATGATGGTGATACATGGCTGTGTACATAATGTATATACAACTCGTCTAAACATCAACCCAACAATGTTAGATCTGTAAATTTGCTTTCGCAAATTTTTGATTCTTCCCTCGCCGGGATTCGAACCCATGCTACTGTGATATCGTGACACCAAATCGCCTGCACTGCAGCCGTCCCGCTAGACCACACGACCACCTGGGCTCTCATAAAAAGAGCTTTCGGTGGCCATATGTTACCTTTCCACGTCAGTTTTAATCTAGCGGCGTACTACAGTACATGATATATTAGGCATGAAGATGTTATTGTTACAGATTAGCTAAATTATCTATAGTAAAGGATCCTACAAATAATGTAAGATACAGTTACAGAAAATAATTATATTCATATATATATATAAACATATATTTGAGCATGAATCAGACATTCCCTGTAATTTTTTGCCTGTATAGTAGCTTCGCTTACCAGTCTATATTACAGATGGGTGCACTCCTAATAGTCCAGTCGAAATGTGAAACAATTGCTCAGAAGGTGGTAAAAGCATCAAACTTTGCAGAGTGTTAGTTGGGGTCATAACTAACATTTATAGCTATGGACCCAATTCAGAAAATCAAAATGGCGGCTCTGGGCGGCCATTTTGAAATAATGTCCAAAAAGTCAATAAAAATTATTTAAAAAATATGAAAAATCTGTTACTTAACTAATTTCGATAAACTTTCGTGTTTCTTATGACAAAGAATATAAACTGAGGACTATTGAAGTATTTAGTGGCCATCTTGAATGGTGGCCATTTTGGAAACGTAAATTTGCAATATATTATTATTCGCTGTCCTAAATTGTTTTTTGAATTTAATTTAATACTAAGTTTTATATGCATTTACAACTAGTTTTGCTAATCATTTATTAATGACTGTTGCCTTTCATATAAGATATATTCACCAAGTGCTCAAATAAGGTATGCTTATGTTAACAAATAACTGTATTTAAAGAAATACGTAAATTCTTTTAATTGCAGTTCAGTATGTAGGGCTTAAGGTAATTTTTTACCATTAAAAAAATCCGTATATAAAATATGAGCACTGTATGTTGAACAGGAAAAAATACGTAGGTATCAAAATCACTAGAGTTGAACAAATCTAATAAATGAATAAAGAATTCCGAATCGGGAAGAGAGGACACGTGATGATTTACAATGCCAAGCAAATACAAAAAGAGCAGACATAGACATTTGAGCTTGTAATCAGTCATTTTTTGTAAGCATACAACTGTTCAGCGATGATGAAGGCCATACAATGGGAGAATCACAAGGCAAAAGGTACTAATCCTTAATATATATAGTCAGAAAAAACAAAATGAGTCAAGGATTAAAAAACCCAGTAGAATAACCAGCCACAGTTGTGATGAATCAACAAGAACAATGATTGCAGATATTTCTTTATTTCTTTGAGATGAGGTATCTGACTATTATCATGAAGCATCAACAATTGTGATTGACAATAGAGTATGTGACTGTCACTTGAACTACTAACCATTGTTCTTTGAGCCAGATACAGTGCTGAAGATTAATATTTCAGGAGCCGATCTCATGCTAAATGTGTGTTAAAACTGCACAACAAGTCAATAAGACAGAATTCGAGACACAGAAAGAAAGACAAAAATATGTTATCCATTGCAATAGGGTTGCCAAAATAATAGAAAACAGTGATGGCTCACAGTCTGGAACAGATATTGTTTTAATATTTGAAATTGATGATATGGAAAAATGGTACAGTAAACGTCCTTAGTAAATACTAGTTGTCATGGATGGAATGATTAATACAACATTTATGAAAAATTGAATACTAGCTACAATAGATGATATGCAAGCACACATGAAAGGTTGCGTCTTTCTCTGGATTCTCAATGAATATGTCGGGGAAATCTGAAACAGGCCATGTCTTTTACAAAATGTTTAAGTCGTGATGGGGAATGCCTCTTCATAGTCAAAGTAACTAGAATAGTTTGAAGGGTTAGGCTTGCTACTATAGAAAGGTTTACAGGGACATTCATTGTAGGCTTTCAAAATGATTCCGTTCCTCAATCTTTGAGACATCTTACTCTCTATCGGAGGACTGATCAGTTGCAGTTGCATCCCTTCGATGACGAGTTGCACAATTGAACTATTATAGCTGAGAAATGGTGAGTGTTGTCTTCCACTCATCGATATTACTGGATTGTGTCTCGATGGTTGGCCATCCTTTGTTAGTTACATTCCTATTTTGTTAGATGCGTTACATCAGTCCTTCCTTCCATGATAACTACAATTTGTTCCAGGCGTTTATTGTACAATTTAGCGTGATCTGCAAGCTTGGAGATTGGTACAATACCTCTGCCAGACCGTGTGTCGTCAATCTATTTTATATTTTTGAAAAGCACAACTCCAAGATAAAATATTCTTGGCTTTCTTTCCATGTCTTTTATTCTGCCTGTTTGCTATGTCAAGTTTTATCAATCATTAAGCAGGATACTGGTGCTTTGGAATCTCCAGCTCTTACTTTGGCCAAGGAAATATGTCTTGTAGTACAGTTGCACAGTCATGTCCCATTTTTGTCGATTTTTAAATTTCGAAGTATCATGGAAATCTTCAGATACATCACCACAGAAAAAATACATTGCAGTCATTGTTTGTGTTGATTCAGTATCACTTAACAGTGTCTAGTTACTTCTTGTTTTCTTTCAACTGACAATTTATCTCCAACATCAGAAGTATGTTTTCCCTTTTACTGATGACATATTTTGAGGTCTGAAAATTTGTTTGACAGGATTTGTGCCGTCTTGAGTGCTTCTGCAGTTCCATAACCCTCATTCAACTGTTTCAAATTGAGCGGAAGAAAAACAAATTCAAGACCCGACATTGTTGTATGCCTGCATCAAAAAGAGTGATTGCCAGCTCAATTGTCTATGTCTGTTCTGTTTGGATCTGCTTGCCATTGCATGCAAACCCTCACATGTCCTCTCTTGCCGTTTCACACATTTCTTCTACTCTAAACACTCATTATTTTCTTCTGATATCTAGCTCCAGTGTTTTGGAAATCTATAATTTTGATATTATCCAACAACAACGTTCAGTCATAAATTATATTATATTCGTAATTTCTGTTTTACAAAGTTACTTAGGCAAACGTGTAGGTAACAGTTAGAAATTCTTATATATCTTTATTGTGTAAACATGTGCATGCCTTATCTGACCATTTTATAAATATCTAATGCATATTAGTAGAAAAAAGTGTGAATGCAATCAGTGAATAAATAAGATTAGCGAATAATGTTATATTGGAAATTCATGTTTTCAAAATGGCCATCATTCAAAATGGCTACCAAAAAATCAATACATATGAAGTCCTCAGATGACAGTCCTTGTCATCTGGGATGAAAATACCATATGACTTTATAATAACTTCTTGCATCAAGCGCTTAACTGATAAGTCAAAGTGAACACGGTTACTAAGGAAATGCAAATGTGTAAAGGCAGTATTACGTATGTAAATGTGGAAGACAATGTGATAGAACATGATAGACAGAGTGATGAGGTTTGACAAATCATGTACATTTCAGTTTTTGTTAAATATAATTGAGAACATTTGAGCAGTTGGTCTTCCTATAACATTAATTACTTGTATGATATGAAATTCATTATGTCTGCAATCAAGGTTTTTGAAAGTTGTTTCAAATGAACAATATCAACAAAACGAATTTTCCTGTAAGCAGCCAACTATTATAAATGACAGGTATACAAATATTTCTTTTGCTTTATTTATACTTGTAAAATAAGATTCTCCTGTTATTCTATGTTGAACAAGCGGTTGCAGGAATATTGCTTTTAGAGTTATACATGTTATAGTTCATTTTATGATCTTCTTTGTGGTCGCGTTTTAACTATGTCGATTACTTTTGAACATTAGAGACATGTTCATTGTCGGAAAATATGAAGTAATTTGTACCCTCTACGAAACAAAAAAAAAACTCGGGGAGGGGGTTTATAGGGTCGCTTTTCGTCCTGTTTATATTTGTACATCTTCGACATTGGTTTTTTTTTAAATTTTCATCGAATAATGACTACTTTTTTTGGCTTAAAAAACAAAGATTTTTCAAGATGGCCGCCATTCAATATGGGTAATATTTTCAAAAACTTTGTTCAACAAGACAATTGGAATCAGCACTGTTATTATATTACCCAGGTTTCATGTCAATATCTTCTCTAATATTTTTTTTAGAATTTTGTTTATTAATCTATAGAGATCAAACGGCCGCCATTTTAAAATGGCCGCCTCTTCCGCAAATTTTGACTTTCAGAGTGGGTCCATAGCTTAAAATGTTGTCCATGACATATACTTCCTCTATTCCAAATTTCATGCTTTTACCACAATCTGAGCAATTTTGTCAAAAATCTGCACAAATCGACTGGACTATAACCTGTACAGCAAGTTAACTTGATAACCAGTCATTTGGACTGGTCAAAGTTAACCTGTGACCGAATATAGGACTGCTCTGACCAGTCCTAGGACCAAAATCTAGTTAACTTGAAAAGCGGACTTGGTCCTAGGACTGTTTTTATGTCTGCCAAAAAGTTAACTTAAATACAGGTCCGCTATTGATATAAGTTAACTTCGAACCAGTCCTGTCATAAGTTAACATAAGTTAACTTCGGAACCAGTCCTGTCATAAAGTTAACAAAAGTTAACTTGGAAACCGGTCCTGCCACAAAGTTAACTTCTGCTTGGACAAATCCGATCAAAACCAGACCTGTTCCCAAGTTAACTTTTGACTGGTCTGCTCAACACTAAGTTAACTTGTAACCAGGTCCGCTCTTCGTTGATTTAAAAAAAAATAATAATATCTTTGTTTCGTAGTATAAACATCGAAAAAAAGTAATTGAAAATTAATACTTCCGTTTTATGAACAGGATTAAATACAAATATTTGAAAATAAGTACGCACAGAACGTAACACAAATTTATCTGTGATCTGACAATCTATCTATTATAAAAACGATCTCGGTTACACTGATAACAGGCACTGAATATAAATATATTCCGAGATCAAATTCAATCATATTATGTATATTTTTGAAAAGAAGTATATTTGATGTTAGGTGTATACGTCCTTGTTAGTCCTTGTTAGTTGTACATCCTTGAATTATGCAGCCACAATCAGCAATAGTTAAATTCATTTAAATAATGACTACAAATTTTTGTTCGCCTAAATTTAGGGTGCAAGCATGTCCTCTTTTTACTCAAAATACTGATACGTAACAAAATTTCAGTAGTTTTGATGCCTCCAGTTGACTTGTACAACAAAATTATTTGACCGCATCCACCAAAACTGACCATATATGCACTTTAATTTGTAAATCTATATACCCGCATAGTAAATCAGCCATATTTTTTATGTCAGGATTCAATGTAAAATACAATCATGACAATGGACAGCAAAATTGCAATATAATAACAAAAAAATTTGGTTCGCATAAATTTAGGATACCAGCATGTCCTCATATTATTCAAAATATTGATACGTAACAAAATTTCAGTAGTTTTGATACCTCCAGCTGACTTGTACAACAAAATTATTTGACCGCATTACCACAACTAACCATATGTGAACTTTAAATTGTAAATCTATATAACAGCATAGTAAATCAGCCTTATTTTTAATGTCAGGATTCAATGTATAATACAATCATGACAATGGACAGCAATATTGCAATATAATATACAACAAATTTTTGTTCGCCTAAATTAAGGGTGCCAGCATGTCCTCTTTTTACATAAAATACTGATACGTAACAAAATTTCAGTAGTTTTGATGCCTCCAGTTGATCATGACTTGTACAACAAAATTATTTAACCGCATCCACCAAAACTGACTATATATGCACTTTAATTTGTAAATCTATATACCCGCATAGTAAATCAGCCATATTTTATATGTCAGGATTCAATGTAAAATACAATCATGACAATGGACAGCAAAATTGCAATATAATAACAAAAAATTTTGGTTCGCATAAATTTAGGATACCAGCATGTCCTCATATTATTCAAAATATTGATACGTAACAAAATTTCAGTAGTTTTGATACCTCCAGCTGACTTGTACAACAAAATTATTTGACCGCATTACCACAACTAACCATATGTGAACTTTAAATTGTAAATCTATATAACAGCATAGTAAATCAGCCTTATTTTTAATGTCAGGATTCAATGTATAATACAATCATGACAATGGACAGCAATATTGCAATATAATATACAACAAATTTTTGTTCGCCTAAATTAAGGGTGCCAGCATGTCCTCTTTTTACATAAAATACTGATACGTAACAAAATTTCAGTAGTTTTGATGCCTCCAGTTGATCATGACTTGTACAACAAAATTATTTAACCGCATCCACCAAAACTGACTATATATGCACTTTAATTTGTAAATCTATATACCCGCATAGTAAATCAGCCATATTTTATATGTCAGGATTCAATGTAAAATACAATCATGACAATGGACAGCAAAATTGCAATATAATAACAAAAAATTTTGGTTCGCATAAATTTAGGATACCAGCATGTCCTCATATTATTCAAAATATTGATACGTAACAAAATTTCAGTAGTTTTGATACCTCCAGCTGACTTGTACAACAAAATTATTTGACCGCATTACCACAACTAACCATATGTGAACTTTAAATTGTAAATCTATATAACAGCATAGTAAATCAGCCTTATTTTTAATGTCAGGATTCAATGTATAATACAATCATGACAATGGACAGCAATATTGCAATATAATAACAACAAATTTTTGTTCGCCTAAATTAAGGGTGCCAGCATGTCCTCTTTTTACATAAAATACTGACACGTACCAACATTTCAGTAGTTTTGATGCCTCCAGTTGACTTGTACAACAAAATTATATGACCGCATCCACCAAAACTGACCATATATGCACTTTAATTTGTAAATCTATATACCCGCATAGTAAATCAGCCATATTTTTTATGTCAGGATTCAATGTAAAATACAATCATGACAATGGACAGCAAAATTGCAATATAATAACAAAAAAATTTGGTTCACATAAATTTAGGATACCAGCATGTCCTCATATTATTCAAAATATTGATACGTAACAAAATTTCAGTAGTTTTGATACCTCCAGCTGACTTGTACAACAAAATTATTTGACCGCATTACCACAACTAACCATATGTGAACTTTAAATTGTAAATCTATATAACAGCATAGTAAATCAGCCTTATTTTTAATGTCAGGATTCAATGTATAATACAATCATGACAATGGACAGCAATATTGCAATATAATAACAACAAATTTTTGTTCGCCTAAATTAAGGGTGCCAGCATGTCCTCTTTTTACATAAAATACTGATACGTAACACAATTTCAGTAGTTTTGATGCCTCCAGTTGACTTGTACAACAAAATTATATGACCGCATCCACCAAAACTGACCATATATGCACTTTAATTTGTAAATCTATATACCCGCATAGTAAATCAGCCATATTTTTTATGTCAGGATTCAATGTAAAATACAATCATGACAATGGACAGCAAAATTGCAATATAATAACAAAAAAATTTGGTTCACATAAATTTAGGATACCAGCATGTCCTCATATTATTCAAAATATTGATACGTACAAAATTTCAGTAGTTTTGATAACTCCAGCTGACTTTACAACAAAAAAGTATACGAGGTTCTCTTCTTGGAATCTATTATGTCGGTTGATTGATTTTGTTTTTAGTTAAACGTCAAGTGGCAACTATTTCATTAAAGTGCGCATTGAGTATAATTTTTAAATATATAAATAACGGCAATGACAAATCTGACGAATTTGACAAGATTGTTGATAGTTTCACCACACCGTATTCTTACGGACACTGTAAAATTTCTGTTAGAATATTCTGCGGGAAATAGAATAGTAAATCAAATGCAAACAAGTTGAATATCAATGAAATATCCATGCAAGTATATTCATGCATAAAGTAAAATTTAGAAAGGGACAGGTAAACAACGGGGAACGAAGTAACGTAGACAATGTTGCCGATATCCCGTGATATATGAATATTGTTCCGATGCGTTGGATAACCTTTCTATTCGCCTTCTAATAAAAAAAAAACTCTGTGTGATCGTATAGCCATTTTTTATTTATATAAGAATACATGTATATCAAATAATAGAGAGCATTTGTATAATATCTAGTAGAGTCTAGCGAGTAAATACTTAATGATATCTGTGGAAAATCAATCCGAATGTTGTTTACATATTTTAATGAAAGCTCAAGTCTGCTTATGAAAACTCTTATAACGATAATCTGTCATAAGCAGACCTGTCCTCAGGTCTGGTCAATAGCAGACTTGTCCACAGGTCTTGTCAAAAGCAGACCTATACTCAGGTCTGGTCAGGAGCAGACCTGTCCACAGGTCTGGTCTGAGGCAGACCTGTCCTCAGGACTGGACAAAAGCAGACTTGTCTACAGGTTTGGTCTGGGGCAGACCTGTCCTCAGGACTGGTCAAAAGCAGACTTGTCCACAGGTCTGGTCTGGAGCAGACTTGTCGATAAGTCTGCAGCAGTCCTAAAAAAGCAGACCGTAGGTCTGGTCCACCAACGACGAAGTTAACTTGCTTGACTGCTTAAAAATTCTCAAGTTAACTTAAAAAGCAGTCAACAAGTTAACTCTAAGTTAACTTTTGTCAAGGTTAGGACCGAACCCATCTGTATCTTGTTCTATTTTTTTAATATATACATGTACATGTATATGGTTAAGGGCATTAACACGAGTGGTCGTCAGTTGCTGAATTTTAACTCAGAAAGACATTGACACATAAACTATTTCTTTTGACTGAGAGGACATTATTTACTTACCTTTGCCATGAATCTTTATACAGACTTATTTACCCAAACAAGCATATGCATGATTAAAAAGACAGCACCTTACAAGGTCTAAGAAGCTTAAAAAGCAGTAGAATATGCTTGCCTAAATAAGAAAATTCTTTTTTGGAGAGCTGTAAAATATGATCATATATGAAAATCGTTATTTTCTTTAAGAAAGGAAAACAAATGGGGCACTACATAGCAGATACTTTTAAATACTTAGCTAGTACTTATAATTAATTTTAAACTATTTTATTCATCTCAGCTCTTTTGTACATGTAATATCCATTTGGTGATACTGATAGGTGATTTATAGATATCAGTAATAATAATTATAACAACTATCATCTTAATCACACCAAGCTTCAAATGCCTAGTACTCTCCTTATGCAAATTAAAATGTTACAAGCTAAGCACCATCAGTTGAGAAAATTGTTGATATATATGTACATGCATATGGTCTGTGATGGCATTGTCATATTGTAAATCATACTAGATATCTTCTTACTATTAATTTAAACACACTCAGGGCTTTCCCTTAACATTGAAGTAGTAGGCTAAATTATAATTATAGGTGGCTGTAACATGCGTTTGGTGAAGCTGTACACCCACCACCTAATTTCATCTTTCAAATTACCATTTTTATGAAATGATGAATTTAAAGGGAGGAAAATATCATTTTTTTTTATGTAATGGTTTGTTTTTTATTTTCTCTACCTTATGCTCAAAATTCATTTGCTTTAAAAGGAGTTTAATTTATGTAATAATCCGATTTGTTAAAACTCTTGATCAATGTATTTTGCATTAGTACCTGCATTTGACCAACAAATGACCCTCTTTTTTCTCAAAAGACTGTTACGCGTATTTAAATCTTTCAATTATTTCTCAAGCATTTACGGAAAATTGATATATATCCTCTGGTTTTCTCTTTTTTGTAAACTGTTCAATAATTCGGATACATAAATGATAAATCATTTGGAAATGTTATTTATTTGTGGTTGAGTCGAAAATATTCTACTTTCGTTTTTGACCATGATTTTCTGAACACCACAAGGCTTTGAAAAATGAACTTGAAAAGATACTGTTTTCCAGATTCTGAACAACACTCTCTACTACACTTTCTTTAATTTGACTAATATTAACCCATAACATAAAATTATCATCCTAACTGATTGTCTTCACGTTCTAAAAGCCAAAACTAACGAGTTAATGACCATCGGAACGTCTCTTTTGTTATCGTTCGATGACCACCGGAACGTCTCTCGTGTTATCTTTGAAAAGAACTAATGCAGTCTGACTTTAAATAGACAACCAATCAGTGACCCGAATTCATGTTAACTTTATCTAGCCCAAGGTAAACACTGACTTTTTATCTTTGTTAATCTTGTCTCTCGGCTGCCTGTAAAATTTTGAAAAAAATTACTTTTTTTCTTTTTGAATTTATATGTGTGTCAGTTAAGTAGCCGGCACTTGCCGCCATCGTAAATGGCAGAAATCCGTCGTCTACCGGCTTCTTTAGAAAGCCCTGCACACTGATAAAGTTTAATAGCTGGCATGGAGACAGGGCTCACACGTCTTTAGAATCATAGGAATAAGTGACTTCTCTTTTTGAAACAGATAGCAATAGGGAGAAGTGGAGATTTGAGAGAGAAGTGCTCATTTGCTTGCTGCTCTTCAATGTTTGGTTTTTACTATAGTATACATGGTTCATATATATAAATAATGTTCTTATTATCTTGTTCAATTGATATCGGAGTATACAATTTAAGTCTGAATTTCTTTTAATTATAGAAAAAAAATTGATGTTTCATCGACTTGCAAAAAATTGAAAATGTAGAATGACAAAAGCAACTAAATAAAGAAAGTCAGGTGTAAACAACAGAGTGACCTGATTTCACTTTTGATGGTTGAGCAAAATGAAGTGATTGGAAAGCTACTCTAACACTGATGTTGCCTGCTAGCATGAGCCCTGAATTAGACATTGTATTTTTTTTAGAATCTGACATATGACTGTAAGTTTTACTTCTAGTCAATTAGCACAAATTTTCTGAAAATCTATTTAAGCATGGCAGTCATTAAAGACAATATTGTATTTTATCAAACTATGGCTCCTAGCTTCAGTTGCAGCTTTGAGTGGCATTATTCTACCATCTCTTAGGTCACCATTAAAGTTTTGTATTTTCATCCCAAAGAAGTGTTACATGTACTCCTTTGAACTTAGAATAAGTTCACATCAGTAAATCAAGTCTCAAATTAACTTTATTTCATCACCAAACATAAAATCAGGATATTTTCCCCATTTCAATCCTCTTAAGTTTTCGTCTATTTTCACCATGTACACACATGCTCAAGTCAACTTCCGAATACATTTTCTCATTGGAATTTTGTACATCAGGAGTTTGTAAACATTGACCAATAAGACAACAATTTGAAACATAATGAAATATTGGCATGCTAAAAAGGTAAGTCCAGTTCGAGTCTATGACCAGGGTTATTTAATTTGTTTGTTTATGGATCGGCTGAACAAAATTTTCAATTTTCAAATTAAAAAATGGACATTTCATGCTTTTTATAATCCCATCGACTTTCTGAAATATATATTATCCTTAAAAAGTCAATAAATCATTCTTTCTTATATGACCCCAAAAATAAAAAAAATAAATCGTCGTATATTGGTATCACCTCAACCGAAGACGGATTGTTTCCGGATAATAGCTTTTGTATAAATTAAAAGACATCAATAAAATTCTAACACAATGTTTAGATTTTGGGGGTTATTGTCCCAAAGGTTTATGAATTAGGAGTCCAAAGGGTCCAAAAACAGCATTTATCTAGTTTCAGGACAAGAAGTTATACATTAGTATTTCAATTGTTCTGAAATTGTACCACAATGTTTAATAACTTAAGTAGAAGGTTGGGATTTATTGTGATAGTGAATGGGAAAACAGTCTAGGAATTAAGGCCAAAAAGGGGTCAAAACAAGCATTTTTCCATGGACCTCTTTGACATTGTACCAGAAGTTTCCATAAAACACAGGGAAGGCTGGGATTCAGTTTGGGGTTAATTTTCCAGAATATGTGTAGGAAAAAGGGGACAAAAAGAAGCATTTTCCTACTTTACAGACAATCATTTGTGTTTAAGTGTATTACTCTCTTATTAATATTTCATGTTTGTTTGAGTTTACGAAAAAGAATTTAAGACAACACTATATACGAAATAAACTACACAGCTAAAAATGGACTTGCTTAATGCCACGATACTGAAACTTTAACAACGTTGCAACAATAAACCAACAACATTGGTGGAAAGAGACAATATTCTGATAAGTTTATAGAACAAGGATGAGGCTGATACGTATAATAAGAAAGCAATAACAATGATGAAAGAAGTCGGATTCAACCTTCGATCGTAGACGTCAAACAATGAGAATATACGCAAGCTAGCCAAGACAGACAATTTCTATAGTTAGTTCTTATGTTGTACTGTTATATCATTGTCCCAGGTTAGGGGGAGGGTTTGGATGCCGCTAACATTTTAAACCCCGTCACATCATCTATATGTTACAGGCATTTTTTAAAGTTAGGCATTTTGTAAAATGACTGAATTTTCTGACAATTCGTAAAATGCCTAACCTTGACAGTCATTATACAAAATGACTAAAAATACCTAGTCATTTTGTAAAATGACTACAATTTTAAAGCAAAATTCAACAAATTGCCTGTTAAGTTTCATGAAATTTGTAGAAAAGGTTAACATTGACAAAAGTGGAAAATATTACGATATCTTGCAATGAAAATAGCTTATGTTTCGGTTGAATTAATGTATTTTCCAAAATCCAACTGGGAAGGTTTGAATGCGATATGATGTGTACATTTCCTGGTGAAACTGCATAAAGTACACACCTACTCTGTATTAACGATACCAGTAGTGAATTTGTGATTATTTTGTGAAAATGGCAGATGGAAAAATTGTTCTGTCAATAGAAAAAAAAATACAATCATTAATAGAAATTTCAGAAATTCTGGATTCAAAACAGTAAATCAAAATGAAAAACAAGAAGCAGAGAAAAAGATTATTTTAATTGACTGATTTTTTTTTGTTTGCTTTCAGTCACAAATATGTCATGTATTGTTTAGACATAAAAAATCTGGTTATAATCCATATGGGTTATTTCTGTAGGGTATTGACCCGGACAAAGGACAGACGCTTGCAATTGAAATGAAGGTATTCTAGACAGGGTCAGAAAATTCCACCTGCAGAACAGTCATAAAAAGAACAATTATGTAGAGTTCTTCATGTGAAGAAAGTATTGCATTTTACTAACGTGTGACAATATTTGATATTCCTATTCAGAAATAATGAGAATATTGATTCTAAACACCAACAACGAAACAAATTCCCCTCTGCAGTATGGGTTTTGCCATACAAAACAGTTGTTGTTGTGATGCAAAGATATGGTTGGTGGTGTCAACGGATACATTTTTCAATCAAAATAGCCTAATGGAAATTGTGGCTAGATTTAACAAAATAAAAAATAAAATTGACTATCAAGGGCACTAACTCGGTTCAATTGACAATTGCTTATTGTGAACCTCAATGCTGTCAACGGTTTTGTCAGTAAAGGTAATGAGATATCTAAATGTTCGATGATTCTGGTTTCTCCAAATGTGGTTGAAGTGCTTAAACCAGATTTTACGCCAAACAATTATGTATTTACAAAAGTTAAAAAAAAATATCATGTAACAATTCTGTCATCCAAACATTTTAAGAAATGATAAATAATTGTTGATTCTTTTGTAGAATAATACAGTACAATACTATTCTTGATTATTCAAACTCATTCAGTAATAATTATCATAAATAAACTGTTCTGGTGTTCAAGCTTTCATTTGTTTTTCTAATTTTCCATATTTCTTTCTTTAAAATAATTTCAGGCATTTTGTAATATGCCTTTCAATTTTTCCATGCATTTTTTAAAATGCCTATAAAAAATAGTCATTATGACTAAAATTTTGCAGGCATTTTACAAAATGCCCTGTTATAAATACATATAACCTGTCCCAGTCAGTGATATACATATATACATATATGTAATATAAACAAAATGTGGTATGATTGTCAATGAGATAAAATGACATAGAAGTAAAGCTATCAATCCTCATATGCCATATGACCTTCAACAATGAGGAAGACCGATACTGCATATATATGCAGCCAAAAAAGGCCCTAACATGAAAATGTAAATATATGAAAAAAACAGCCTGATATGTATGTTTTGTGGTTTTCAGATCAGATCAGAAACATTTTCAACCAACCAAACAAGCAACAGAAACTTTCCAACTTTAAAACATCAGTTAAATCTTCCATTGGATAATGTCTCTAAAAATAAGAAGTTCATCATTTATAGAGATTTTAATGATATTGATTTTATTTTACAAGAAAGTCAATGTACATTTGTTTTATTTAAAAATCTGTCCATTCAAATATAAAATCAAAGTGCTTGTAAGCCCTGAACAATAAACATTTCTTCAAATTATCAGTGGGAAGTGAAATAATCATTGCATTGGTTGTAGTTGATTTAAAAGCAACTCTAGACAAAGGAAGATAACTCCAATTGTTAACAATGACATCATTCTTTTCTAGAACCTACATTCCTGCACCTGGCACAAGTTATGTAATTTTCTTGATAGGTGTAACATCATTTTTTTTTTTTGTGTTTTTTTTTAAAACAATTAAATCATCTTTATTGCACTAAATGCTGTTTAACATTTTACCTAGCTTACAGCATTAGGCGAAGTATCCCTGCATATCAGTTATTATACATCCAGGGAGAATATTTAATAAAATATTATATAAATGTTAGTATTATACAATTAAACATACTACATTAATCAAATTAACATCAATATATGTTGATTCATTCATTAATAAAAAAAAAATTGTCTGCTTACAAATCGGGAAAAATAACGGATATACACCGTGTCGTTCTGTGATTATTATGTATGTTTACTTTCTCACAGGTTACCTGTGTATTGGAGTTACTTTAATATTATGTTTTTTTCACGCCATATATCTGTTAATTTCAAAAATTTAATTACAGTTTTATGTCCGCAGACTGGTTTATCTAATTTTATTCTTTTATTTTTATTTATAGTATCTTTTTCAGATAAAATATCGTTAAAGTCTCCTCCTATTATTAGTTGTCCAAGACTATATTTATCTATAAAAGTTTTAAATGTTTTAAAAACTGTGTTTCGTAGCTTAGTATTATTTGGTGCATAAACGTTTGCAATTGTAAGTATGCTTTCGTTCATTTCTATATTTACCAGAAGAAGTCTTCGATCTTTATCTTTATAAAAGTCAATAAATTTGTAGTTAAGCCTACTTTTTAACCATATAGATACCCCTCTAGCATTGCTCTGACAATTACTGAAGAATGATTAACCTTCAAACTCTTTTCTTAAATATTCTTTGTTTCTTATATTAGGAGAATATCACATTTTTGTTGTTTTGTCCATTTAATAAGTCTTTTTCTTTTTTCAGTTTGCTGTAATCCCTTAGCATTAACTGTACATATGAGAAGTTTTTGATCAGCCATGATAATTAATAATAAAAGGTAAGTTTATGATTGGGGAGCCCCCATCTATTTATAGTATCAATTATCGATTTTATGCTTTCACTCGTATTTACTGTATTCAACAGGTGAATATTTTTTGGCGGTTTGCTGTACTTTTAGCATTAAATTCTTTATACTTTCTACATAGTGCACATTGTTTTACTATAAGAAGTGTTCCTACATAAAACATAGCATTAATGTTTAACTTCACGGTATTATGTAAAAGAATATTACACAGTGTTGTTTTCAAATTGACAATACATACAGTTTTTACACATGATGACCTCGCCTTACGGGTCATTATTTGGGTCAGCAACGTGACTTTGTTTACAAACTGAGTTGTGATAAACATATACCACACACAGTTTGTGAAGACTATAATTGAGAAATAGATTTTACTCAATACAAAAATAATATAAATATTACAATAATTCTGAAGAGAAAAATATTTACAAGAATATTTTATACAAAAGAAATATTTACATAGTTTACAGTAGATAAAGATAATGAGTTCCTTATGTAAATATATACATTTTTTTTATCAGTACTATATGTGTTTCTTTTGTCAGGTCTTAATCGTAAAATTTTATTATTCTCATACTTCTTTGCTTTTATTTTGCTAAAGTGTTTTTTATAACTATTTAATGCTAAAAGATTTATTATTTTTTCCAGGAAATATATGTAATGGTTTGCATTATGAAGTGGATTATATCTGTTTTTCAATTTTGACTCAAAGCTTTGCACATAATCAAGATACGAAGTATGCGCATATATGAAGCTATAAGTGTGATTCTGTATGGGAACATCTGTTTTCAATTTACTTGTAAATGTTGATATGCAAAAGTGTGTCTGTTGCATATTTGTGAACAGAATTAACAAAAGATATGTGTGTCCATTTTGTGATCTAAGTAGAAGAATTTTGAGGCACATCTGGATTAATTGGAACAGTGGTGAGAACACTTAAACTTTTTATAAAATATGCAATTCACCAAAGATGCAAATTGTTAAACATGAGTGGACCTATGACTACATGTATATCGAGTGGTACTTAGTTAAACTCTACTGTGAATGAGTTTTGATACATATGTCATCATGATCATACACAAAACAAATATCACTAAACATGTATTACAGTATAATATTATACTATTTTTAAATTTATTTGTTTTCATATAAAGGTTCTGTAAACTGTTTGTTTGTACAGTACTGATAAATGCCATTTGGTTTCAGTTGGTGTTATTAAGTTGCCAAAGGTTTTGACCGTTTAGCTGTGGTATCACCTTCGTTGTCATGCAAAACATGGGTCGGGGTAACTGGAGACCGCTCCACGTTTCTGTTGTTTTTTTTGTTTTTTTTGCCAGAGTTGATACAGACTCCTGTCGCTCCGATAAAAATGAGGTAATTTGAGTTTGTGTTGTTTTTCTCTCTCTCTTTGTTTTTTTTTTCTTTTTTTCTGCCTTCAGAGATGGAACTGATAGGGACATTTCATTGTCTTCTTCATATACACTCATTGATTCATGTTCACTTTTGTAGATGGATCATTTGTGTGATTTGGTCGCTTTGTTGTATCATTTTCTACAGTAATGTCCGCAGCATCATTTGTGTTTTCATTTGTGCTTTGATGTTCATTGGGCTGTTGAGTATGATCAGGGAGGTCATTTTCTATACAGTCAATTTGTTTATGACCTTCCTAACCACATGATGTGCAAACCCAGTCATTAGAGCAATTGCTAAAATATGCCTATCAGTTAGACATTCCGAGCACTGTTTGGGACGACTGCTTGTAGATGGTTGATTACGGTACATGACTGTGGCTCTGTATTTGCCTATAGTAATAGAGCGAGGAATGTCTTGGGATAAATGACCCTGACATATGATGATTCTATCACCAGTGAGACAGTTGGTGATCTCATTCTCATACCTAAGACGTTCTCTAAAGTGGTTCATTATTACACAACTCCGTTCTTCTAGAGCTCTTATTATTTGGCCGTCATCGGCAGAGAGTGGAAAATCTTTCACTATATTTCTTACAGTGTCTATGTTCTCATGTATGAGTAAATGTTAATTGTTTTACCCCGAATTTCCACTCCCTTACATATAAGGTGGTCTTTAGCGGACTCACAATCGAGGTATATTCGCCAGATGCCTCTCATTCGTTTGTGAACCAAATACATATGTTTCTTGAAAGAAGACTGGTTTAACTCCAGTCATTGTTGAAGAGCTTATTATCTTTGGATCAGCATACGACGCCATTTTTTCTTCACCCTGGCTCTCCTTTTTAGATTTTGTCATTTTTCAAGAGTTTAAGAATATTCTGGTATATTAAGATCGTGTAAATTTTCAAAAGAAATGATTTTGGTAAACCTTACACATCAATATTGCAGTTAATCTATAATCTGCTTCGAATTTTACAATTTGTCTATTGTCTGAATACAACCCGCTACCTTACTGAAGGGCCTTAACTCCGTCATTTTGTGCCTTGAATATCTGAGCCTATATTACATCCATTAAGTCCTTGATATGCTCATTGACAGGATGTACAAGATGTTTTGATCAATTTACTATATTTTGATATATACAAAAGGGTAGTGATAAGCCTTGCAACATTTAGATATCAAGTCAGTACAAGTAAAGGTACAGTAATCTAACAGCTGTCCAATTTCATTCAAAATTCTTTATAAATGTTGCACTAGTATATACACCTGGAAAAAAATATTGCAACACCAAATTGAAATTGAAATAAAAAAAACACTCATTATTTTTTTGTGATATAATTTGGTAAAATAGAACTAGTTAAACATTATTTAAGTATCACATGGGTTTAATCAATAAATATCGAGACTCGATATGTTTTTATCTGAACATGCAGCTACTGTGCCCGTAAACAGCAAAACAGATGTTTTTATCCTCATTGTTTTCAACACTTAAAATAACCAAGTTTTTAAAATTATGTAATTGACACCTTGTAATGGGTCCTTGAAAACTCTTAACTGCAGCAAGATGGCAGATTATCAGCATAAGAGAAGAAGGGATGTCGATGTAACAACTGCACGCATTGTTGGTCATCACCATTCCACTATAGTCGTTTTGAGAATAAAAATCAGGCAATACACGCTGTAAAAGACCTTCCGAGATAATGAAGACTCCCTATACCATTTGCTAGAGAAAATCAAGCATAATGAAGGTTGGTCAGAAGAAAACCCATTGCATACAAGACAATCATAAAAAGAGAGTGGTGGCCATACAAAAGCCTTTTAACAAGAATTGTTCGAGATCAACTCATCGCTACTGGATACCGTGCGATAAGACCATTTCGGAGACCTTTGCTAACGAACAGACTTACAGTTTTCCGTATCCAATGAAGTGCAGAGCTCGCCAAAGTTGGAAATTAGCATAATGGAGGAAGATACAATGTTCAAATGGAATTTAGTTCATCTTCCTTGGCCCGATCGTAGCACGGCTTTGAACCATATCGAGCTTATATGGGACACTATTGGGCAAAATATGAGCGAAAGGACACCCCAGTTCAAACACAACATGAAATAAACAATTCCCATCATCAGAAATGGTTGCTGCTACCTTAGCAACAAATTAGTCGATTTATGGCAGGAATCAGAAGACGTTAAGATGCGGTTATCCGTTTGAATAGAGGCTGCGCGCAAAGTACTAATTTTTTGGCGTATAACGATCAACCATGATGTGAACAGTCATCTGAAGATTAATTTTGAAATGTCTGACATTGTAAACTTCGACTACGGTGAACGTTGTAAAATGCATTATTTTGTACAAAAAACACTTCATTTTGTTATCAAAATTGTGGTTATATAAATCGTTTTTTTTTTCAAAAATTTTTTTGTTCGTTTCAATGCCAATGTTATCATAAACTGTGTTTCAATAATATTATACACATATTTTATTATATTCCATCCAAAACAAGAGGCTGATTTTTCAAGTTTTAAAAAATCAAGGTGTTGCAATACTTTTTTCCATGTGTATATATATACTAAGTAATTTGTTTTTCGTCTTGTAATGAGATATTTTTAAAATACATTTATGATTTTCATGTTTGTTTTGACCACAATGCAGCACCATAGATATAGGTACCGGGCAAATATTGCCTTGTTAGAATAATAGGTTATAAGGGTCACAAAAAATGTCCATCACTAAGTGTCTGTTCAAATTATATCTATATGGTAACTGTTTGCAGTTATCTCGTTTAAACCATAGTGTTATTAACTTTAGAAGAAGTGTCATACATATTAAGAAAAAGTATCAACATCACAAGATCTAAATACCAAAACATTTTCTGAAAAATTGGACATAATACAATGAGCTACTGCCCTAAATTTGTAAATTTGCAAATGTTCACAGTTGTCTGCTATTATATGACAGCTATATCGATTTATTATAAGAATAAAATTTTAAAAAGTGGTCCGATAAACTATTTTTTTTAATTCTGAACTTATTATGAATAGTTTAACTTCTTATTCTAAATTTATTGCTTTTAAAATATGTGTTTTTTATCGTTATTAGGTGCACAATTTGTCTAAACAACCTACTTTGGCTCTAGGGAGACTCTGGATTTACAATAAATAATTTGTTTTTATTTAAGGTTATTTTCTTAATGTATTAAATGAAACATTAATTATTCTTTTCCATTTGTTAGTAGTCTTATTCATAAGTGCAGACCCTATCATATGTCAGATGTTACAAACTGGACTGCAAATTGAGAAAATTTAATATACAGGCTATCCAACTCTGTTGTGGCATATATCAAACACCAAATTATTTGCCAAGCTTGATATTTTTTTTATTCGGGTATCACTACAAACCAGTAAAAGTCTAAAATGGCCTATATTTGTACTCGACTGTACTGCTTTTACCTCGACCAGTCTACATTGGTCTGAAATTTACTTTATAATACTCGATTGTAGTCTGCACCATACCTAATAGTCTGAACTTACACTTAAAACCAAAAATCAAATTATCTCAAAACTGAAATGTGACTTGTATTTTCAATGTTATTCAAATCTTTGAATCTTTCAGTTATTTTTTATGGTAACTGGACAATTATAATCATTTAAACTTAAACCTAGTATACATATAGGGTGTCAGTTGAGTAAAGTTGATAAGGCAGTGATTTTTTGTTTTTTTAATAAAATACATACTCATATAAAATAGTAAATAAAGCAACTAAATCATTTTGGTCTTTTGTGGATAGTTGTCTCATTGGCAATCATACCACATCTTCTTGTGTATAAATGCATTTAAAAAATGACACCTTTGTTTTGTAAAATCATTAACTTATAAAATCATTATAATTAAACTTCCATCGCAATTCTTGATAACATTTTGAAAAAAGAAATGTGTATTTAAATTTAAATACTTTTTGTCAAAATTAAAGACATGACATACAAGAAGCACTTAATAAGATTTAATTACATCAGTACTTATATGTTTTACAAATAAACATAAAATCATACTTTTCTTAAATTGGTGTATTTCTTATCTAGTGAATTCAGAAGGCCTTGCGATTTAAGTTGTACAGGATGTTGAAATTTAGGATGAATGTTATTGAGGATTTAATACTTTCTGGCCTGGTGTGATCTGTTTAATGAGTTTGCCTCAAGCAGGAGGTATTAATTCATACACTAATCAGAAGAAGAATTTTATTCATTTTATTCATTTCTTTCATTTTTTATTCTTTTTTCAATTTCATATATATCACATATGATATATCACAAATTATAATGAAAGATATAGTTCTTTATAAGTTTGAACAATTTAAGTGATTCTGTTGGTTGTTGATACATGTACCACATCAAAAAGATAATAATATTTCTATAGTATATAACCATAAAACCTATGAAATATTTATTTAGATATTTGGAAAATTAAGATAAAAAAACATGCCAAACAAGAAGCACCTTTATAAGTTATTATTCCCTAAGTATAAGTGTAGTTTTTAGGTAAAAGAAAATATTTTATCTAGCTAAACTCTCAAACTTTAAAATTAATAGACTTTGATTATTATGTAAGATAATCTGATTTAATCTTCTTTATTTGATAAATCTGAGAATCATGTAAGGATGTAAAAATCTGATTATATATATATATCTCTTTATTGTATCGTGGCTGTTGTCATGTCATTTGAAAAGAAATTTATTTTAACAGTTAAAATTAAGATAAAAGTCGCGGTTATTTGGTCGAGTATTGTTCAGACCTTTGTTCTCGTACGGTTAGAACTGAAAATAAAGAGGTCAAGTACAGGTCGAGAACGGGTTAAGACTGCTTCAGACTGGTCGAGTAATACTTCAGACTATTTTCAATGGCAAAGATAAGGGTCAAGTACAAATCAGTACAGTCGAGTACGATTAAGACTGGGGTCGAGTAATGTCAAGTAAAGTTCATACCAATTCAGACTGGTCTAGTAAAATTCAGTACAGTTAAGTATGGATAAAGGCCATTTCAGACTGTTACTGGTTTGTAGTGTATATATAGTTATATTTTGCAAGTAGATATGTTGTTTTACAATACTAAATGGGTCTTGGAGTATTTTTGCTCAGAAAGATGACCAAAATGAGCCATTTTGGACATGAAGCTAAACAAGATATATTTAAACAGTTAGAATATGCATATACTCAATAGACAACATTGTTAATATTATGCATTTTTCATGTTCTTACACTTTAAAGTGATGCATTACTAGGAACAACTATCAAATAATGAGTAAAGTTGCCATATTTTTTTAAATTTAAACCAGCGAAATATGTCAAAAGGGCTTATCCTTGCTGTTTTCGAGCAAATTCATCTGTTAAAAGTTGGCGTCCCAAAACAATTCAGATCGGTTAATTTTGTTCCTAAAAACAGTATGTGATTATTTATATTACTAAGATGCACCAATGTGCCAAATATGAATTCATTTGATAAAAGTTGCATTCGGACGGTTTTGAATGGTTTTCTGGTAGATTGACCCTAACACAATTGAAATATACATATATTGTTTGTATAATGAAGGTTTATTCACGTGACTGCACCATAGGGTGTGCAGTTCGGTAGTAAATCAGATGCCGTCAACTTCAAACGGTACAAACATCTATATTGTGAAATAATATCGTTGGTACAATCATCAGCAAATGTTGTCAAAGTTTGACATAATTTGTAACTGGATGACTTGAGATAGGTTGTATCTTCCATTGGGAAACTTTGTCCACTGTGGAGATTAAACATGTACTTTACAGCTGGTGTATTTTGCAAATGGTTTGTCCAATTTACTTACATTTTTACACGGACATCCTATTCTTGTTTTTTAAGCATCGAAGCCTTGTATTGTTTTCATTTTTTATATGTTACATTGTTACATAGTTGATATAAGAAAATATTATGTGAAAGTATTTAACAGTTTTTGTGAGTAATATTTAATAGAAATCGTAAGTGACACATGGTATTTTGAGTGAACAGCTTTATTCCCCAAGCTGAACCCATTATAACGGTTCTCATTGGTTCTATAATAATCCTACAGAACATAGTTGTAATTGTATATTTCATTTGACGAAGAAACTGTCTGTTATTTTATCATGTTCTATTGTTGTTGATCATATAACACATATATATTATTTATATATATAAATAATTTCTTTTGAAGTAAGGGTTGTGATTTTGATAATCGAGGCCAAATACTCAGAAATCATGCTGGACAATATATGGTCTCTTATATACTGATATTAGAAAGACATATATCGCATCAGAGATATAAGGTCTACATTTAGGTCACTATAATTTCGTTTTTTAGTATAAACTCTTTTGACAGTCGGGTTGTTTTGGAGAAGGGGTCTGTGGAGGTGGTCTTTAAATGATTTAAATGTTCGCCAAGTAACTGCAATAAAAAGTCTGATTGATATAACTTTCCGAATGATTAATACGTAGATAACAAAATATCCTCAGAAAAATACAATGTCAACGTTAAGCGAAATGAAAACGGTCATTGCTATGCAGTGCGTACGGTTGTCAGGTAGTTTTTAAGCATACGCATAACATTTTTACAATTGCGTTAAGATCTAACAATAGAAACATAGCTATATTTAACACAGTATTGATAACACTAACTGATACTAAATAATGGGGATGCTTATCTTAATGTATTGTTGCTAAGGTCATTCAGGTGCTAAAGGTATTGATATATACTCATTTGATTAATATACTAGGCAAACAAAGAAGCGTTACATTGGTTTTTAATTTGAAAATATCAAATATATTAATTTCAAATATTTTCATGATTAAAACTAGTATCCTGAATCATGTATCTATCAAATTTACTCATTTATAAAAATATCGGAAATGTCGTGACCTCATGTTCTGATTTCTAAAATTTTTCAAAAAATTACCTGTATAGAGATTGAATCGAGTTCTTCTTTTGGTCATTAATTGTGACGAACACAATTGTTAACAAAAGGTTGTACTAAAAAAATTGAAAACGTTACACGTAGGTCAATGCCCCGTCTACATCGAGATGAGAGAGAACGAGCTATTGGGATGTTGGCAGCAGGACTGACTCAAATGCAGGTTGCAAATCATTTTTATGTCTTTAGAATGATAACTGCAAGGCTTAAGACTCGTCTTAGAGATAATGGCACAACAAATGGTCGCCCCGTAGTGGCTGGCCACGTGAAACGACGTTACGTCAAGACAGACATATCCGCATCATTCATCCCCGAAATCGAATTGTAAACGCGTCACAGACTGCACGACAAACCAACGGAAGACATATGAACAGAATATCTGCTCAAACAGTTCGTAACCGATTGCGTCAAGTTGGTATAAGTGCTCGTCGTCTATTGAATGAATCTATCCTTACGCAGCGTCACAGGATGGGGCGACTTAAATGGGCACGGGTACGGATTCGATAAAAAAGGCAAACATGGAGACAGGTTCTTTTTACCAAAGAATCTAAATTTTACATAAAACTTTGCGACGGCAGAACCAGTGTCTACTGGAGGCACAATGAATGATTTTCTGATGCGTGCGTGCAGAAAACGGATCGGTTAGGTGGTGGCGGATCTTTGTATGGGGCGGAATAACATACCAGGAACGCACTGAAATCAAAATCATCGTTCGTAACCTTACTGCAACAATGGATAGGGACGAAATTCTTGCTCAAGTTGTTCTCTCGTTCCTCCAAGTACATCGTTTCAACTACGTTTTTCATGTTGTTTTTTGTCACGTGGAAAACATATCGATGACCTTTTTTGGAGAACAACCATATTCGTTTGTTGCCTTGGCCGGCAATGTCACCAGATTTACCGCCAATTTTACATTTTCGGAACGAACTTGGACGACGTATCAGAAATAGCCAAAATCAACCGGAAACGCCCGCCCAGTTCCGAACAGCACTTTTCAGGGAATGAAACAACATCCATCAAGACTTCATTCGACGTCTTGTTGATTCCATGCGACGGACGTGTAAGGCGGTCATAAATGCAAGAGGTGGTCATACAAGGTATTGACATGTTAATCTGAACTATGTACTCGTCCTGTTAAAATTGTCCAAAAATGTGCAGTATTGTTTTCAATAGAGAACACTTGTTATTGTTCTCTTCAAAATTATGATAGCTAATTATTCTATCAACTTATTGTTATCTTGTTTTTGTTATAAAAATTCAAATGAACTTGCAAGCATGTAATGTTGGTTTTTTTGCCTAGTATATAAATAAGTCAAATGAGCCTGTAAATAAAAAGATATCCATGTGTATGTTATACAATTCTAAATTTTGTTTCAAACGGAGAAGACGCATTTTTTTTTTATAAATAAGGTTTATAATATAGTGTTATTAACTGGCTGTTTCTGTATTGGCACTGGTATAGATTCAAGGTTTGCTGTATTGGCCTCGAGACCCGTAGGGTCGAGGGCCAATACAGCTGACCGAGAATCTATACCAGTGCCAATACAGAAACAGCCAGTTCATAACACTTTTATTAAATAATCCAACGTTTTCAATACAGACTTGTTCTGAATGCTGTATTACATACATCAAATGTGAATATAGGGCCAATATTTCCAATACGGACTGGCAATGATGTGAATATAGGGCCAATATTTCCAATACGGACTGGCAATGAATCCTGAATTACATGCATAATTACACCTGATATAAGAATGCCAGAATTTGATTGGTTCAACCTTTTGTAGTCAGTGTGTTTTTCGCATATTCTAACATTTTTTCCTCATTTCAAACCAAATTGCCTGTTTTTCACTACTGCCGGTGAATATGCCTCAAATACATGTACATGTACCATGTTATTTGCCATTTGGATATTCCTTTTTTACCCTCCCGGGCATATTTCCGCCAATTTATTTCGGATATGACGTTACATAAAAAGAGCTAACACGTATTAGTACATGCATAATTCCTACGGTTCTATGATAATATCCACTTATTTATCCTCAAAATTATGCATAAACATGTTTATGAATTACACCTTACAAGAAAAAAAAAAATCAACTTCACCTGTACAGAGAATTTTAGTCCTTAACTATTGGGTGTAATTAAACAGATATATCATGTTGTGGAGTGGTATTTGCGAAAAATACGAGTCTTGGGACCGATTTCCATCGCCTTGTTGGCTTGGGAAATTTCACAGCCCCTTGCCTGGTATTTTTCGCAAATACCACTCCATATCATGATTTATGATCTGTTCACAATGTATGTTTACAGGGCCAATGATTTTTTAAGTACTAACTTGCTTTGAATCCAGCTTACAGAGTTACATGTACATGATGTATGTCATTGATATGTGTCATAATGTGATCAGTGGTCAATATTTCAAAAGACAAATTTGTACCACACCATCATTTTATTTATTATTATTACTTTTACTGTTAAGTCTGGTTTTTGGTATATCTACTTTACGTGAGTCTGTATTTATGTATGCCGACATACGACAAAATTATTTTTATGTCTACCTGTGCGAATTTCAAACGCGCTATTTTACACCAGTAATGAAAACCTTCTATCATTTATGGGTAGACTTTACATAGATAAATTCAGCCGTATTTGACGTGAAACTGTTCTTATGTATCCCGTCATACTTTGAACCACACCATTATTTTATTTATTATTATTACTTTTACTGTTAAGTCTGTTTTTGTTATATCAACTTTACGTAAGTCTTCATTTATGTATGCCGTCATACGACAAAATTATTTTTATGTCTACCTGTGCGAATTTCAAACGCGCATTTTTAAACCAGTAATGAAACCTTCTATCATTATGGGTAGACTTTACATAGATAAATTCAGCCGTATAAGAAAAGCAAAATGAGAATGTTAAATTAATGTATGCCTTTTTGTGATTCTTTGTTACATTTGTTGTTTATGTAGAGATATTAAGATGATAACACAATATTGACTGTTGTACCCCTATTTTTGACATTTTTACTCTTTGAGTATGTTTGTTTTGTTCATGCATCGTTGACAATTTAATGGAATTTGATGCGACTGTCATATAAGTGAGAGGTTTAGCTAGCTATAAAACCAGGTTCAATCCACCATTTTCTACATTAGAAAATGCCTGTACCAAGTCAGGAATATGACAGTTGTTACCCATTCGTTTGATGTGTTTGGACTTTTGATTTTGCCTTTTGATTTTTGATTTTCCTTTGTGAATTTTCCTCGGAGTTCGGTATTTTTGTGTTTTTACTTTTTTTTTTTGTATGAACTGTCAAATTTGTAAGATTCATATTTTTTCGATAAGAATAAATATAGGACCTACCTTAAAGAGGATACAGAAATCATTTCATATCTGAACTCGTCACTGCTTTTCGCTTTTACGTCCATCATCATGCATGGATTTCTTGTCAACATTGTCAGATGGGATTTCTGATTCCTCGTCCAAGTACTTATTAAATTGCTATATCAATTCATTTTATGTAGCAAATATAAAGAAACTGGGAAGAATAAATCAGACAGTTTAACTATTCTTACTCTTTCTTGGATCGTCTGCGTTTTGAATGTGATGATTGTTTACCTTAACGGAAATGCAACAGTGTCAATAATAGAAAGTCGTACTCGAAAAGGCTGTGAATTATTTCCGTTTCAAGACTACAAGACGTTAAAAAAGTTAACATGCACATCATTTAACCTTTCTATTTTATGATTACACAAATGTACCCCTAAAGTTAAGTAATGGCGTTGGAAAATTGAAACCGGAAGTAAACGTCCTGTATTAGCCCATGGGCCAATACAGCTTTTATCTGTATTGGCCCTGTTCGAAAAGCAATATGAGCTCTTGGTTTATATCGACAGTGGAGCGTTATCAGTATTGCACATGCCGATTTATCCGTATTAGGGCTGTTTTAATCGTATTATTTAATAATAGCATATATTGTAAGGGTTCAAATATGTTGCTAGACAACAAAAAATATGATAATATTCAAAATAAATTTTCATTTCTAAAAACGTCGTTACCTATAAAAAAGAAGATGTGGTATGATTGTCAATGAGACAACTATCCACAAAAGACCAAAATGACACAAACATTAACAACTATAGGTCACCGTACGGCCTTAAACAATGAGCAAACCCCATACCGCATAGTCAGCTATAAAAGGCCCCGATAAGCGATGTTAAACAATTCAAACGAGAAAACTAACGGCCTTATTTATGTAAAAAAATGAACGAAAAACAAATATGTAACACATAAACAAACGACAACCACTGAATTACAGGCTCCTAACTTGGGACAGGCACATACATAAATAATGTGGCGGGGTTAAACATGTTAGCGGGATCCCCCCCCCCCTGACCTGGGACAGTGGTATAACAGTACAACATGAGAACGAACTATAACAATCAGTTGAAAAAGGCCTAACTCATCAGATAGACACAAAATACAAGTGGACGTGGCCGGGTACTTAAACATCCCGACACAAAAAGACACAATGAACAGATCTGAGAGTACTCGCAATTATCTGACAGCTAGTTCAAAGCCACTAACAACTAATAAAAAAATCATGCCTCTAAGGCTAAACACTCAATCCGTACACATCCAACATACAATGGATTTAGTGTAAAGACGTCATAAACAGCCAGAGGAGAACATGACCGTGTGCAATGCCAAGTTACAGGTATCGACAGATTGTAGATCCATGAAAATGTATATGTATATAACATACTAGTAATATTTAGTTAGCTTTCAATCTACTGATAAAAAAAAACAATATTTATACCAATAAAAACTAAAAATTTGAGAACCGGAAATACAGTCCTAGGATGGTGTAAACTTCCCACTAACACCATACACCATTACACCATACACCATTTTACCATACACCTTGTACCATTACACCATACACGTTACACCTTTGCACCATGCACCTTACACATTCCACCATACACCATTTCCCATTCTATCTACATGATCCGAAATTACTAATAATGCAATTAAATTTCAAAATTTTAAGATTATTATTATTATTTATGTTTACAATTCGAAATATTTTAATAAAAAAGAACTTCGTTTTCAACCAATGAAATTACGTACACCATCATTCACACTGTTCCCGATCGCACGTTACACAATCACACCATTCCTCAAACACCATTACTCAATTCCCCATACACAATACACCATAGCACCGTACACCTTACACCATTGCACAATATGCCATACACCATTACACCATACACGTTTTTTTGAAAGTTTACACCATCCAAGGGGTGTGTAAACCTATTTTTCAAAATCAACTGCCACTTAGGATCAGAATGTACAAAGATTAGACTAATCCGAAATGTCGTTATCTTCTAAGGAAGAAGAACCTACTGAACACTTCATTTTAGAATGTTAAACCTTGCGAATAGTGACCTACGCCATACTTTGTACTATCAACGAACGAACAAATACAACATATCCTGGACTTAACGAAGATAGCGAAAACAAAACAAAACTCTCTCCAGTTAGTTTAGTACAAATAGAACGCCTTACTCGAAGCCTGCTATATCAACTTCATATAGGCTGTTACAAGTTTGTATATGGACAGTAATAAAGCAAGTGCGAAGGAACTTTCAAATTTAGCGATTCCGTTTTCTCAACATCGATAGGGCGTGGTGTTGGGAACCAAACAAATATCTGAAATCAAGTGAACTTAACTGAAAATAAAGGAATTTATGAAAATTGTGTGTGGGTAGGTTGTTGCTGTAAATATGCGCGCATCAGATGTCGAAAGATGTAGAGAGCAACATTTCTGTATATACGAAGCACTTGAGCTGAGGATGTAAATATTGTAAGATGTCCAATGGCAGAAGGAGAAGTAGCATTGTATATAAAGAGAGCACCTGTTTTACATATGAAAAAATGGTTCTCTACAAAACATGTATTTAGATTTTTTGTTATGGGCCCAGTTTTTAAGTTGGTCCAAATCAGGGTCCAAAATTGAACTTCATTTTGATTTCCACAAAAATTGAATATGGGTTGGGTTGTTTGATATGCTGAATTTAACCATGTATTTATTTTTTTTGATTTTGGGCCCGTTTTGAAATTGAACCACATTTAGGTCGAAAGGGTCCAAAATAAACTTGATATATATTAACAAAAATGAGCTCTTGGGATTCTATGACTCATATTTGCTGCATATTTGTTTTATATGATTGTTTCAATTCTACAAATAAATTTCAGAATACAATCCATGCAACTCAAGATCTTAATCCTTGAGGAGAAGTTGAAAAATGAAGAAGAAGATTCACTAAAGTAAGATATGATTTAATAGCAAATAAATGATTTATGTTTTTATGAACTAACAGAAATTCATTCTACTATTCTTAACTTTATGTGTTAAAAAGCACATTCACGAAACTTCTACAACTTTTCTAAAGTATCCAATGTTGATATCAATACAACTCAGGAATTATGGTTTCAATTATACCCAACTAACATAAGAACCTAAACATTTGTTTTAGTTGTTGTCCATTGTTTAATTTTTCAGAAAGTTGAACAATGAAAAACAGTTATCTATAGACCATTGCACACAACAAGTCCAGAGAAGAGACAGTGAAATTCAGAGGTACGTTTATATAGGTAATTAGGTTGTTGATTCATTACCAAATCGCCCCATCTCCTTTTGTTCATTCAACCATGCACACTGATAAGTAGTAATCAAAAGTACCAGGATTATAATTTATTACGGTAATCTATTCCTGGAACAAGAAAATTCTTTATTTTTCAAAATAATCAAAGTTTTGTTAACAGGAAATTTATACAAATGTGTCAACACCAAAGTGCTGTCTACTGGGCTACTGATACCCTCGGGGACGAAACATCCACCAGCAGTGGCATCGACCCAGTGGTGTAAGTAGTTATCAAAAGTACCAGAATAATAAATTAGTACGCCAGACGCGCGTTTCCTCTGCATAAGACCCATCAGTGTCGCTCATATCAAAATAGTTATAAAGCCAAACTAGAACAAAGTTAAAGAGCATTGAGAAAGTAGTTAATGTTAAACATTCAACGAGTGACCGAACAACACGTTAATTTAGGAATGCGCGTAGCGCATGAGTTTATTATCAGTGTTGTGTGGTCACGAGTTATACATATTTTAATTCTTTAATTGGTTATCCTTTTCATAACATTTACAAATGGCTTTTTTTCAAAGGAATTAATGTAAAATATGTAAGGAACTATATCTTTTTTTCTACGCATTCACAATTTGTGTTGATACGCCGTTATCGACGTCTTGAAAACGCCTATTGTTGTATGACGTCTGAGAGTGAGATAACCACGTTTATTTCATATGTGAAATAATCGGTTTGTATCTTACCAGTCAGGGGCATTACTTAAACAAGTAACAATTAAAATTACCTATACAAGTAATGTTGAAAACGAGGCTTATTTAAATATAACTTATATAAGTTATTTTTCTGAATATTGTTTTTATGGGTGTCCAAAAATACAGAATTTACTAGCTTTGAATATTTTTCACAGTTATCTGGTTATTTTTCCCTTGATATATACAAACTAATTCTTCAGAAACACTAATTAACTTTCCGACGCACATATATTTCATACCGACGCTTCTGGGTCAAAGATTGGTCTCTTGGGACTATTAAATTATCATTTTCCTCTAAAATCTTGAAGGTAGACTAATATAAATAGATAGATACTTGTGAATTAATTAAGACCTGAAGTTATTTATAATTTGTAACCTAAATCAATTACATATGTGCCTTAGATAAGTGTAATTGCTATTTTTTTCAAAAATGTTTAAAATAACTTATTCAAGTAATATTTTTGTCATTATTTTCAAAGTACCCTTTATCTCTATACTCCTCTGAAATCTGATAATTTTTTTATTTTATGATATAAAATGTTGTTTAAAATCATGAAAACTACATTTAGTCTATGTTTCTATTGAAAATTAAAATAACTCTATTAAGTAATTTTATTATTTTTGAAATAAAAAAATACTTATATAAGTAATTAAAAAAAATAACTTGTTAAAGTAACGCCCCTGACTGCTTACTGGGAAATCAATGTAATGCATTGCTACTAATGTAATAAATCATAATGCGCACAAACAAACAATACAAAGTAATGAAGAGGTTTTTTTTTGCCTATCCTGTTCAAAATGAACAAATATTTAGATATAATCTCTCTACTGAGTTATGTTTATGAAGTAAAGATGTTTTGATAACGTACACAATATTGTATCGAATGAGAACCTATAATGCAAACATGAAAATAGAAGAGATATGAAATGTTAAAATAAACTCGATCAAATGCAAATTGACAGCTTGTAAAATAGCTTACAAAGACAGGTTTCACCATTGTATTAAATATATATTTATTCTGAATCAAAAGATTACATGAAGACCTCAGTCAATTAACAGAAAACAATGCACAGTATGAACAATTATGTAGGCAAATTCAAGAAAAATTACAAAGGTATGTCTTTTGGAAATATTTAATATTGTTTGTATTTTGTTCGTATATATCAGATATATCAT
This sequence comes from Mytilus edulis, assembly GCA_019925275.1. Classification (NCBI taxonomy): domain Eukaryota; kingdom Metazoa; phylum Mollusca; class Bivalvia; order Mytilida; family Mytilidae; genus Mytilus; species Mytilus edulis. Next base: position 84,448,921 of record CM034359.1, read on the forward strand.
GTTAAGGAGGGGTATTTGCAAGAAATACCAGTCGAGAGAGTGTTAAATTATCGAGCCCTAAGGCGAGAGAAATTCATTCTCAAGACTGGTATTTTTCGCAAATAGCCCTCAAGAACATGTTATATAAAAAAGAAGATGTGGTATGATTGCCAATGAGACCGTCAGCTATAAAAGGCCCCGATAAGACAATGTAAAACAATTCAAACGATAAAACTAACGGCCGTATTTATGTAAAAAAAATATCAGCAGTATATTGAGAAAATTCTTGATTATTTAACGAAAAAAATATCATCAAGATAACGGTAAGTGTTGTTGAATTTATCAATTAAATGCAATTTAGACGGGTCTTTACTGAGTTTAGTCATAAACTGTGACTCGTAAAAGTACCAAAACAAGTCTGCTATTAAAGGGGCACAATTAGTGCCCTTGGGGATACCTACAACCTGTCGATAAACTTTGTTGCCGAAACGTACGTAAATATTATCAAGCAGAAAATTAACAGCTTCAATCATCTCATCACACCTCCTAGTCTATTGAAAATGTAAAATTCAATTCACTTGACGAGGAGGGGAAATTGTCCCTTAATTTACCTTGCCTTTCGTTTATACATTTAGAAATATCTGTGAATAACATCACCATATGTTAATGTTTTTTAAACATTATTAGTAACAGAAATAAAAAAAGAAATTGTGGAATTTGGATACTCAAATATCCTTGTTTAGATTACGATTAATTACAACGACTTGGAAGAATGGTTATTCATTATTAAATTCCTTTCGGAATCTCGGATATATGCAAATGCTCCTAAAGACATTGATTGACTGAAATCTTCAACAACTTAGAAATCCTGTATGGCTGGCCAGGCTTGTATGTGCTATAAATAAGTTCTGCCTTGGCTTTGTATATATTTGAAACCTCTGCATTCGTAATATTAAGTCTAGATCTTTTGTGTGAGTTTTATATTTATATTTTTGTTTTACTTCAAATCTAATAATCTTAAATAGCTTCGTTATACAATGTTTTCATGTTATACTGATAATAGATCATCACTGATTCAGTACAACTAAATCATCGGATAAAGATCCAAGGAATTCAACTCTATTAAAGTTATAGCGAAAAGCAGTCACAAAGTATATTCAAATTAAACATGTGTCTTTTCTTTAAATAAATGTATTAGTTCTTTAAAGAAATTGATGTTAAAAAAGGTTTTTTTGTTGATCGGCCTTTAACAGATCTTTTCCCCAAATCATCAAACTGTAAGACGTTGACACATTAAGTAAGATTTTCCCTACCTCTCGTAGAAGCGTCACACCAATAAACTGTCCGAACGCTGTTGTCATATTAAATATCTCTCTAAATTTCGTTTTTGGATTCTCTTCTTTCTCACACTTCCATATGTTATACGCTGCCAAAAAACAGTCAAATAGACTGCAATGTTCTATGTTCTTCTGAAGACTATCACTGACTGCTTTTGGATTAAGTATTTCTTCATTGACATAGAGTGTCGTTAGGTACCTGTATGAATAATTTATAGCTGTATAAGATATACACATTTTTTTTAATAAACTTCAAAGCTTTTATTCCTAGTCAAAAAATATATGTCTCACTAGATACAGTATATTTACTAGCGGCAATAAGAATCTGTGTTTCACCATTGACCGTTAATACTAACAATATCAACTTAATATCCCCGGAATTTATATAATTGATCAATATATTACAATTCGTTTATTAATACCAATTACACCGAAGTTGCAAAGAATGACACGCCAGGTTCAGAAGTTGTTGCTTTCAGAGAGTAAGAAGATGTGCAATTCCCGATTTGAAAACTATCCATAGTCCATGAACACACTTGCATTCAGTTACGTCACATTTTATTCATTAAGATTTTAAAAGGACTGAGCCGCCGGCATAGCCAATACAAGCCCTCAACATAACATTTTGGCGATCACAGTTTAGAAATGAACATAAAACTGACGTGCACGTGCCAGCTTCCTCCGCGTCGTGTGTTTGTACTGTCATTTGTTTTATACAATACATCCTTGCAAGAAATGGGGCTGATTTATATTGCTGATACATGGATTTACATGTACAGGTACAACTATGGTTAGTTTAGGTTGATGCGATCTACTTATTTTGCTATACAAGTCAGCCTGAGGTATCACAACTGCTGTATGCATATTTAGAACAAAAACATACTGGCACTCCAAATTTAGGCAAATTAAAATTTGTACTTATTGTGTTCTAATATTGCTATCATTTGTATTATACATTCTATCCTGACATAAACATTTCTGATTTACTATGCGTCTACATAGGAAGTGATTGCACTCTAAATGTATATGGATACAATTATGTAGTCATTATGACACGGGTTGTGTTCTTCTCATATATGTTATGATGGTTTGACCCTTAACCCCTAACGGGAGGGTTTGCGCCTGACATTCATATGATGAAGACATTATCTTGCAATCAGTGTAACTGAAGTCTAGCATGTCAGTTAACTGCTTGTAGTCTGTTGTTATTTATGTATTATTGTCATTTTGTTTAGGTTCTTTGTAACATCTTCTGACATCAGACTCGGACTTCTCTTGAACTGAATTTTAATGTGCGTTTTGTTATGCGTTTAATTTTCTACATTGGCTAGAGGGTTAGGGGATTGTTGAAATCTCATAAACATGTTTAACTCCGTCACATGTATGCGCCTGTCCCAGGTCAGGAGCCTCCGACCTTTGTTAGTCTTGTATTGTTTTTAACTTTAGTTTCTTGTGTATAATTCGGAGTTTAGTATGGCGTTCCTTGTCAGTAAACGAGTATATTTGTTTAGGGGCCAGCTGAAGGACGCCTCCGGATACAGGAATTTCTCGCTACATTGAAGACCTATTGGTGACCTTCTGTTGTTGTTTGTTATATGATCAGGTTGTTGTCTCTTTGACACATTTCCCATTTCCATTCTCAATTTTATTGTGTTCCAATTATGATTTCATTCTTTTTAAACAACACATCTTCACATACAATATTACTGAATATTTATCCGCTGTATAGATGTTTCTTTTTCTTTTGAATGCTATTGTAGGTTTTTTATCTAAGAGATTGTTTAACTGTGGGTTGTTTTGAATGAAATGCCAATGTTTTCTTATAATGGTTTGTAAATTTTCCGCATTATCATGATATTGTGTATGAAAGATATACTATAGTTATATGTGTTTTTGTTTATGCGTGTTTCTTTGTTTGTTAATTTAATTAATTCTTTCTGTATGGGAAATATTTCTTAATAATTTATTTACAAAAAAACGATTTTGTAACCTCTCTGAATTAATGTTTCTGTAAATAAGTTTATTATTTCATTGTTAAGATCAGAGGTATTTCTAAGAATTATTATTCCTTCGCCTTTATAAGCTTTTAGCGTGTTTATAATTTTGGTGTAGAAATTTTCAGTTGGTTTTGTGAAACATTTAATATGTAAGATATTCTCTTTTTGAAATCTCTTTCCTTTATACGTTTTTAAGTCTAGAAATTTTAAACTTTGTCTGTCAATTAGCAGTAGGTTTTGGTTTGTGTTTGTAGTTTCGAAAATAAGTTTTACCTTTTCCGTAGTAACTTAAAATAAAATATATCCGTCATCTTTCATACGTTTATGAAATAATATTTTGTTTCGGTGTGGAAAAATATTTAGAATTTTATTTATATGTTGGTATATGGCTATATCTGAGATTTGAGGACTTGGTACATGTCCTTGGCTAGCTCCTATGATTTGCCTTTGACATTTGTTTTTTATTTCAAAAAGGAAAGTCCAAAATCGAAAGGCAAAATCAAAAGTCCAAACAAATCAAACGAATGGATAACAACTGTCATATTCCTGACTTGGTACAGGCATTTTCTAATGTAGAAAATGGTGGATTGAACCTGGTTTTATAGCTACAGCCCTTGGATGGTGTAAACTTCCCACAAAAACGTGTATGGTGTAATGGTGTAAGGTGTATGGTGCAATGTTGTAAGGTGTATGGTGCTATGGTGTATGGTATAAGGGGAATGGTGTAATGGTGTATGAGAAATAGTGTGGTCGTGTAACGTGCAATCGGGAATGTGTGAATGAATGGTGTACGACATTTCATTGGTTGAAATAGAAGTTCTTTTTATTTTAATTTTTCGGATTGTAAACATTATTAATCTTAATTAATATTTTTCCAGAGTAGTAAATTACTTTAGACTATAATATATATTATAAATAAGAATACGAAAATTTTTTAATGTGTATGTAACAGGAGGGTCGGGCGGCTATGCTTCACCAAACCCTGCTGACTACTAGAATGTCTGATATTGCCACAACTACAGACTGACAGACTGACAACGGATGCGACAAGTGATGTACTTTTGTGTTATGTGCAATCAGACTGGTTCTTCTTTGTTGTACTGAGACGTATGATATTGGCAATGAGACTCTAATTTCAATCAGTTTTACATACTTTATTATCACAAATGTGAAATATAACAAGTGTAAAAACAAGTGTAACAGTTTACAGTATAAAAATCGATCTGAATAAATATTCAGCAGTAATCTCAAAATGTAGTAGTAAACATAGGTAGTCCTGGCAAGGACTACAACACTCACGACCCTAATGGATAATCAACCGCGAGAACACACTGTGGTAATTAGCGAAAGTTAAATATCAAGCTACATTTTAAACGGTTTTCCTAAAGTTTAAAAGTGAAAATAATAACCCTAAAATTGCTAGAAAGAGTGTAAAGTCTACATTTTAGAGACTAATTTTTGTAGAGACTTTATTTATTGGTTGGATTAATAATTTAAGTGTAATAAACGAATGGCGGATTAATGATAAATCCAAGTGGTCTTATTACCTGTAGGCAGTCAAGTATTCGACAAATTACCAAAGAAACACATTTACTACAAGAAGGAAAACATAATATTTCCCATATGCGGTCTAAAACCGTAGTTCAGTCTCCAAAATTTCATCAAATTCTATTATAAAGATATAAATACTACTTAAATTTCTTACATAAACAACTTATTTATCTAAATGACATGCTTTATTTAGAAATGTATACACAACACACAAAATAATTCATCACCTTGTAAATCCGTCAAAATAAGGGGAAGTAATACTTGGTGTCATTCATAATAATTGAAATTCTACCCCTAACAAATAACCAATGAAAAACTTCGTATATTTAACTGCTAAAGTGAAAGGAAAATGTCAACAAAGAAGCATGGGAAGATTATATCAAAAACATCTAAAGAATTACTAGCGAACACAGGTAAAATTAAGCATAAAAATGTATGAAATTAAAAATCATGTGTGCAATAACCACATCTGCCACATGTACATTAAAGTAGATCTAACTATTTCTATTATTCTTTCATATTCTTATTTATAGTGAACAATGGCTATAAGATTGGACAGTTGTTATCACTTGCAGCTATCATAAATTAAAAGAAATGTTTTTTTGTTTTAACTAGAAGCCGAATAAAGAGGTTATCCACGCATAGGAACATTATTTTCATATCATGGGTTATCAACATCATTTTTAACGTTGCTTCGTTCCCCATTTTTGACAGACTCTTCATAAGGTTACGAAAGCGCAATTATTTGTTTACATTTTACCGGCAAGTTTTTTACCCCAAGATGCTACTCAGAATAGAATCCTATACGGTTTTTGATTGGTTGATACAGGAATGGAATTACATTTAATCGAAAGCTTATCCAATTAGGTTTAAAAATTGCCGAAAATCATATTCACATGTTACGAAGAAAATATCTTCACTTTCTGCACGTCGGAGCCATTAAAAATATGCCTTTTTCATTAAGCGAAAAAAGTAGCCGATCTTTTTCAACTGCATTTTAAGTCAATTTGAGCCGCATGAGTCCGATATTTTTTTTTGGTTGTAATGCAACACTGGCATTTCTAGTAACAGGAACTGCCACCCGTTTTTCATAGTTTGTGTAGTCTTCGAGAAAAAAAATACGGAATACTAGTGGTACCCTATGGAAAATGCATTGCGAATAATTGCGCTTTTGTAACCTATAAAAAAATGACACTTTTTTTTAATAAAGCTTTGAAAAATATCAAAAATAGTCATTTTGCTCGGGAAAAATGTGAAACAGTGAGAAACAGGGTCAGATGGACTTTTCATCAACGTAAATTCACGCTATAGTCTGTTGCCTAATTGTATTTATTTCTATATCTAAATGTAGGGTGGGCTCGAATATCGATAAAGTATGAAGCGAATGGAACGTTTTTGTGATATCTACTGTTTTTTATAGGAAAAAGCATGTATTTCTTTTGAATTTGAAGGTAAATTTTGGTTTTTAACCATAATGACCGTGTCTCAGTTGCTGTTCTAGCAAAAAGCTAATTTCGTGAAAATTGGCAAAAAGGGTCCTTAAGCAAATACCAACGATTTAGTTAAATTGCAAAGTTGAAAAATTAATCTTGGCATTGAATACCGTTGTCCAAGAATAGTTTATCTTGCCAAAGTGGTAATATATAATATTTTCAACATTTGGAAAAAACTATAGTCTGTTTCAAATACGTGCTTTTTTGTGAAATGGTTTCATATATTGCCATTCTTCATAATTCGATGTAGCTTTTCCAAATCAGAACGGTTTTGTCGATAATATGATCAGTGCTGGATGACCTTTTAAAAATTAGGCCAATAAATTAACATTATCTTCATGTCTCTTTGACCAGTACCGTATTTGGTGAAAAAATCAGTTTCAATTTTTGGCCTGATCGACGAGGAAAATCTAACTCTACAAATTCAGAGAGTGATCAGATAATGTTTTGAAGATTTGATATCATCTAGATAGACGCCAGCGCGACTTTTGGAGCGGGCGCTTAATTTTCGGAAAATTATTTCACTACCGTATAGATAAAAGACACTTTTTTTTATAAAGCTTTGAAAAATATCAAAAATAGTCATTTTGCTCGGAAAAAAGTGAAACAGTGAGAAAGGGGTCAGATGGACTTTTCATCAACGTAAACTAACGCTATAGTCTGTTTCCTAATTGTATTTTTTTCTATATATAAATCTAGGGTGGGCTCGAATATCGACAAAGTATGAAGAAAATGGAACGTTTTTGTGATATCTACTGTTTTTATAGGAAAAAGCATGTATTTATCTTGAATTTGAAGGTAAATTTTGGTTTTTAATCATAATGACCGTGTCTCAGTTGCTGTTCTAGCAAAAAGCTAATTTCGTGAAAATTGGCAAATAGGGTCCCTAAGCAAATACCAACGATTTAGTTAAATTGCAAAGTTGAAAAAAAAATCTTGGCATTGAATGTTGTTGTCCAAGAATAGTTTCTCTTGCCAAAGTGGTAATATTATCATATTTTCAACATTTGGAAAAACTATAGTCTGTTTCAAAAACGTGTTTTTTTCAAGAAATGGTTTCATATATTGCCATTCTTTAACATTCGATGTAGCTTTTCCAAATCAGAACGGTTTTGTCGACAATATGATCAGTGCTGGATGACTTTTGAAAAATTAGACCAATACATTAACATTATCGTCATGTCTCTTTGACCAGTACCGTATTTGGTGAAAATATCAGTTTCAATTTTTGGCCTGATCGGAGAGCAAAATCTAACTCTACAAATTCAGAGAGTGATCAGATAATGTTTTGAAGATGTGATATCATCTAGGTAGACGCCAGCGCGACTTTTGGCGCGGGTGCTTTATTTTCGGAAATTTGTTTCACTACCGTATAGAGAAATGACACTTTTTTTTAATAAAGCTTTGAAAAATATCAAAAATAGTCATTTTGCTCGGAAAAAATGTGAAACAGTGAGAAACGAGGTCAGATGGACTTTTCATCAACGTAAATTCACGCTATAGTCTGTTTCCTAATTGTATTTATTTCTATATCTAAATCTAGGGTGGGCTCGAATATCGACAAAGTATGAGGAGAATGGAACTTTTTTGTGATATCTACTGTTTTTATAGGAAAAAGCGTGTATTTCTTTTGAATTTGAAGGTACATTTTGGTTTTTAACCATAATGACCGTTTCTCAGTTGCTGTTCTAGCAAAAAAGCCAATTTCGTGAAAATTGGCCAAAAGGGTCCCTAAGCAAATACCAACGATTTAGTTAAATTGCAAAGTTGAAAAATTAATCTTGGCATTGAATATCGTTGTCCAAGAATAGTCTATCTTGCCAAAGTGGTAATATTATCATATTTTCAACATTTGGAAAAACTATAGTCTGTTTCAAAAACGTGTTTTTTTTCAAGAAATGGTTTCATATATTGCCATTCTTCAAAATTCGATGTAGCTTTTCCAAATCAGAACGGTTTTGTCGACAATATGATCAGTGCTGGATGACCTTTGACAGTTGGTCATTCAATATTGATGTACATTATCATTTGATATTTAAGGTCAGTGTATACAGGATACAATGACAATCTGCGTTAACGCGCGTTTACTACAAACAGTAAACGTGCGTTTACTTTTTACGAAAATAGAAGACGCGCATCTTTTCACGTTAACGCGGAGGTAAACTGTAATGTACACGCCCGTTTACTCTCTACAAAATTAGGAGACACGCCGTTTTTGCGTTAACGCGAAAGTAAACGCCCGTTTACTTTTATTGTCTACTGCAATTTCGGAGGTAACGCACAGTTAACGCGGCGTTAACATGAAGTGCACGGGATAAACGCCGCGTTAACTTTTTCGGCCCGTCTACATGTAATGCTTGGTCTGCACCCAACTGTATGTTTTTTTTTCATTTATGCCCTCTGGGGAAACTGTCCGTAACTTTCTTATCCAAAATATTTCCCGAGCGATTATGTCGACCGTATGATTGCGATGGTAAGGTTTTTGAGATCAGCTTTGTGTGACCAAGTGATCTCAAATGACGACTTACGGGTAGGTCGGGCTTGCAAGTGTAGTCACTTCGATGCGTTTGTTGAATGACTGCTCTGTCTCGCCAACATACTGCATGCCACATCGACACTGAAGGAGGTATACAACATTCTGGGTTTTGCAAGTTACATTGCAAAATATAGTGAACACAGACCCAGTCGAGTGGCAAGTAAATGTTTGAGTATTAAGTATGTGTTGACAAGTCAGACAACGTCTGTTACCACATGACTTGCACCATCCAGCAAATGAACAGCTTTTATTTGAGGAGACGTCAGCTCTAACAAATAAGTCTTTCAGACTTACTGGTTTTCGAGAAGCTAAGACAGGAGGATTGAGAAAGATCTTGGATAAGTTAGGGTGTTTGGCAATAGTTTGCCAATTGGCACGACTCAAACGTGAAAGGTTAGTAAAGGCTGGAGTGTATGTTAGAACAAACGGGACTATTTTGCTGCTGTCAGAGGTCATTGCGGCTGTTATTGTTAGCGTGCGCAAAAACCCTATCTATGTCCAATTTCTTATAACCTCGTTTTGTCAAAAATCCGCGAAGTTTCTGTAACCGTTTCGTGACAGCCTCCCCAGAGGAGCAAATCCGCTTTACTACGAGAGCTTGACTGTACGGGATACTTTTTGTACAGTGTTTGGGGTGAAGCTTTGGGGAGAAAGGTACTGATGTTTATCTGTGGGTTAACAGTAGAGGTCTGTTGATATGACACCGTCCTTTATAGATGTGGTTGTGTCTAAGAAAGATATTTTAGAGTCTGAAATTTCATACGTAAATTTAATTGAATGGTGGGCGTTGTTTGCATGTCTGATGAAATCATCCAGTTTTTGTTGGGATTCAATCCATTTCATATCAACATCATCAATGAAACGGAACCAAGACAAAGGTTTGGATAAAGATGCTGCAATAATTTGTTTTCTAAATATTGACGTAAGAAGGTGCCATTTTCGTCCCCATCGCTGTCCCGTTTATTTGAAGGTAATAATCACCATAAAAGGTGAAATTGTTGCATTTCAGGACCAGAGTAAGCAGCTGGACTAAAGATTCAGTAGGTGATTCTAAAATGTTGCGCGAGTCCATATTTCCCAACAGGATTGCATGCCGTCATCATGAGGTATGTTGGTATACAATGAGGTGACATCTAAAGTGACAAGGAGGGTTTCCGGAAAAAGAGGGTTCATCGATTCCATTTTAGGAAGATAATCTGTAGTGTCTACAATGTGGGAAGGAAGATTTTCTACATGAGATCTTAAATGAAAATCGACGAATTCCGAGATTTTCACAGTCGGATGGCCGTTTGCGTTTGCGTTTGGGTCTACCAGGGTTGTTAACCTTGTGTATTCGGGAAGAAGATACAATCGACCAGGCTTGGCATTCTCTGGTTTTAAATAACAAATCGTATCCTCATCTATATGACCGTCATTGTACATGCTTTGTAACGCAGTGATAATTTTGGAGCTAAACTCGGAAGTAGGGTCATAAATCGTCTGGCTTCTTAAAGATCTCTCATCAGAGAGCTGACGCACTGATTCTGCGATGTAGTTAGCTTTGTCCATTATCACAACGGCACTGCCCTTGTCTGCTGGTTTTATCACAATATCGTCTCGGTTTCTCAGCGATTGTATGGCTTTTTTCTCGTCAGGAGAGGTGTTATAAAATGACGAGTACTTGTTGTTAGCTAGATGAACAACATCCGATTTGATTTTGTCGATAACATCTTTCAGTTTATCAGATTTACTAGGTTTTGGAATCCATGACCTCTTCTTTTTAAAAAATGGGGAATTATGATTTCTTCCTTCGAGTCAGACGTGTCTGAGTCTTCCTCATTATCCACCTCTTTATCCTTGTTCCCAAAATATTCTTTGATTCTGAGGGTTCTGGCAAAGTTATCAAGGTCATCTCCCAGTTTCATATTATCTATGTCATTTGGAGTATGGCAAAAATTCAAACCCTTAGACAAAACTTTAGTTTCGTCCTCAGATAATGAAACTGAGAATAAATTGACAACCGTGTTGTTGGGATCAGTTGGAACTCGATTTTTTCTTTGAAATCTACGATTTCGAGGCTTTTAATTTGATTTTTTAGAGGGCCTGATTAAAGGGTGGTTAATTGGCACACCATCACGTTAAACAATACAATTGGTTATTTAAAACCAGAGAATGTTGAACCTGGTCGATTGTATCTTCTTCATAAAATACAAAAGGATTACAACCCTGTATCCGCAAACGGCAATCCGACTGAGAAAATCTCGGAATTCATCGATTTTCATTTAAGATCTCATGTAGAAAATCTTCCTTCCCACATTCAAGACACTACAGATTATCTTCCTAAAATGGAATCAATGAACCCCTCCTTCGGAAACCCTCCTTTCACTTTAGATGTCACCTCATTGTATACCAACTTACCTCATGATGACGGCATACAATCTTGTAGGGAAATATGGGACTCGTGCAACATTCAAGAACCACCTACCGAATGTTTAGTCCAGCTGTTACTCTGGTCCTGAAATGCAACAATTTCACCTTTAATGGTGATCATTACCTTCAAATAAACGGGACAGCGATGGGGACAAAAATGGCACCGTCTTACGCCAATATTTTCATGGGCAAATTAGAGAAACAAATTATTGCAGCATCTTTATCCAAACCTTTGTGTTGGTTCCGTTTCATTGATGGTGTTGACATAAAATGGATTGAATCCCAACAAAAACTGGATGATTTCATCAGACATGCAAACAACGCCCACCATTCAATTAAATTTACGTATGAAATTTCAGACTCTAGGATATCTTTCTTAGACATAACCACATCTATAAAGGACGGTGTCATATCAACAGACCTCTACTGCAAACCCACAGATAAACATCAGTCTCCCCAAAGCTGTCACCTCAAACACTGTACAAAAAGTATCCCGTACAGTCAAGCTCTCATAGTAAAGCGGATTTGCTCCTCTGAGGAGGCTGTCACGAAACGGTTACAGGAACTTCGGGAATTTTTGACAAAACGAAATTATGAGAAATTGGACATAGATAAGGGGTTTGCGCGCGCTAACAATAACAGCCGCAATGACCTCTTACAGTACGAACGGAAGAGGCGCAGCAAAATAGTCCCGTTTGTTCTAACATACAATCCAGCCTATACCGACCTTTCACGTTTGATCCGTGCTTATTGGCAAACTATTGCCAAACACCCTAAATTATTCAAGATCTTTCCCAATCCTCCTGTCTTAGCTTTTCGGAGACCAGAAAGTCTGAAAGATTTATTTGTTAGAGCTGACGTCTCCTCAAATAAAAGCTGTTCAATTGCAGGATGGCGCGAGTCATGTGGTAACAGACGTTGTCTGACTTGTCAACAAATATTTAATACTGAAACATTTACTTGCCACTCGACTGGGTCTGTGTTCACTATATTTTGCAATCTAACTTGCAAAACCAAGAATGTTGTATACCTCCTTTAGTGTCGATGTGGCATGCAGTATGTTGGCGAGACAGAGCAGCCATTCAACAAACGCATGAATGGTCATCGAAGTGACTACACTTGCAAGCCCGACCTACCCGTAAGTCGTCATTTGAGATCACCTGGGCACACATAAGCTGATCTCAAAAACCTTACCATCACAAACATAGACCACAACGAGGGTTGGTCGAAGGTCGACAGAGTCGCTAGGGAAAGATTTTGGATAAGAAATTTACGGACAGTTTCCCCAGAGGGCATAGATAAAAAAAAACCTTAGAACATGTAGAATGAGTCCCTCATTTTCCTGTCATCACTTGTTTCCAGTAACTCCTGCTTTAGAACTGGCTTTACAGTTCGAAAATATTTTAAAATACCAGTTTGAATTACAGGGCTCCATTCATTCAGGACGGATGTATAAGTACGTAGCCACGTTCAATTATTTCACCTCATTAGACAATACTTATTGTTCTAATCATTATTAGACTGATATTCGTTTTAAATATGTATTTTCTGTTGCAATTGTCCTACCGTTGTCAAATTTGAAATATTATATCAACTTGGATCGGTCAGGACATTTTTGACATTTTTGATTTTTTTGTTTGAGGACTGCCCTCAATGAAGTTATAACATCTAAACTGTCACAACCTTTTGAAATTTAGGGTTGTGCCAGTTCACATCGAAAATAACTATTTTCATTTGGCATATCTTTGTAATCTTTGCGCCGTGTTTGGAAATTTAAATTGTGTATCAGCGTCTGTGGTGTTCGCTTTAATTGTATAAATTTCAAGATTTAGAAAAAGTTTCTCAGTTGAATATATTGACATGATTCATTTGACATCTTCCTATTATAGAAGAAGGATATCTGTTATCCGAAATATCTAATATTTGTTCATTTTATAATTATTTTATTGTGATGTTGTACCCTTTTTGACTTGTTATATATTATATTTTGTAGTGTACATAATCATACTACATGATCCATCGCCCTGTAAGATTGATCGTTGACTATTTATTTTCAGATCTAACATTGTTGGGTTGATGTTTAGATGAGTTGTATATACATTATGTACACAGCCATATATCACCATCATTGATGGCGATCCGATGGATACATCTGTTGTAGAGTTGTCACTGACTCAGACGTACTTATAAATATAATCATTTTCTGTGACTGTATCTTACATTAATTTGAAGGATCCTTTACTATAGATAATTTAGCTGATCTGTAACAATAACATCTTCATGCCTTATATATAATGTACTGAAGTACGCCGCTAGATTAAACTGACGAGGAAAGGTAACACACGGCCAGCGAAATCTCTATTTTTGTAGAGCCCTGGTGGTCGTGTGGTCTAGCAGGACGGCTGCAGTGCAGGCGATTTGGTGTCACGATATCACAGTAGCATGGTTTCGAATCCCGGCAAGGGAAGAACCGAAAATTTGCGAAAGCAAATTTACAGATCTAACATTGTTGGGTTGATGTTTAGACGAGTTGTTTATATATATTCCGGTAATCTATATATATATATATATATATATAACTCGTCTAAACATCAACCCAACAATGTTAGATCTGTAAATTTGCTTTCGCAAATTTTCGGTTCTTCCCTCGCCGGGATTCGAAACCATGCTACTGTGATATCGTGACACCAAATCGCCTGCACTGCAGCCGTCCCGCTAGACTACACGACCACCTGGGCTCTCAAAAAAAGAGCTTTCGCTGGCCACGTGTTACCTTTCCACGTCAGTTTTAATCTAGCGGCGTACTGCAGTACATGATAAATAAGGCATGAAGATGTTATTGTTACAGATCAGCTAAATTATCTATAGTAAAGGATCCTACAAATTAATGTAAGATACAGTCACAGAAAATAATTATATTCATAAGTACGTCTGAGTCAGTGACAACCCTACAACAGATGTATCCATCGGATCGCCATCAATGATGGTGATACATGGATGTGGACATAATGTATATACAACTCTTCTAAACATCAACCCAACAATGTTAGATCTGTAAATTTGCTTTCGCAAATTTTTGGTTCTTCCCTCTCTGGGATTCAAACCCATGCTACTGTGATATCGTGACACCAAATCGCCTGCACTGCAGCCGTCCCGCTAGACCACACGACCACCTGGGCTCTCAAAAAAAAAAATTTCGCTGGCCACGTGCTACCTTTCCACGTCAGTTTTAATCTAGCGGCGTACTGCAGTACATGATATATAAGGCATGAAGATGTTATTGTTACAGATCAGCTAAATTATCTATAGTAAAGGATCCTACAAATTAATGTAAGATACAGTCACAGAAAATAATTATATTCATAAGTACGTCTGAGTCAGTGACAACCCTACAACAGATGTATCCATCGGATCGCCATCAATGATGGTGATACATGGATGTGTACATAATGTATATACAACTCGTCTAAACATCAACCCAACAATGTTAGATCTGTAAATTTGCTTTCGCAAATTTTTGGTTCTTCCTCGCCGGGATTCGAACCCATGCTACTGTGATACCGTGACACCAAATCGCCTGCACTGCAGCCGTCCCGCTAGACCACACGACCACCTGGGCTCTCAAAAAAAGAGTTTTCGCTGGCCACGTGTTACCTTTCCACGTCAGTTTTAATCTAGCGGCGTACTGCAGTACATGAGATATAAGGCATGAAGATGTTATTGTTACAGATCAGCTAAATTATCTTTAGTAAAGGATCCTACAAATTAATGTAAGATACAGTCACAGAAAATAATTATATTCATAAGTACGTCTGAGTCAGTGACAACCCTACAACAGATGTATCCATCGGATCGCCATCAATGATGGTGATACATGGATGTGTACATAATGTATATACAACTCGTCTAAACATCAACCCAACAATGTTAGATCTGTAAATTTGCTTTCGCAAATTTTTGGTTCTTCCCTCGCCGGGATTCGAACCCATGCTACTGTGCTATCGTGACACCAAATCGCCTGCACTGCAGCCGTCCCGCTAGACCACACGACCACCTGGGCTCTCAAAAAAAGAGCTTTCGCTGGCCACGTGTTACCTTTCCACGTCAGTTTTAATCTAGCGGCGTACTGCAGTACATGATATATAAGGCATGAAGATGTTATTGTTACAGATCAGCTAAATTATCTATAGTAAAGGATCCTACAAATTAATGTAAGATACAGTCACAGAAAATAATTATATTCCTAAGTACGTCTGAGTCAGTGACAACCCTACAACAGATGTATCCATCGGATCGCCATCAATGATGGTGATACATGGCTGTGTACATAATGTATATACAACTCGTCTAAACATCAACCCAACAATGTTAGATCTGTAAATTTGCTTTCGCAAATTTTTGGTTCTTCCCTCGCCGGGATTCGAACCCATGCTACTGTGATATCGTGACACCAAATCGCCTGCACTGCAGCCGTCCCGCTAGACCACACGATCACCTGGGCTCTCAAAAAAAGAGCTTTCGGTGGCCATATGTTACCTTTCCACGTCAGTTTTAATCTAGCGGCGTACTACAGTACATGATATATAAGGCATGAAGATGTTATTGTTACAGATCAGCTAAATTATCTATAGTAAAGGATCCTACAAATTAATGTAAGATACAGTCACAGAAAATAATGATATTCATAAGTACGTCTGAGTCAGTGACAACCCTACAACAGATGTATCCATCGGATCGCCATCAATGATGGTGATACATGGCTGTGTACATAATGTGTATACAACTCGTCTAAACATCAACCCAACAATGTTAGATCTGTAAATTTGCTTTCGCAAATTTTTGGTTCATCCCTCTCTGGAATTCAAACCCATGCTACTGTGATATCGTGACACCAAATCGCCTGCACTGCAGCCGTCCCGCTAGACCACACGACCACCTGGGCTCTCAAAAAAGAGTTTTCGCTGGCCACGTGTTACCTTTCCACGTCAGTTTTAATCTAGCGGCGTACTGCAGTACATGATATATAAGGCATGAAGATGGTATTGTTACAGATCAGCTAAATTATCTATAGTAAAGGATCCTACAAATTAATGTAAGATACAGTCACAGAAAATAAGTTCCAAAATTATCACTGCGTTACAAACCATGCACAATGACGGTCACATAGATGAGGATACAATTGGATATTTAAAACCAGTGAACGCCAAGCCTGGTCGATTGTATCTTCTTCCTAAAATACACAAGGTAAACAATCCTGGTAGACCCATTGTATCCGCTAACCGGCCACCCGACTGAAAAAATCTCGGAATTTGTAGACTTTCATTCAAGACACTACAGATTATCTTCGCAAAATGGAATCCATGAACCCTCTTCCTCCGGAAACCCTCCTTGTCACTTTAGATGTCACCTCCTTGCATACCAACATACCTCATGATGACGGAATACAATCGTGTAGGGAAATATGGGACTCTCGCAACACTTTAGAACCACCAACCGAATGTTTAGTCCAGCTGCTTACTCTGGTCCTTAAATGCAACACTTTTACCTTTAATGGTGATAATTACCTTCAAATAAACGGGACAGCGATGGGGACGAAAATGGCACCGTCTTACGCCAATATTTTCATGAGCAACTTAGAGAAACATATTATTTCATCATCTTTATCCAAACCTCTGTCTTGGTTCCGTTTCATCGATGATGTTGACATGAAATGGATCGAATCCCAACAAAAATTGGATGCTTTTATCAGACATGCAAACAACGCCCACCAGTCAATTAAATTTACATATGAAATATCCGACTCTAAGATATCTTTCTTAGACACAACTACATCTATAAAGGACGGTGTCATATCAACAGACCTCCACTGTAAACCTACAGATAAACACCAGTACCTTTCTCCCCAAAGCTGTCACCCCAAACACTGTACAAAAAGTATCCCGTACAGTCAAGCTCTCAGAGTAAATCGGATTTGCTCCTCTGAGGAGGCTGTCACTCAGCGGTTACAGGAACTTCGCGGATTTTTAATCAAACGAGGTTATAAGAAATGGGACATAGATAAGGGGTTTGCGCGTGCTAACAATAACAGCCGCAAAGACCTGTTACAGTACAAAAAGAAGAGGCGCAGCAAAATAGTTCCATTTGTGTTAACATACAATCCCGCTTTTTCAAACCTTTCACGTTTGATCTGTGCCAATTGGCAAAGTATTGCCAATCACCCAAAATTATCCAAAATCTTTCCCGATCCTCCTGTCTTAGCTTTTCGGAGACCAGCAAGTCTAAAAGACTTATTTGTAAAAGCTGCCGTCTCCTCTAATAAAAGCTGTTTAACTACAGGATGGTGCAAGTCGTGTGGTAACAAACGATGTCTGACTTGCCAACAAATAGTGAATACTCAAACATTTACTTGCCACTCCACTGGGTCTGTGTACACAATATTTTGTAATGTAACTTGCAAAACCCAGAATGTTGTATACATTCTTCAGTGTCGATGTGGCATGCAGTATGTTGGCGAGACAGAACAGCCATTCAACAAACGCATGAATGGTCATCGTAGCGACTACACATGCAAGCCCGACCTTCCCGTAAGTCGTCATTTAAGATCACATGGGCACGCCCAAGCTGATCTTAAAAAACTTACCATCACTATCATAGATCACAACGAGGATTTGTCAAAGGCCGACAGACTTGCACGGGAAAGTTTTTGGATAAGAAAGCTGAGGACAGTTTCCCCAGAGGGCATTAATGAAAAAACATAGAAGAGTCACTATCACTAATTTCCTGTCATCACTTGTGGGCAGTTACTACGGCTTCCGTACTGGACCCTTACACTTTTCAGGAATGTCTGAATTATATTAGTTTTGATTACAGTTGGCAAGGATGTGTAAGTACGCAGCCACGTTCTATTACTTAACCTTAGTAAACATTTATTACTCAATTTTCTTATCATCAAATTACTATATTTTTAAGATGTTTAAATACGCAGTCTCTGATGCAACTGCCCTACCGTTGTCATATTTTAAATATCATACCAGTTTAGATCGGTCAGGACTGTTTATTGGGACTGTATTTCTTTGCAGTTGTTTAACATCTCAACTGTCAACACCTTTGGGAATTTAGAGTTGTGCCAGTTCACATCGTAAATAACTTTTTTTATTTTTGGCATATTTTTGTAGTCTTTGCGGTGTGTTTGAAAATTGTTCCAGCGTTCGCTTAAATTGTATAAATCAAGATTTTGATAGAGTCTTAATTTGTATTGACATAATTCATTTTTCATCGTGCAATTACCGAAGAAGGATATCTGTTATCCGAAATATCTAACATATTGTTCGTTTTATTGTGTTTTTGGTGATGTTGTATTCTTTTAGACTTGTTATATATATATATTACTGACAACTCGTCTAAACATCAACCCAACAATGTTAGAATATATATATATATATATATTCCGGTATGAATAGTTTTAATTCACTAGTACTTTCATGTTTTAAATAACAATCTTCAGGTGAAACTATACATGTAACTATATAACGGTAGGTATGTAACGTCATAGTTGTCGTTGAGTATATATATATGTATCGAATATTGCACAACATTGTAATACATTGCAAATATATAGCTTGAACGGAAAGGAACACTTATTTTTTAATATTTTCAACATACCATGCAGATCCAGATACGCCAGCCATGAACATTGTACAATCTAAAATGCCAATGGTTTCAAGTGCAGTCATAGCTCCAGACATTCCTATTACAGCACGCATACCGCCACCAGATCCAATAATTGCAATGTTTGGCACCTGTATATGTAAATGATTTCAAATTCAAATATGCCGAAAGCCGTTGATACACTTGATTCCCATCAGTGAATGAACGCTTTGGAAATGTAAAACACGAAACTAATTTTAAACACTTACTGAACAAAGCTACAATTGATCAGCATTACAAAAAAATAAATGGGAAAAAATAAGAGGGGTAAGCGATACTAGGGAGACAGTCAAACTGAAAACAAACTGAGAACCCCATGGCTAAAAAAAACACACACAGACAAATAATATTACAAAAGACACAACAAAGGAAACGAAATACTAAGCAACACGAATTCCACCAAAAATTTGGGGTGATCTCAGGTGCTCCAGAAGGGTAAGCAGATCCTGCTCATCATGTGGCACCCGTTGCGCTGCATAAATTATTACACTATATAATTAAAACCTATAATTTGTAAGCATTATTAGTTTTGTCGCTAAATAGGGTAGCAAATAAGAAGTTGGATGTATTCAGACAAAGTCTAGAAATAAATGCGTATCTGCATTAGCAACAAGTTTTGCCCGAAAACATGAGAGAAAATATAACGCCCTTATATATGGGGTATCAGAAAGTCAAAATGAAGATTTACATGATGTACATAATACATTTTTCATTCCAGACCTAAAAAATTATTAAGAAAAGACTGATAGCTTCCCTATAACCAACGCTCATTGTAGTCAGTCTAGTCAACCATCTGACTTAACAAAAAGGTCTGCTCCTATAATAATCCGCTGTATGTATTATAGAGACAAACAGTACGCCTTATCTAAAGGTTATAATTTGTCTGACAAACGAATGCGCATTGTTCATGATCTATCCCCAGTCATGAAAGAATCGAGGCATGAACTAAATTATGAATGAGGAACATCTGCAAACAAGAATCAAGGTTATCAGGACCCGTATTCTGCTACAAACATGAAAAACTCAAAAGATAAGGAGAGAGACTCTCTGATACTGACCTTATAAATAGGGGTTGTTTTTTGGGTGTTTTATTTTTTTGTCTCCATGCTGCACTTAACTTTTTTTTGAAAATATAATGTCTATCTGTGGATGTACTTAAATAACAATTGTATACAATGCATACATTCTCTCTCTTGTTATCTGTTTAATTTTTTTTGCTGTGTTTTCCCGCCAGCTAGTCAGATCTACAAATGTATATAAGCATGTTTCTAAAACTACATACCTATTACATATATTCCAGGTTTTAAAAAAATGAAAAGTAAGTAAACATGAGATATATAAACTTTGTTGAGTTTACAATGTGCTTGTTTTATGTTTTTGCATTTCTTATTTTTGTGCGCTTATTTTGTTCTATAAATGTGGGGTTTTTTATTTTTGTTTTGTGTGTTAATTTTTTGCTTTTTTATTATAGCTTTTAGCTTATTTTGATTTGCAAATTCCTTGCTTTTGTTTTGCGTCTAAACCAAAATATTATTATGTATTTATTTTTCTAATAACGTTATGTTTGTCTTTAGCATGTTTAGCATGTTAGTTAATTACTTGATAATTCACTGTTTCGTTTTACTTAATCCTTACTATAAGAATGTATACATTGAAGAAATTAAATTCCCAAATTTTGGTTTAAACAATTTTATTCTTGATATATATATATTTTTGCCACTATTTGCGTTTAAAATTTGGTGTAATTCACATGGATTTTTGGCTAATGAAGTTACGTTATGTCGTTCATAAACCAATCAAAATAATTTTGTGTACGTTTTACCAACAATGCATAAGATTCTAAGAATGCGAATTGGAGAACTTTTTAATTTTATATTTTTCTCTATGATATATAGGTTCCATAGATAATAGATTTACTTATGTCCACATGTTACGATGTACAAGAACTTTCTCTATAAAACCATGACTTGCTTATGAGTCTTATGTAGACGAAACGCGCGTCTGGCGTATTTAATTATAATCCTGGTACCTTTGATAACTATTTCACCACTGGGTCAATGTCACTGCTGGTGGACGTTTCGTCCCCGAGGGTATCACCAGCCCAGTACATTTGTAGTCAGCACTTCGGTGTTGACATGAATATCAATTATATGGTCATTTTTATAAATTTCCTGTTTACAAAACTTTGAATTTTTAGAAAAACTAAGGATTTGTTTTACCCCCAGGAGTAGATTACCTTAGCCGTATTCGGCATAACTTTTTGGAATTGTTGGTCCTCAATGCTTTTTTAACTTTGTTTTTGTTTGGCTTTTTAACTGTTTTGATCTGAGCGTCACTGATGAGTCTTATGAAGACGAAACGCGAGTCTGGCGTATTAAATTATAATCCTGGTACCTTTGATACCTATTATATGTATCCTATGTAAAGACTATTGATCAGTTCAAAAGACAGTGACATGTAATAATATGATATACCTCATTTTGAAACACGCGTGTGGTAGAGTGTTTAGCATTAATATTTAATTTCTTTTAGAATAATTAATATTAATAAGTATTTTTTTTTATATAATTATCAAGAGTTCATCAATTCTTCTATTCTCTTATATTTTCTTAGTACAGTTCTACTCTATTTTTCTGGTTCATTAGTCAGTCAGTCATGTGTCATATTTTCTTGTCTGCTGTTGGTCACAGTCATTGAGTTCATAGTTTTGCCACTCATTTAGATATACATTGAGAGACAGCTTTACAAATAGCAGCCATATTCAAAATAATTATACAGTTTAATATTTTGGACACTTATTCCATATTAAACAGGTCAGTTACTAATATTTCTTAGTCTTTAATATTTGCACAGTATTCCTTTAATTTGAATATGAGAGAAAATGTATTTTGAATATGTCAAAATGATTGTGCAAGAATGATAGATATTTTATTTTAAAGAAGTATTTCATGAACTCAGAGAAATAATATATCATAGATATATTAATGATACATGTATTGGTTCAGTCAATTTATTACTATAAAAGGTCTATTGCAATGTCTACTAGACATTATACTTAATTTTCATAAATGCGATACTGATATAAGATAGTTTATTAGACGTATGAAGGTAATTTTTTTTTTTTTTTTTTTTTTTTTTTTTTTTACAACAAATAAATATTCTTTATTCATCAAATTGCTTGTTACAACTTTACTTCATTGTCCTAGCTTCAATTAAGTATCCCTGTGAAATACTTTCTGAGTATCCAGGAAAATACACAGAATATAAATAAATATAAACATTATTTTTTTTCCATCAATTATATCAATCTTTTTAACTTTATGAAAAATACATTATGAGATATTGTTTTGTTTTCATTCATAAACCTTCGTAGTTCCTTTATAAACATAGCATACACATCTAAAAATTTCAGTTTTTGCTCTGACACATAGTACGACTTGTAAATACAAAAACCTAAAATTGTCAAGAAATAATTTAAACCGTTATATCCTTGATCTGATATTTTGTATCCAAATACTATATGTTTTGCCAATATCTTGTTTTGAAAATTCATTTTGGCTAGAAAATAATGTACTTTCTCCCAAAAATCTTTCAAAAATGAACATGTCATAAAGAAATGCAAATAATCTTCTTCTTTTGTTTTACAAAAGTTGCATTTATCGTTCTCAGATATTTTCCACTTTAATAGTAGCTGCTTTGTAGGAATGATATATTGAAGCAGTTTCCATCTGAAAATTTTCAACTTATTTTCCTTTAAAATTTTAAATATAAAATCATATACAAATGGCATCTGTGGTACGTATTCTAATTTTAAATATCTTGTCCAAATGTTGATACCGATTGGCTTTGTATATTTTGTATCTACTAATGTTTTATAGAGTATTCTTTTATTGATATCTTTTGTTTCAATTTGTTTATTTTGCCATCTTAATTTAACCTTACATATATTGATTTTACTCTTAACGGAGTTTTCTTTTTTTAAAACTTGCATCCATTCTTTTGGGATGCAGGATTTTAACATCTTAAACTCTGCAATCCAGTTTGTTTTATTAATTAACTTTTTTTAAATAAAACTTTCGGATAAATTTCCTTTACTATCCAACATGTCGTTTATATAAACCAATCCACTTTTAACCCAGTTCGGGAAAAACAGGCATTTGTTGCGATATTTAATATATTTATTTCCCCAAATAATCTGTTTTCTAATATTAGAGAAGTGATTAGAAAATGTTGATAAACCTCGTCCTGTTTAACCCAACTTGAAATTACTTGTAAATAAAAGTCGGGTATTTTTCCAAGTCTATCTATTGATTTAATATTATCTAAATTCATGTTAAAAACAAGAAAGTTTTTACCAAGATTGTTAAAATATTTAGTAGGAATAATCTTCCAATTCGACATATTGGTTGTTGTTAATTTTGAGACCCATGAGGCTTTCAGTGCTGTAAAATAACTTTTTAAATTATACGAAAGGAAAATGTTGGTGCTACCAAGGCCTACCCCCTTAATTCGGTCTTTCATTTGATCAATCCTGACACCCCTCGGTGTGTTCTACGACAAGAAAAACCTTAAAATATGCATTATCTATAACATAACAGAGACAACCCAAACCTAGTAGACTCTAGTTATATTGAGTCCACAAGAAGTGATCATTTATTTTTAGAAAGACTATTAACTGAAATATGGGTGAAAAAAAAATCATATGCTTCATTTAAAAAGAAGGAAACAAATTAATACGTAGGGCTTCTCGGTTTTGTAAAGTCGGATAAAACCATTACATTGTTATTTTATCTCTAGAACATTCGTCTTGTTCTATATATCACACAGACAATACTATTTTCTATCAAAAATGCTTACGATCAAAAGTTGTTGGGAATTCTAAAATCTTACCGACACTGCCATCTGCCATATTGGGTTGTACGTAACGGAAGTTATGGAAAGCCGCTTTCCCCTAGTTTATATAGGTAAATTTATAAATAGATCAATCAAATATGGTTATATTCCAGGAAAAATGCCTATTACCCGAAGCTAGGTATAACAACTTGCATACAAAAAGGTTACAAATCAAAGCAATACATGAAAAATGGCGTCCAATAAGTCTTTTCAATACTATTTACAAATAAGCATCAAGTTGCATTGAAGGAAGATAACAATCATCTCAATTGAAAATGGTCAGACAGGATTTATATCTGGTAGATTTGTGGTGGAAATACCAGATTGATATATGATTTACTACACTACTTTAAAGAAAATGATATCCCAGGCATTCTTCTTTCCATTGATTTTGAAAAGCTTTTAATTCTATCTCTTGGATTTCAATAGAACAGGTTCTTTATTTTTTCAACTTTTGAAATTCCATAAAACACTAGGTTCAAACTGTTTAATAAATACAAAATCAGCAGAAACACAGAATAATTTTCTATCAGATACTTTTACAATTGAGATAGGTTGCAGGCAAGTGGATCCTTTATATCCTTGCATCTTTTCGTTATGTGTTCAAATTTTATGAATATTATTTAGAAAAACGAAAATATTAAAGGTATAAATATTGAAGACTCAGAATTTTTGATATCGCAATATTCTGATGACACCACGATTATTTTAGATGGTTCATCAGAATCATTTAATGCATCTCTTTGTGTTTTAGAATTATATGCCGAATGGTTTGGTCTGAAGATGAATTTAGAGAAAACAAAATATTGGATTGGGAAAAAAATATAACCAAGATACAATGTGTGTAAAGTGGGAATTAAATTGGGGTTCCAACAAATTTACATTCCTGGGTATTAATATTCGGTCGACTTACAAAAAATGGAAACACTAAATTACGAACCAAACTTAAAGAGATAGAAAGAACAATGAAATGTTGGTCAAACAAAACTTATCTTTAATTGGAAAAAATACTGTATATAAAAGTCTTATAATTTCAAAGCTCAATCACTTATTTTCAACTTTACCAAATCTTAACAATTGATTACTTTGAATTATTTTATTTTATTTGGGATGGTAAACCAGAAAGAAAAAAAGAAAGAATAGCTCCAATATATGAACTTGGTGGAATTAACATGTTGAATCTAAAACAATTGATCAAAGTATTTAAACTAATTTAGATAAGAAAAATTATTAAACATACTAATAATTAGTGTAGGTTTATAACTTGTTTTGAAAAAAAAAATTAAATGAGTTGCTGTATGTCCAAGAACACGAGTAAAAATACTTTTTGGCAGGAGGCTTGTAATGCTTGGACTGAACTTCAAACTAAAGTAGCTATTTAAACGAATATGAATTTATCGCATCTAATCGTTGGAACAATAAACAAATTCAGATTGGTAGTCAAATACCTCTGAAAAAAACATGGACTGGAAAGATAGTCTTGCTTATAAATGATTTAATTGATAATGATGGGCATTTTAAGAACTGGCAGGAATTTCGAAAAAAACAACATATAATATTGATATCAACTTTCTTATATTTGAAGGAGTAATCTCAGCAGTTAACTCTTTTATGAAAAGTTTTATCATCAAATGTAATAAGCATATACTAAACCAACAAACAAATTTTGAATATAATTCTATACCCATCAGATCCACATAAAATTTTGACCCAATTATACAAAATACTATTTCTATATTTATGAAATCTATAAAAGGATTAAAAGACATGTACACTGTTTTAATTACAAAATACCAAATATCACTTCACAGGAAAAGTGGTCATTAACCCTAAATAGACATAATATCATCTAAAACAAATAATATACAATGCCATTTTACATGACTTACAATCCAAGGTAAAGTGGCTGCAATAGAGAATTAATCCAAGAATTTTGGGAACAAAAAAAATACAATTCCTTCAAAACATAATTGAACTTACTGTACGGAAACTATAGAACACATATTATGGACATGTACAAATGTGTTTGGTGTTTGTACTTAAGAAATGAATATATTCAAATGTTCAAATTAAACTACCAATTACTATATTATATTTAGATATAGTTTTATTTGGGATATTAGAAAAAACTACGTAAGAAACCTCATAATATGGTTAACCTAATATTATATATACAAAACAAAAATGCAATATGGACAAGTAAATAGTGTAGCCGTTACAAATTATCTTAACGAAAATGTGTTTATTGAAAAAAAAAAAGTATTACAATTAACCAGTAATGCTTTGACATAGTAAGTCGATAGTACATCGGCAAAATCAATACAAGTACATATAGTTGATATCTAAATTATTCGACAAACTTAGGAGTAAATAATAATAATGTTATACAGAGAAATTTAACCTGGACAGCATGTATTTAGTAGATATTTTTATTTTTAAAAGATTATTCGTATAGTAATTATAGTAGTTGGAGCCAGGGGTTCCAGCAGGAGTACGCTCTTTGCGATGTGTCTTTTGTAACATCAAAATTATTATTGAATGGCGTATGCTTAACAAAAAACAAAATTTTAATATAATTCTTTACCCATCAGATCGATTTCGGTGTCCACATGAAATTTTAGTACAACTTTACCCTTCAGAAACACGTATTTTGATTTATTAATGACGAAATCGTCGTCCATTGGCGCTTTTGAGAAATATGTTTTTTTTCCTGTCCTCAGGGATGGTGAAAATGAATAAGAGAATTGTGAATAATTACAGACATTGTAATTAATATGACATAAGAAAACACAATTTGACAATTTTGAGTATGCAATTGTGTAAGTGTAAGTGTAATAAAAGAGGGACGAAAGATACCAAAGGGACAGTCAAACTCATAAATCTAGAATCAATTTATATCAAGGTGCAACGTATACAAAGCGTATCAAAAGCGAATAAGAAAAGAATAAGTAACAGGGTATCTGTCGAGCGCTGAAACGCCATGGCTAAAAATGAAAAAGACAAACAGAAAAACAATAGTACACATGACACAACATAGAAAACTAAAGAATAAACAGCACGAACCCCACCAAAAACTAGGGGTGATCTCAGGTGCTCCGGAAGGGTAAGCAGATCCTGCTCCACATGCGGCACCCGTCGTGTTGCTTATGTGATTACAAATCTGGTAAATAGTCTAATTCGGTAGGTCAAATTCATGAAAGGGAAGGGGATTGTAGTTACGACGTGAGGAACATATCCGATAATAAGGATCAAACAAAATTATCCAACAATATTATATATCATAAGTAATTTTTAGGTCAGGGTATTATTTTATTTTTTTGACTTAATTGTCTCCTGCCTTCCCGCTGCTCCTTTAAAACAACAAGCGAGCCACTTCGTATTTTTCATAGGGAAATCGTTCTCATTATTACTTTTCGTCATCAATATGCATGTAAAATATGCCACATAGGAAAGAAAGGCAACAAATATATCATGATATAATTTCTTTACGCCAGACGCGTGTTTTGTACGCGACCACAATAGACTCATTAATGGCGGTCGAAAAAAATAGATAATATCATAAAAGGCACCAAATTCCTAAACATTTTGCCAAATATAGTTACGGTTATCTGTTCTTGAATAGGAATTTTTTCAAACAATTCAAAGTTTTAAAAAGTGAAATCTCAAAAATTCTACACTAGGTGTAAAACACTTAACGGAAAGTCCCTAATGAAATGGCAAAATCAGAAGGTCTTACACATGTAGAAAATAATGGATGATATCTGGTTTTATAGCTCGCTAAACCTCTCATTTTTTTAAGAGACGCTTCAAATTCCATTATGTTAACAGCGATGTGTGATCGAAACATCAGACATAAAAAGGTAAAAATGTAACAAACAGGAATATATAGGTCAACATCGTGTCATACTTAAACACTGTAAAAACAAACAAATACAAAATTTACAATCGCACAATGACAGTTAAACACGTAAACAGTTTATTTATGAATTTGACCATATCAATAATACCTGTAATGCAAGCTAGTACAGACTTGCTGTCTACTTAACATCGTGTTACAGCATTGGTTGTTTGTGTAATTATTTTAAATATGCTAATTTTTACGCTTGTTTGGACAACTTGACTAACCAAGCGAAATTATGTACCAAAATGTGCATGGTGTTTCAAAAGATTACTAAAGTACCAAATGTGAAAACAAATGTTTTATATAGCAAAAATTGATAACATTGTTATTGATATCATCGATTTTATTTTCAGCTGTATGTTTATGCGCATTAAAACATTGAACTTATTCAGAAACAAATTCTTCTTTTTGTAATTGGAGTGTCAAAGGGGTGACCATAACTCATTTTGTTTGAAGCGTGGAAGATACAAAATAGTCGTTCAAAGCAATACTATATTTTAATGCTACAACCATGAATTTTATTAGTTTTATCAAATTGTTCGTTTCTTTTCCTATGCATCCTTTTTCGAGGGTAGTACGTGCTATCATAAATTTTGCATTTTTTAGGGAAATAAGAACTGATTTTGGAAATGGTCTTCAAGTTCGTTACTTATTTCTTATTCCTTAATCGTTACCTATTCCTTATTCCTTATTCGTTACTTATTCCTTATTTATTGTTCGTTACTTATTCCTTATTTCGTATTCGTTACTTATTCCCTATTCCTTATTCGTTAACTATTCATTACCTATTTGTTACGAATTCCTCATTTCTTTTTCGTAACTTATTCCTTATTCCTTATTCGTTACTTATTCCTTATTCAATGTGCGTTACTTATTCTTTATTTCGTATTCGTTACTTATTCCTTATTCCTTATTCGTTACTTATTCCTTATCATTATTCGTCACCTTTTCTTTACGAATTCATTATTCCCTATTCGTTACTTATTCCTTACCCGTTACTTATTCGATTTTTGATATCCTTATCATTATTCCAGTACATACATACAGCGGTATACTACTGTTGCCTTTATCTATGTTCCTTTGGAATTTCATCCAAAGATAAAGAACTGGATCTTCCATCACTGTATTGGATACCTAAACTACATAAATAAACTCATCATAGATATCAGGACTAAATTTAGTTTATACGCCAGACGCGCGTTTCGTCTACAAACGACTCATCAGTGACGCTCGAATCCAAAATAGTTTAAAAGGCCAAATAAAGAACGAAGTTGAAGAGCATTGAGGACCAAAATTCCTAAAAGTTTTACCAAATACAGCTAAGGTAATCTATGCCTGAGGTAGAAAATCCTTAGTGTTTCAAAAAATTCCAAATCAGTTTCCTTACAAACAACGGTATATTGCTGGGTCTTCCAAGTGCTCCACGACACCTCTTTCTAAATTATTAACATCTATTTTAACCAGCAATCAAAGACGAGCTTCAAAGCTATTGTAAAACTGCCTACTCTTGAGCTGGCTTGAATCAGATTTAAATACTTAAGATTTCCAAAGATCTTTTAGAGTACATACAATCTAACTCTCTTTCATCTTGTAATATTATTGAAACATTTGACTTTTCTATACTTTACACAAGTATTCCACATTCCAAATAAAATTGAAAGAGTTGGTATTGCTTTGTTTTATAAAAAAGAATGGCCAACGTAGATACAAGTATCTTGTCTTAGGGAGGGATAAATTCTACTTCGTAAAGGATCACTCTGATTTAAACGCTAACATTATCAAGATGCTGGATTTCTTGATTGACAACATATTTGTTACGTTCGAAAGACGTGTTTTCAACAGACTGTCGGCATTCCAATGGAAACAAATTCTGCCTCTCTACTTGCCGACTTGTTTCTTTATTATTATGAGGCTGACTTCATGCAGAAACTTCTTCGGAAGAAAGATAAGAAGTTAGCGATATCCTTTAACTCTACTTTCCGCTATATAGATGATGATCTTTCACTAAATAATTTAAAATTTGGTGACTATGTGGAACGCATCTATCCCATCGAACTAGAGATAAAGGATACTACAGATACAGTTAAGTCGGCCTCATATCTTGACTCACATCTAGAAATTGACAATTAGGGTCGGTCGAAAACAAAACTTTATGACAAAAGGGATAATTTCAGCATTATAATTGTGAACTTTCATTTCTTAGTAGCAACATTCCAGCAGCAACTGCATACGGGTTATATATCTTCAATTGATACGATATCCCCGTGCTTGCATTTCCTATCATGATTTTATTGATAGAGGGTTGCTGCTAACAAGGAAGCTATTAAACCAAGAGTTTCAATTGGTGAAGTCGAAATCATCCCTTCGTAAATTTTACGGACGCCATCACAAAAAGTTATCAAAGGTACCAGGATTATAGTTTAGTACGCCAGACGCGCGTTTCGTCTACATAAGACTCATCAGTGACGCTCAGATCAAAATATTTATAAAGCCAAACAAGTAAAAAGTTGAAGAGCATTTAGGATTCAAAATTCCAAAAAGTTGTGCCAAATACGGGTAAGGTAATCTATGCCTGGGATAAGAAAATCCTTAGTGTTTCGACAAATTCAAAGTTTTGTAAACAGGAAATTTAGAAAAATTACCACATTATTGATATTCATGTCAACACCGGAGTGTTGACTACTGGGCTGGCGATACCCTCGGAGACGAAACGTCCACCAGCAGTGGCATCGAACCAGTGGTGTAAAAGTTATCAAAGGTACCAGGATTATAATTTAGTACGCCAGACGCGCGTTTCGTCTACAAAAGACACATCAGTGTCGCTGAGATCAAAATATTTATAAAGCCAAACAAGTAAAAAGTTGAATAGCATCGAGGATCCAAAAGACAGGCACATACATAAATAATGTGGCGGGGTTAAACATGTTAGCTGAATCCCAACCCTCCCCCAACCTGGGACAGTGGTATAACAGTACAACATAAGAACGAACTATAAAAATCAGTTGAAAAAGGCTTAACTCATCAGATGAACAAAAATACAAGTGGACGTGGCCGGGTACTCATTCATCCCGACACAAAAGACGCAATGAACAGATCTGAGAGTACTCGCAGTTACTCTGCCTGTACCAAGTCAGGAATATGACAGTTCTTGTCCATTCGTTTTTGATGCGTTTTGTTTTTTGATTTTGCCATGTGATTATGGACTTTCCAAATTGATTTTCCTCTGAGTTCAGTATTTTTGTGATTTTACTTTTGATCTTACAGCTAGTTCAAAGACACTAACAACTAATAAAAAAAATTATGCATCTAAGACTAAACTATCAATTCGTTCACATTCAACATCCAATGGATTTAGTGTAAAGACGTCATAAGCAGCCAGAGAAAAACATGACCTTGTGCAATGCCAAGTTACAGGTATCGACAGATTGTAGATCCATGAATATGTATATGTATATAACATACTAGTAATATTCAGTTAGTTTTTAATTGACTGATAACAAAATCAATATTTATGATCTTATTACAGTGTTGAAAAGGTAACCTTTTAGAATAAGTTATTTAAAGGAGCGACAAGTTTACATGGATCATTTCTAAATTTCCGAGCGGTTAACAACATATCCGTAAAAATGAGGATGTGCTATCCCGTTTGAATTAAGTGTTCTACAGGTACAACCAAACTTCAAAACCAAATTTTCATATGTATGGAAAAATTTATTAAAGGTTTTAATTAATTTATGGTATCGATATCCCTGGTCTAATAATTTACCAGTAATACATAGGTTGCGTTCGTTAAAATCAAAAACGTCACAACAGACACGGGCATAGCGAACAAGTTGTGAAATATACACACCGTAAGATGTTGCCAAAGGAACATCACCATCTTAAAATGGAAAATTAACAATCGGGAACGGAAAATCGTCTCTTCTGTCGTAAATTTTAGTGTGAAGTTTCCCGTTTAAAACCGATATATCTAAATCCAGGAAAGGACAGTTATTACCGAATAAGTTTGATTTATTTAAAGTAAGTTCCTAGGGGTAAATTCCAGCAGTATATTGAGAAAATTCTTGATTATTTAACGAAAAAATATCATCAAGATAACGGTAGGTGTTGTTGAATTTATCAATTAAATGCAATTTTGACGGGTCTTTACTGAGTTTAGTCATAAACTATGATTCGTAACAGTACATAAACAAGTCTGCTATTAAAGGGGCACAATTAGTGCCATAGGGATACCTACAACATGTCGATAAACTTTGTTGCCGAAACGTACTTAAATATTATCAAGGAAAAAATATACAGCTTCAATCATCTCATCACACCTCCAGTAAGTATATCTAGCATATTTACCTTTCTCATTTGAGAAGAAGGCTTTAAATGAGTTACAGCAAATATATCTACATTCAGCTTTACCAAACGACCATTTAATTAAATAGGAAAACTTTTGTTTAATAAGATAGTGTGGGAGTGTAGTGTAAAGAGTATAAAAATCAAAACTATTAACAGAATCAAAAGGACCATCAAAAGCACGTAATTTATCTAAAACATCCAAAGATTTTTTTACACTCCAAAAATGGTTTATACCACTTTGTTCATATATTTAATTACAATAGTTTAGGATAAGCTCTTTAATAGAAGTTAATGAAGTAGTTAAGAGCACTGCAAGATTAGTTGTAGAACACTTACTAGAGGTCGAGATGAAACTATATTTAAATGTTTTTTTGTGTAGTTTAGGTAGCTAATACATAGTAGGGACCTTCAAATGTTCAGAAGAAGCCTTAAGCTTTGATGTGGGTGTGATATGCTTGTTTCTATATGACTCTCTGTGGAGCGGATGGACTTGAATATAAATGAATTTAAAATTTCATTCTTAAGAACGTCCGTGTAGTATTTATGGCATACCACCACCGCATTGTTGGCTGCTTTGTCGGCCGGTACAAACACAAACCGCTTTGAAAGTATTTGAAGTGTATTTCTTATTCTGGAAAAAGGTGTATTATGTACTCTAATATTTACTTCTAAATTGTTTTCAAAATGTGATATTATCTTATCTATCACATTCATACATTTAATTTAATAAGAATCAAGAGATTTTTGTATCAGATTTTTCCCGTTTACACCATTTTTTACAAAACGAGGAAAGAGCATCTTTGGTGACTTGACGACACTCTTTCCAATCTATTTTGATGGAGAACGATATGTTGGTTCTTTCTTCAAAAAGTTTTTAACCTCTCTGTCCTGGAAGATATTGAGGTCCCCTGTAATAACATGGCCAAAGGTAACATATCTAAACTTCGACAATTCACAGTTTCAATTGAAGGGAGTATTACTATCTATATTCACGTCTGATGTGACTGACGTATAATTAAAAATTAAACTTCTGCTGGTTTTTTTGTATGTGTATGAAATTATAGGTGGTTCTATATTATCAAGATAGGGAGGTATAAAGTTTTGAACGGTAGAGTCATTAAATATGCTAGATAAGTTGATAAAATCAATACCTCTGCTAATATATTTAATTTTCAAAAAATGACGTTTGTTCGGTGTGAGCCAAGACTCCGTGCTGACAGCCAAACTTTGACCTATAATGATTTATTTTTACGAATTGTGACTTAGATGGAGAGTTGTCTCATTGGCACTAAAGCCACATCTTCTCATATCTATTGAACATTAAATAATACTGGGGTGTATGTCTGCGATGCATGCTGCTAGGTTCCATATATTGCAATGTAAAAACAATTTAGCATGTAAGTGTTGATCCCCTAATTTGACAATATTATGGAATATTGAACAATTCTCATACAAGTGGACATATAAACAAGCCAATGAAAACCAGATTTAACCCACTAATTTATTAGAAAATTGCATGTGCTAAATCAGGAATATGACAGGTGTTTATCTGCTGTTTCGTTTTAAACATTATTTTCTTTTAAATTTTACAATCATCAGTAAGGATTTTAGTTTTATAGATAAAAACTAATGGGCATCAGATGAGACAATCGTAACTTTTCAAACAAAATAAAACGTATGAAGGACAGACAGACACCATTAAACGTATGCAGGGCAAACAGACATCATTATATTGTTATAGTGAAACTAGTCGGTTTGAAATCATCAAACAATCAATTCCAATGATACCAATTGAACCATTATAGCCCTATTCAAAAACAAAAGTCAAGCGGAATAAGTCATGTTAATCCAATCTGTTGATATACTAGTTTAAACAATATTTTATTCGAATAAATTGAATTGGATTGGGCATGGGCCTAGCCTATATTAGCCCTCTCCACAATATACTGATAAATGCATACATAATCTGTAATAATAAAGAAAGATTCGTTACCATAAATAATTTTTTTTGGCAGTAAAGTATGAGCAGCAACATATCTGTCAAGAGCCGTTTCACGATCATTTAAATACAGTACCCGATATTTCACGATCTGAAATATTATTTTTTTTAGAAATATTACCGTTTTTGTAAAGTTTATGAATAATCCGAATCAGTATAACTTTCAGAACTAGTAGAGTAATATTGAACGATATTTCTAAGGGAAAAATATTTTATGTATTTGAAATTTGAAAAAAAATCATATTTGTTTACATCTTATTTCTTTGAAAATTTCGAATAGAAATCTGCCTTTTGTAGTTTTATTGAGCCTGCGAATTTTGTCGCAGAAAGCTTGACATAATGAAGTGATCCTGCGGTGGCATAGTTAGCTGACTTCTTTAAAGCTTTAAAATATTTTAGAAGGTGGCAGACCTTGATGCTTCATACTTTTTATATAGATGTCTAGTATTACTAAGTTTCTGTCTGTCACATGTCCATTGTCCTGGACCTCAAGTTCATGAATCAGTGACTACTTAAAAAAATATATTTTTGTTGTAGAGGTAATTTCTCTCTTATTAAGATAAATATGATCACTATATTTGGTATGTGCGTGCCTTGCAAAGTCCATATCTCAGATACTATAAGCAATAGGTCTTGTGGGTTCGGTATAATAAATGAAAGTAAGGTGCACATGTTCAACTGGCAGGTGCTATCTAACTTTGACCTCATTTTAATGGTTCAGAAGTTCAGCAGTGATTTGGTCTGTTTTTCTTATACTGTATGCAATAGGTTTACTATATCTGGTGTGTGGAATGATTGTTAGGTTCACATGTCTAGATAGCAGGTATTATCTGACCTTTCATGGTTCAGTGTTAAAATTGTTTGATACTTGGTCTTTTTGTAAAACACTATATGCAATAGATCAACTATATTTGGTGTATAGAAATGTTTTAGGATGTGCATGTCAGTTTAACATATTTTATTTGCACGGTTCATTGCTAGAGAGTTTTCTTGGTTAAGTCTGTCGAATAGAAACTATAAGCAATAGGTACACTATACTAAGCGTATCAATGAATGATTGTAAGGTGAACATGTATTTCTTGTTTGGTTTATATAACCGTGACCTCATTTTCTTGGATCATGTTAAGTTTATGTGATAGCTGAAGTAAAACTTTATTTTTTGGATAATCAACTAAATATCAAGGATTAGTATAGAAGGTGATACATTTTAGCATGAGCACTCTTGTGTAAAAACTTGAATGTTTTGACTTTTCTCGGATACTAATCAGAATGTTGAATACATAAAAAAAAATGTGGCATGATTGCCAAGAGACAACTCTCCACAAGAGACTAAAATGACACAGAAATAAACACCTATAGGTCACTGTCTGTAGCCGTCAAAAATGAACAAAGTCCATACGGCATAGTAAGCTTTAAATGGACTCGAAATGACAATATAAAACAATTCAAAGGAAATTTGACAGACAGTTTTATTTTCCAAAATTTTTCATAAATCATTTAATAAGATTATTTACGTACGGAGCATAATATTTCATTCACGATCCTAATTGTATACCAAATCATTTACGATGTGATCGCATTTCTTGACCACCGTTAGTTATTTCTTCTCGATCATTTATATCAATAAACAGAATGACACCCGTAATTCCTACATTTGCTATATTTGTTATATATTTTTCTCCTGGAAAGCATTATAAATAAAGTTTCATGCAACCGCAAACTCACAAGTTAAACAGTGAATAAGTAACGAATAACAAACAGGGTATTAACCAACAGTGGAACAGGTACATTACGTGGTAATGGGGTTATTTCATTTCTAAGAACACATAGTTACCACCAGAGACATGAACACAGTTAAAAATCGATTTATTTCAAGGTGCAACGTTGTATCGGATCGATAAACATTATAACTTTGATTGATAATTAATTTCGGATTGTATGGCGATTAATTTAATCTGATAACTTTTCCGATATTAGTATTGATTTTATGACGGATATATCCTGAATTGTTTATGTGATAAAGTACATTAAACGTTAAAGTAGTGGTGCTCCAAATTATGGAGTTATTATCATGAGTAGAAAGTACTGTATACAGACTCGTTTCTTTTCCTTTACTCGATTTAACACTGAAATGGTTTTTGAACATCTTTGTTCATTCTGGAAAACCTACAAGTTAATAGCAAATGATTGATATGATATAGGCCGTCAATGCGTAAGTGATATGCACATTATTAGTTAACGAATGTTTGAACTGCTTATTGTGTCTAATTAACGATTATCAATCGCGATGTCAACATATCAAACTTGTGACTTGTGTGTTATATGAATATTGTCATATTGTGTATTTTTAGGTTGAAACATCATTTACAATAAAAAGTTACAGCCTTTGACGAATTATCTTCATACATTTCAACGCAAGGCAAGATGTCTGTTGATGCCGATCACAAAAGAGTAACAAAGAAGAAAAGAAGTACGGCCAAAGGGAGATTTCATAGAATATATGGTCGCTTACTAGAAGGAATACAGGATGAGTCAGGGACAATTGTGGTTGAAAAAATACTTCAAGATTTGGTAACAGCTTACACAGAACTAGAAGCAAGACATGAGGTATTTTTAGAAACATTTGATTCTGAAAACGAAGAAGACAAACCAAAGATAAACGAACTTAATCATGATTTAACTGGTATATACTGAGAACTTTGTAAATCAAGATCGTTGTGTGAGAATTTAAGACAGAAAATAAAGCATGAACAAGACAGTAAGTTAAAGGAACAAAACTCGATGAAGCATGCTAAGAAAAATAAAGATACTGAAACGTTTAGGGTGAAAAAATTAGAGGCTCCAAATTTTGCTGGCAGTATTCGTGATTATCCAAGTTTCAAAGTTAATTATGAAAGACACATGCTATCGTCATACGGTAAAGATCCTTATGCTCTGAAACAATGTTTAAGTGGTGAAGCCTAAACTGTTGTAAAAGGTGTTGACAATGATTTCGAGGAAATGTTTCGGCGTCTTGATATGAAATATGGCAGAGCAGAGAAATTGATTTATCACATATTAAATGAATTGAAGATATTAAAGAAAGTTCAAGAAGGTGACAACATGAAGTTTATTTCGGTAGTAGAAATTGTCGAGAAATGTTGGCTTGATTTAAAACGTATAAACCTCGAATCTGAGATGAACACAGCAACTATGGTGAGTCAGATAGAAAAACTCCTACCGCCTATACAAAAACGTGAATGGGCATTACGAAAACAGAAGACAGAATCGAAAAGTATTCCCCTGATTTTCAAAGAGTTCTTAAATTTTTTGTTAGAGGAAAAAAGTGCTCTAGAGTACATGGAGTCTGATTTGCGTGAATATGGAACAGCAAAAGGAAAGATAAATACTTTGGATGCAAATGAATCCGAAAATGACGAAAATAATAATGGTGTAGCTGTAGACCCCTTACAAGTACAATTACAAGAGAACCAACAGGTGATGAAACAGGTCGTTGAAGGTCTTGCACAGGTAGCGCAAGCAATGGCAAACAAACCAACAAGTCGATACAATTCAGACAAACATACCGGTACAAATAGAAATACAGAACGAAAGTTTAAATGTTGGTATCACAAATCAGATAATCATGAAATAGGTGATTGTTCTATATTTGCGAGATTAGATAGTCAGACAAAGGTTTATTTAGTGAGAAAAAATGGTGGATGTTTCAGTTGTCTAAAGATAGGACATTTGTCATGACATTGTCACAGCCGTAAACCTTGTGGCATACCAAATGAACTTCATCAACCATGTGGGAAAATGCATCATAAAAATTTGCACACTGCACACATGGATGACATATCATTTCATAACTCTACACAGGTGATAAACGGTGACAAGAACAAGAACGGGTTACTATTGATGATCAGTTCAGTTCAGTGTAAGGACATGTCTTTGACAACACTTTGGGACCCTGGAGCAAACATGTCACTTATCACACACAAAACTGCTAAGCGATTAGGATTATCTGGACAAGATATAACATTATCTGTGACAAAGGTTGGAAATGTAACCGAACATGTACAAAGCAAAGAGTATGTAATACCGTTGACTGACCTTAGAGGTAAGATATGGACAATAAAAGCATATGGCATGGAGGAAGTTACGGCCGAGGTTGCAAGAGTTGATATGAGTAGAGTCGAACAACTGTTCAAAGGTATCAACAAGAATGATATACAAAGACCTACTGGCCAAGTAGACATATTGATCGGCACAGATTGTTGTATTTTAATGCCTAATAAAGAAGAACAAATTGAAAATCTACAGTTAATGAGAAATCAGTTTGGGTACTGCATTCGTGGCAGTCATCTTCTACTAGAAGTGCCAAAATTGTCAAACCATGGCATAGTCCGTATTTACTGGGCATCTGGAAAAATTATTCCATTAAATGATATTCATGTATTGGACGGAGACAGTATTAAAGACAAACTAGATTCACTTTTTGACATAGAAGGGCCAGGGAAACAAACCACATTAAAATGTGGTTCATGTAAGTGCGGCAAATGTGCTGTAGGACAATCACAACACAGTTAAAGAGAGGAGAGGGAATTAAATATCATTAAATCAGGCATGATACATGATGAAGAATCACAGCAAAGGATTGTAAATTACCCCTGGATAAAAAATCCAAACAACCTACCAAATAACGTGAATTCAGCCGTCAAGACTGGGATCTACCGAAAAACGACTACTCCGAAATTCATTAAATTATGCAAGTGCGTACGATGAACAGATTATGGATATGGTGAAACGTGGCATAGCGAGGAAATTGACCAAGGAGGAGATGGAGAGACATAACGGTCCGATACATTACAAAAGTCATACCACATCATGAGGTATTAAAACCCGAATCAAAATCGACACCATTAAGAATTGTATTTAACTCCTCGTCATCTTATATGGGACACACTCTGAATGACTATTGGGCGAAAGGGTCCAATGTGATCAATGATTTGTTAGCGGTATTAATTCGTTTCAGACAAGAATCTATAGCTTTGGCTGGTGATATTTCAAAAATGTACAATGCGATAAGACTTTCACCGTTAGATCAGCACACACACCGATTTATGTGGAGAAATTTAGAAACACACAGAGATCCAGATCACTATGCATTGTTGACAGTTACTTTTGGTGACAGACCGAGTGGAGCTATTTCGACGCTTGCATTACATCAAACAGCAAAAATGTATCAACACATCTACCCAGATGCATAAAAAATGGTGATAAAAAATAGTTATGTAGATGATATATTACAGTCAGTTGAACTTGTAGATAATGCTCGTTTAATAACCCAGCAGACCGAGAAAATGCTAGCATGTGGAGGTTTTCGCATTAAACATTGGATTATATCTGGGAATGAAAAATGCGACAGTAATCTACACTCTCCAATTAGTGGTGAATCCGTGGAAGTTGATTTAGATGAATTTGCACATGAGAAAATTCTCGGAATGAGGTTGGATCCAAAACAAGACTTGTTCGATTTCAAGGTGAAGATTAATTTTTCAAGTACAAGAATGTTCGGAAAGGAGAAAATATAACGAAGTCACAGATTGAAAGTAGCGTACCTACGCCATTAACCCTCGAATGGAACTCAATCAAGTTGCTAGTGTATATGATCCGTTAGGACTTGCTACTCCGTATACTTTAGCAGCTAAGGTTCTCATGCGAAAGCTATGCATAGAAAACAATACAAATGACAAGACTCTACATAATTCTCGATGGGATTATGCCATGTCAGTAGAATCACGTTTAGAATGGATGGATTTTTTCAAAGAGCTTTTTGACATAGAACAGTTGAAATTTCACAGATGTTTAAAGCCAAATAATGCTGTTGGGGATCCCATGCTAGTCATATTTTCGGATGGAAGTAAATTAGCTTATTGAATATGTGCATATGTCAGATGGGAAACAGCACACGCGGGATTTGAATCACGGTTAGTGATAGCAAAGAACCGTATAGCACCAACTAAACAGATGTCTGTTCCTAGACTGGAATTATGTGGAGCTGTATTGGCAGCTAGAATTAGACAAAGTTAGTCGAGGAGATGGATTATAAATTTAGTCGAGTTATACACATAGTCGATTCAATGATTGTTAGGGCACACATTCAACGAGAGAGTTATGGATTCGGCACATTTGTTGCTACTAGGGTAGCAGAAATTCAAAATAAGACTGAACCGTCCGATTGGTGGTGGGTGCCAAGTGAATTCAATGCAGTGGACCTCGCAACAAGGATTACATCTCCTAATGATTTGGTTAAGAACTCAATATGGAAAAATGGACCTAAATTTTTGAATGATCCAATAGACCAGTGGCCTTTAAGGCAAGATTGTAATTTAGGTAATGGCGAGTTACCCGACACGATAGGTATTGTTATGTTATCTGATATCAAGAAGATGAATGATACAAAGTCTGGTTTAAATTTCGAAGATGTTAAACAGGAAAACATTTCATCATATTCAAAACTTTTGCGAGTAACATGCATACTAATGCTAATCGCCACTACAAAATCATTCAAAGGTGCTTCAATGGGTGTAACTGCCGAAAGTCTAAATG
This sequence comes from Mytilus edulis, assembly GCA_019925275.1. Classification (NCBI taxonomy): domain Eukaryota; kingdom Metazoa; phylum Mollusca; class Bivalvia; order Mytilida; family Mytilidae; genus Mytilus; species Mytilus edulis. The sequence goes on from CM034359.1 coordinate 84,489,664, forward strand.
CTGCAGAATTTGAATGGATTAGATATTTACAAAGAGACATTTCGGATAATTGGACAAAAACATTTCGAAGACTATCTCCAGAAAAGAATGACGCGGGTATAGTTGTTGTTGGTAAAAGATTAGCTGATTTAATGCTGTTACCTAATAAAGGGCATTTTGTGTGGTTATACTTAAAGTCAGTACATGATCAGGATCACGCAGGAGTAGACGTAACATTGGCTAAAGTGAGATCCAAATTCTGGATTCCAAAGGTGCGCAAATACATTTCTATGATTAGGAAAAAGTGCATTATATGTCGAAGACGAGAAAACAAATGTATTGGACAACAAATGGGACCATTACCTTTGGAACGACTTCAACCGTCACCAGCGTTTTCGAACTGTTCAGTAGACCTCTTCGGACCTCTTACAATTAAGGATACTGTTAAGGGGCGAACTCACGGAAAAGCTTATGGAGTATTGTTCAACTGCATGAGCAGTAGAGCTGTATATGTAGATCTTGCTGATGGATACGATACTAGTAGTTTCATAATGGTTTTACGACGATTTACATCAATTAAAGGATATCCTAAGAAGATCAGGTCGGATCTTGGATCACAACTAGTATCAGCTAGTAAGGAACTAAAGGAAGTAGTAAAAAGTTGGCATTGGGATACGATCAAAATGTTTGGGAACGGTAATGGCATGGAATGGGAATTCACGAAAGCAGCTGATGCTCCTTGGGAAAATGGATGCAGTGAAGCATTGATTAAATCCGTCAAGAAAAGTTTAAGTCTTGCCATTGGACAATCAATCATGTTTTCTGAACTACAAACCGTGGTACTTGAAGTAGCCAACATTTTGAATGAGCGACCTATAGGAACTTCAACGTCTGATCCGAACGAGGGAACATATTTATGTCCGAATGATCTTATTCTCGGAAGAGCATCTTCAAATGTGCCAGTAGGACATTGGGATGAATCAGACAATTTTAAAAAACGTTGGAAATTCGTGCAACAAGTAGTTAATACATTTTGGAGAAAATGGCACAGGGATTATTTTCCATCGTTAATTATTCGGCAGAAATGGCATGTGATGAACGGAACCTTCAAGTTTTGGACCTTGATTTTGTACAGGACAATATTTCGTTTCGTAGTAATTGGAAATTAGGACAAATAGTTGAAGCAAACTCAAGTAGAGATGGCGTGACGAGGGATGTAACCGTTCGATACAAGAACATTGGACCAGGAACTAAATACTCCGGGACTCAGGACTTATTGATCCGAAGATCTGCACACAGAATTGCAGCGTTGCTTCCAGTTGAAGAACAATGTTAGTAATAAATGAGAGTTAATTTCACACAAACTTTATGGCGGGGAATGTATCGGATCGATACACATAATAACTTTGATTGATAATTAATTTCGGATTGTATGGCGATAAATTTAATCTGATAACTTTTCCGATATAAGTATTGATTTTATGACGGATGTATCCTGAATTGTTTATGTGATAAAGTACATTAATCGTTAAAGTAGTGGTGCTCCAAATTATGGAGGTATTATCATGAGTAGAAAGTACTGTATACAGACTAATTTCTTTCCCTTTACTCGATTTAACAATGAAATGGTATTTGAACTTCTTTGTTCATTCTGGAAAACCTACAAGTTAATAGCAAATGATTGATATAATATAGGCCGTCAATGCGTAAGTGATATGCACATTATTAGTTAACGAATGTTTGAACTGCTTATTGTGTCTAATTAACGGTTATCAATCGCGATGTCAACATATCAAACTTGTGACTTGTGTGTTAGTTGAATATTGTCATATTATGTATTTTTAGGTTGAAACATCATTTACAATAAAAAGTTACAGCCTTTGACGAATTATCTTCATACAAACGTATACCACGGTATAAAAAACGAAAAAGTAACGAATAAGTTACAGCGAACATGTATTAACCGAACGCTGGAACGGGTAAATACCCGTTATAAGGGTTATGTCATCTCTAAAAACACAGAGTTACCACCGGAAACATGAACACAATTGAAAATCGATGTATTTCAAGGTGCATTGCATACCACGCGTGTTAAAAGAGAATGAGGAACGAAAAAGTAACTGGGTATTAACCGAGCGCTGAAAAGGGCGCGCATATATGGTTATTTCATTTCTTAGAACACATAGGTACCACCTGAGACATGAGCACAATTGAAAATCGATGTATTTCAAAGTGCAACGTATACCACGGTATCAAAAGCGAAAAAGTAACGAATAAGTTAGTTTAAACATATTTTATTGTTCACAACAAATGGATTAGACACAAGTTTTCCAACTTAGTTCCGTCTTCTCCATAATATACATGAATATACATTATATTTACATAGCACATTACATAAATATGTATTTTTCTAAAAAGCATGAAGGCATGCAAAATAATTAAATAAATCACAACTATTGTTATTATAATATTTATACACAAAGAATAATAGAAACGGCTCAATGGATATCAAACGTTCTTCTTTTAAATAATCAAACACACCCAAACGATCGGTCCAAAGGGAAAACACCTACTGTTATTAGTGTATTTTTAAATGACTTTCTATAATATTTACCTGTATAAGTTGTAAAAGTAACATGCAATATTGTGAATGTATATAATTGGGATACGGACATTAAATTCTAACGTTAGAAATGCGGATAAAAGGATGACAAGAACATAGATGTAATGTAAGTATCGTTTTTGTTTTAACTTCAATAATTGAAATCCATTGAGGCGAAACATTATGTTAACCGTTATGAACAATAAATCAATCATTCGAACAATACATCGTCTGTACTTTAGACTAGTAAATAAAACAATAACCAGCAAGGTTGTTATCAGAGTTAGAAACGTTGAGTTTCTTTTATATATTTATGTACTGCAGAAAATATTACAAAATTGTCTTTTGTATCTAAGTTGTCATTACCAAACAATAACAAATCAATTGTAACAGGAATGTCTAAGTGGGTCAGTTCAGTAAGCATAACATTTCTTTGCGATGCAAAGTTATTACAATATAATAAATAGTGTTCAACACTTTCACTAGTGTACCCACATGCACAATATGCATCATGTACTAAGTTGGCCTTGTTTAAATCTGCGCTAAGTGCACTGCACTTGTTGCGTAGCCTTGCATGTAATACAGATAGCAGTCTATCTCCATAAAAATAGTACCTAGGAGGTTTTACATTATAAAAATACAGTTGTTGCAATTGTAACTTGAAAGTAAAGAAAGTAGAAATTTGACGAATATGCAAATCTAATTCATTCCACAATGTAATAGAAGATGGAAAAAAAGACTGTTGATTAACTGATAGACGGTTCAATGGTATATTAATGTTATGTCTATTTCGCAGGTTATAATTATTAGTATCTGATACATACGGAGGAACCAATACTTGTAAATAATCCGGTGTTTGATTATTTACAATTTTATAGAACATGGTCAGTTTTTTAACTTCCCTTCTGACACTTAATTTCTCCCATCCCGTCTCTCTATAAATAGAGTTGATACTAGCATAACATGGTAAACCGGTAACTATACGTGCAGCTTCAATCTGAATCTTTTCTAACCTTTCGGAATTAATTTGCCCACAGTTGTCCCAAACTTCAGATGAATATTCCAAAATAGGACGAATAAAAATCATATAAATCTTTTCAAGATATTCCCTTTTTAGTCTAAATTTTAGTTTCCTCAGTACATTTACTTGTTTTGACGTCTTCTCTATCAGTTTATCAACATGTTTATTCCATTTACAGTCACTGCTAAAAATAATACCCAAATGTTTATGTGTATATACAGGAGCTATTGAGACTCCACCAAAATCAAAAGTAAGGACGTTCTGCATATTCCTAGTATCAAAAATCACGATATCTCTTTTATTAGGATTAAATTTTAGCATCCACTTTTCAGACCAATTTCGTAAATTATCTAAATCAATATTTATTAAAGTGTTGAGACTTGTAACATCGGGTGCAGTATGGCCAATAGATGTGTCATCAGCAAAAAGTCTGCTGAACCCACTTAGATCATTTGCAATGTCATTTATGAAAATTAAAAATAATAATCGACTAAGTACCGACCCCTGGGGCACACCAGCTCTTAAACTGCCCAATGTGGATAGTGAATCTTTCATAACCACTCTTTGCGACCGTCTTGATAAGTAACTTTTCAACCAACATAATAAATCCCCTTTAATGCCATATTTTTCGAGCATATATAAAAGACCTTTGATCCAAACTGTATCAAAAGCTTTACTTATGTCCACAAATGTTATAATAGTAATTTGTTTGTCGTTTAGTGACTTTAAAATATGGTTATACAGCTCAATCAATTGATGGGTAGTAGAATATCCAGGAATGAATCCTGATTGAAACTTGTATGATAGATTATGTGAATGCAAATGATTAAAAATATTTTTAAAAACTATTTTTTTCCAGAAGTTTGCTCACACAAGATAATAAAGAGACAGGTCTATGATTTGAGGGCAAAGATTTATCACCGCTTTTAAATAATGAAATAACATGTGCAATTTTCCACTGGTTTGGGAATATCTTATCACGTAATGACCTATTGAATAATAAACATAATGGTTTTGAAATTTGATTTCTGACAGCAAGTAACATTCTGTTGCTTATAATATCAGGCCCCACCGCTTTATCAACATCAAGTGTGGAAATCATATCGTACACGTCTTGTTCACTAACTACAATCGATGACAGGAAATCAGCACAACGATCGTTAAAAGCCGGTAAATCCTTATCTGGATTCTCCAAATAAGCTATAGAACAGAAATATTTATTCAAAATTTCAGACTTTTCAGAGCTCTCATATGCCAAATTATAATTTTGATTCGGATCCTTCAAAGGTGGTACGTCATGAACAGGCCTGTCGCTTTTAATGTGCATATTACTAATCTTCCAATACTGTTTCGGATTCGCTTGTTTGATTTCATCTAAATTTTCATTTAAACTGGCGTAAAAGTGTTTTTTAGCCTGCTTTTTCATGTTATTTACTTTGTTTCGCTGTTTCTTAAACTTAAGTTCAGCGAAAGATGATTTCAAACGTAGAAATAATTTACGAAATCTGTCGCGCTTGCGCATTTCACGACGCAAGTTAGAATTATACCAAATTTTGTCATCACATCGCACTACAATTTCTCGTGTAGGTATACACTCTGATGCTATGTCAAGGAGTGAATTAGTGAATTAGTGCAAGCAACATTCATGTTATCTGCGTCAGAAATCAAATGCTCCCAATCGGTCCTTGATACCTTTTGATTCATGAGGTCAAAGTCCCCAAATCTTCCGCTTATAAGTACGACTACTAGTAAATCCGCAATTAATTGTGACATATGTTCCATCGTGATCACTGATCTCTCTATCAATAGGTACCGTGTCTTTATCGACAACAGGTATCGAATCTGTCACTAAAATAGGATCAAGCAACGAAGTGTTACCTGTACGTGTATCAAAGTGCGTCGGCTTATCTATAATGTTAATGAGGCCGTTAATGAAAACAATATCTCTTATATTTGACCATATATCTGACATGAAATTTTTGTTCAGATCACCAAAACAAATTATACTATTATTTTCATCTAAGGCCCTTTTCAACATCATATCAAAATATTGCCAGAAACAAACTGAAGGCTGTCGCTCTGATCTATAATTTATATTAATCAGTATTGATCGAAGTTTCGTTTTTAATTCGAACCACATACGTTCTACTTCATCATGTTCTAAATCAACACGACGAACAATATTAATTAAACTTTTATAATACATAATTATGCCTCCGCCGTTGGCATTCCGGTCTTTTCGAACTGGTGTCTCAAAATCAAATAATGATAAATCGAAATCAGTAACTTTAACATCTAAATGTGATTCGGTAAACAATACTATATCGAAATCTTCAATTATGTCAGTAATATAATTCAGTTTGTTTCTTAGGCTTCTTATATTCCCGTGGAAAATTGACAATGTTTTTTCGGGCGGGTCTGGTGTGCCTCCTGGACCAGGATTACTTTCTATATCGCCACATATCAACAATAAGCTATATAACAACATATAAAATGATACAATATCAGAAAATGATTTGTATTTACTTAGTATCCACAACTTACATTTCTCCAAATTTACACATATTTTAAAAAGTACATCAATAAAACTAACAGTATGTTTAATAACTGTTTTTACACAACCAGAGCTCAGTTTGCAATAAAACAGTCCTATTGATATTCTGTGTTCAACAATAGCACTACCCATTGTCGAATACAAAGTATTATAGTTAGTATTAAAAAATAGGACCGTTTTAAGACATTTAAAGAATACAAACAATAGCACTTCGAATGATCAAAATTGAGTTTTTCAACGGCATTACATGCTGTAAAAATTATGTACAAATTGAGGTATAACAACGTATAAGTTGAACACATTGAAAAAAAGGGGAGTGGTGGTTGCGACATTGAACGAGAGAAGTTTGTAATAATCTGATAAATAACATTTCTATTGATGAGATAAACAAAAGTTATATATGTATTATTGATGTTCAGGTGCAAAGAACCAACATTATTGTATTATCAATTACTATTGTCGATAAAATGAATAAGAGGCGGATTCTAATAAGAGTTTGAAATTAAGGCCATATGTTATTTACTACTAGTCACGCTAGAGTAAGCATGACACTTGAGTGTAAATTAAACAACACAAAATAATTTGTTTATAGGTTTTGAAACTGAGAACTCTACTCATACATTTACCACAGTATTTACACATCAACAGTGTATGTAAACAGAAGCACGTGCTATGTCATATAATAACAATAACAAAACACAGGATAATACAGTTCAAAACGACAAGAAAAAGGACTTCCCCACCGAGTTTATATATGTCTTGTCTAGATTTTATCTTTTTCGGGCTGGATACATCAGTTTTCTTAACAAATATTGTGCCGTCATGTGTCCAGAATGAATGTATCTTGTCTTTGATACGCAGAGTATTTAGTCTGTTTATCAGATCATATCTGTGTTTAGTTAGGTTCTCAGCTATAAAAATCTTGTCGGGGGTTGTTTTTAAGTTGCTTCTTATTGCTGAAGACCATGTTACGCTGACGATAAGAAAGGAATCTTACGATGATGGAGATCTTTCCGTCTTTAATACGAATAAGTAACAGAGAACATGCATTAACCGAACGCTGGAACGGGTACATACCTCAACATACGCGTTAATAGGGTTATTTCATCTCTAAGAACACAGATTTTCAACCGGAGACATGAACACAATTGAAAATGTATGTCAAGGTGCAACGCATACCACGCGTGTTAGAAGAGGGTAAGGGACGAATAAGTAACAGGATATACATCGAGTACTGGAATGGGTACATACGCAATTATAGGATGTTCTCCCCTCGTAAAACACACAAGTACTACCAGATACAAGGAAACAATTGAAAATAATTTTCTAAAAGGTGCAACGTATAACCATCGTATTATAAGCGAATGAGTAACGAATAAGTAACAGGGTATCAGTCGAACGCTGAAACGGGTACATAAGTTCAAATAGGGTTATTTCACCTCTAAGAACCAAACGTTACCACCACGCTGGCCATGTGTTACCTTTCCACGTCAGTGTTAATCTTGCGGCGTACTACAGTACATGATATATGAGGCATGAAGATGTTATTGTTACAGATCAGCTAAATTATCTATAGTAAACCATTGATGGCGATCCGATGGATACATCTGTTGTAGGGTTGTCACTGACTCAGACGTACTTATGCATATATTATTTTCTGTGACTGTATCTTACATTAATTTGTAGGATCCTTTACTATAGATAATTTAACTCTTTTTGAGAGCCCAGGTGGTCGTGTGGTCTAGCGGGACGGCTGCAGTGCAGGCGATTTGGTGTCACGATATCACAGTAGCATGGGTTCGAATCCCGGCGAGGGAAGAACCAAAAATTTGCGAAAGCAAATTTACAGATCTAACATTGTTGGGTTGATGTTTAGACGAGTTGTATATACATTATGTACACAGCCATGTATCACCATCATTGATGGCGATCCGATGGATACATCTGTTGTAGGGTTGTCACTGACTCAGACGTACTTATATATATAGATATATATACAACTCGTCTAAAGATTTACATTATAAAGTGTAAATATGGTCAGTTTTTGGTTGATGCTGTCAGATATGGTCAGTTTTGGTTGATGCTGAAAAATATGGTCAGTTTTCATGGTTTTGGTTGATGTGAACAAATAATTTGTTATATCCATGAGTCAGTCTGAGATATCAAAACAACTGAAATTCGTTTACGATTCAAAATTTTGATTAAACAGAGGACATGCTGGCACTATAAACTGATGCGAGCATCATTTCGTTTTCCAATATTTCTTTCATTTATATTAAACAATCCATCCTGCTATAAAAATATAAGCTCGTGCAATATTAAATTCTACTCGGAGCATTATTCCTCAATCGTCATGCAATAACCTATACTATAGATCATTTGTATGATCATGATTATCCCCACCATCCTTACAAAAAAATATTACAGATTTACTATGCGACTATAAGAGTTACATAAAAAAGAGCAAATATGGTCAGTTTTGGTTGATGTGGTAAAATATGGTCAGTTTTGGTTGATGCTGTCAAATATGGTCAGTTTTGATTGATGCAGATAAATAATTTTATTACATGAGTCAGTCTTAGTTATGAAAACTACTGATATTTGTTTCTGATGCGATATTTTGAATAAAAATAGGAAATGCTGGCACCATCAATTGATGCGAAAACAAAATTGTGGTCATTGATTTCGAATATTGCAGTTATTTATATACTACAGACCCTCTCGACCTAAAATTATAACTGAATTGCTGTGCATCTATATAGAATTACATAATAAAAAGCGAATATGGTAAGTTTTGGTTGATGCAGTCAAAAGATTTTATTACACGACCCAGTCTGAAGTATTTAACACCAATGCATTTGAATGGAGCATATAATTTACCCCCCCCCCCCCCCCGCCTTTTAAAAATGGCTGAATATGCCCCTGATGCGAACAAATGTTTTTTTTTTCCAAAATTGCTGTAACTTGTATATTACAGTCCCTCTAGACCTAAAATTAAAACTGAAGTACTGTGCAGCTATATAGATTTGCATAAAGAAAAAGCAAATAATGGCAGTTTAGATTGATGCGGTAAAACATTTTTGTTAAACAGGTCGCCCGAGGTATGAAAACTACTCGTAAACTGATATTATATTGTTTAATGAGGTCCGATAATTTTGTTATGTGATCACGAGCCATCCTGACTCTCGGAATAACAAATGTAATACAATTCAAATAATAATGCCCCCCCTAATACTAACGGCCTAATTAATGTACAAAAAATGAAAGAAAAAAAAATAATTTATGTAACACATCAATAAAAGAAAATCACTGAATTACATGCTCCTGACTTCGAACAGACACACACATGCAGAATATGGCGGGTTAACAGGTTAAACATGTTCTCTTGCCGATTATAAATCTGAAATAAAACCGGCAAAATAGCAAAACTCTATATAATTTAAATCGCTTTATTACCTAAGCCTTTATATTAAGGCAAATAGTTCTTAAAACGTATAAATCAACTCTAGCCGTAGAATTTATAAATCAATTTTAGCCGTAAAATTTATAAATCAATTATAGCCGTAGAATTAGAAATCAATTCTAACCGTAGAACTGTTTTAGAAGTAGAACTGACCAAATATTTGGTCAGTTCTAGCTAGAACTGTCTAAAACTGTTCTAGGATAGAACTGTCAGGATCAGTTCTAGGTAGAACTGTCCAAATCAGTTCTAGGTAGAACTGACCAAATCAGTTCTAGCTAGAACAGTTCTAACCTAGAACTGGCTGACAGTTCTATGTACTGTTCTAGAACAGTTCTCCTGACAGATTTAATGAGAGGTTAGAAGTGATCTCCACTGTACGTGCTAATAGGGTTATTTCATCTAAAAAAACACATAGTTACCACCAGAGGCAAGAACACAACTGAAAATCGAGTTATTTCAAGGTGCAACGTGTGCAACACGTATTTATAGCTAATAAGTAACGAATATGTAACAGGGTAGTAACCGAGTGCTGGAACGTGTACATACGCGCTAATAGGGTTATTTCATCTCTAAGAACACATAGTTACCACCACAGACATGAACACAATTGACAATCGAGTTATTTCAAGGAGCAACGTCTACTACGCGTATTAAAAGCGAATAAGTAACGAATTAGTAACAAGGTATTAATTGAGCGCTTGAACGGGTTCATACGCGCTATTAGGGTTCTTTCATCTCTTAGAAAACATAGTTACCATCAGAGACATGAAAACAATTGAAAATCAATTTATATCAAGGTGCAACGTATACAAAGCGTATCAAAAGCGAATAAGGAAAGAATAAGTAACAGGGTATCAGTCCAGCGCTGAAACGGCTTCATAACGCCCTTATATGGTTATATCACCTCTTAAAACCTATATCTACCACAAGAGACAAGAAAACAATTGAAAATCATATTTTAAAAGTGCAACGTATAATACACGTATTTTAAGCGAGTAAGAAACGTATTAAACAAGGTTTTAATCTAGCTCTGAAAAATATAAACCCCGCTAACATGTTTAATCCCGCCACATTATGTAAGTATGTGCCTGTCCCAATTCAAGAGCCTAACATTGAGTGGCTGTCGCTTGTTTTTGTGTTTCATATCAGTTTTTCGTTTATATTTATATATAAATAAGGCCGTGAATTGTTTTACATTGTCATGTCTGGGCCTTTTATAGCTGACTATGCGGTATGTGCTATGCTCATTGTTGAAGGCCGTACCGTTACCTATAATTGTTAATGTCTGTGTCATTTTGGTCTATTGTGGAGAGTTGTCTCATTGGCAATCATACCAAATTTCTTTTTTTTTTATACACGCGCTAAAAGGATGATTTTACCTTTTCGAACCAAGAGCCGTCTTCAAACATACGGATATAAAGCAGTTAAAGGGTAGAAACTGGACGGAGAGGGCTAAAATTCAAATAAAAAGTTATTGAAGGTTACGAATGTTGAAAGACAGTAGGTGGCGTTCCAGACATGTCTCAATATGGTACACCATTGTCCAAAAACAGTTCATTATATAGTACAGGGGTGTGCTTTTCCCCTAGAAAAATCGTTAGTGTAAGTAAGAATGGCATATATAGTTACGTCCGTTCGTAATCTGGAAGAGTGTCACGTTGGTGACCTGTTAAAGACACTCTTTAAAACTCTTGAAGGGTTTCGTTGTTGGTATGTTACAAAATTAGATTCTTGTTGAGGGGAAAAGATTTTAGCAGAAGTCGACAGGTTACCTTGCTTGACCCTAAGGATACATCTGGGTACCAGTCACCGGTACTCATGATTTTGTTGATTCTTGTTGAGGGGAAAAGATTGTGGCAGAAGACGACAGGTTACCTTGCTTGACCCTAAGGGTTCAGCTGGGTACCAGTCACCGGTAACTGCAGACCAGAAGGACGGGTTACTAGTCGACTTGTTATTGTTTTGTTTATTTCTTTTAACCGCAGACCAAAAGGACGGGTTACCAGTCGACTTGTGTTATGATATTGTAACTATTATATTTATTTATGTTGGCTTAATTTGTGTTGTGTGGCCTGATAGTTGTTAACAAAATAATCTTATAACTGCACAGTTAAGAAATCACTGGAACAATCACAGATACTGATGGAATGATGGGAACTTTCCATTTGACTTACATAACGATTCCAGAATGGTCTTAAGGCTGTACCCAACACCTGATCTCAAATAAATTTGGCTAGAATAATTTTCTTAAAATTTTGACAGAGTATTTACTTTGACCCTTAGACAAAACTATAAAAATTTCAAATAATTTGAACTAACCGTTCAATCAAAAAAAAATCACTGGTTATATAGCAGTTTGACAAAAACTTATTTTGATCATTGAGAAATCCCTTAACAACATAACGTCATTTAAACGTTCTGCTGATTTTACAGAGTTATCTCCCTGTAGTGTTCGGTACCACCTTAATTAAAGATGCGTTATTTAAACTTCTTCATTTTTCCAGAAACTTCCTTTGTAATTTACTAGGACATTATTTTTCCACAGTGTTCTAGAGGTTTCCGTGACAACTATATATATACAGACACTAAAGTTAAACTTTCAGACTGTCATAATTCAAGAGCCTAACATTGAGTGGCTGTCGCTTTTTTTTGTGTTACATATAAGTTTTTTGTTTATTTTTGGTATATAAATAAGGCCGTGAATTGTTTTACATTGTCATGTCTGGGCCTTTCATAGCTGACTATGCGGTATGGGCTTTGCGCATTGTTGAAGGTCGTACCGTGACCTATAATTGTTAATTTCTGTGTCATTTTGGTCTATTGTGGAGAGTTGTCTCATTGGCAATCATAACACATCTTCTTTTTTTAAACAAGCGCTAAAAGGGTGATTTTACCTTTTCGAACCAAGAGCCGTTTTCAAACATACGGATATAAAGCAGTTAAAAGGTAGAAACTGGACGGAGAGAGCTAAAATTCAAATAAAAGGTTGTTGAAGGTTGCGAATGTTGAAAGACAGTAGTTGGCGTTTCAGACATGTCTCAATAAGGTACATCATTGTCCAAAAACAGTTCATTATATAGTGCAAGGGTGTGCTTTTCCCCTAGAAAAATCGTTAGTGTAAGTAAGAATGGCATATATAGTTACGTCCCTTCGTAATCTGGAAGGGTAAACACGATGACTTATGGAAAGTGTCACGTTGATGACCTGTTAAAGACACTTTATAAAACTCTTGAAGAGTTTCGTTGTTTGTATGTTACAAAATTAGATTCTTCTTTCTATCCAACATGCCACATTCCTTACAAAATCCTAAATAACATGCCCTTCATTGATGTCAACCGTCTTTGCATGAATTACATTTTCTGTAACTTGTTTACCGATTATTAATTTTATGAAATATGGGCCACTGGATTTGATGCATATATTAAGGAACCTATGAAATCCATATTTAGGGTGTCTGAACTAACTTTGTCAAACTTCGAATCGAATGCATATATTAATGTTTGATAACAGAAGTAACTTATTGTTTCAATCTATGTAATTAAATATGTATCCGCTTAACATATTTGACGAAAGAACCCAACTTAGAAAGCTTGCGGTATGTACATTTGTAAGTTTATCTTGTCTAGTTAGAGGACGGTCTGTTGATCAAAATTCACAGGATAAAAGAAAATTTGTTTTCATGAAAATCCGCCCTTGTATTTATTTTCCAAAAACTGGTTGCTTGAATCTAAAATCGCTACTCACTTGCGAATCATATCCTAAACTGAGATATTAAAGGTGTGAGGTTTTCTCTCTCTTCATGATTAAGTTATACAAGTTGTATCTATGCGCACGCCTTAAGGTGGAGCATTATTTTAAAACTAACTGATATTTTTTCGTAGGTCCTTCCTTCTGATCATATTTCAAACGTCAAACGTCTAAATATGGTCTCTTACTATACCGATGAAACTATGCGTGGAGTATTTTCTTGTGACTGTGATAAGTGATGTATTATTCGCATGGTTAGTTTAAAGTCATCAGACAGACCATCTAGAATTGAAGAACTACCGAGAAATCATCCTCTTCCAGTGACTACAGGAACGACCATCCAAGGTATCTATTGGCAATTCGATATACTCGGAAACAATATTGGCGCTGCGAGCAATTTGCGGGCAGTGTCAGATCTTTAAGAGATATTTCTTATGTGTTTGCCGTGCCTGTGGTGGTCGGCAAAAAAAAAGTAAAACAGGCGGGAAATGGTGTTTTGGTTTATTCCAGCGAGGGAATAAATCCTAACAGGCACCCGTGGAGTATTTTTGAGAAATACTTCACCGTAGTTGAGGGGAAAAGATTGTGGCAGAATTCGACAGGTTACCTTGCTTGACCCGAAGGGTACAGCTGGGTACCAGTCACCGGTAACTGCAGACCAGAAGGACAGGTTACCAGTCGACTTGTGTTATGATATTGCAACTTTTATATGTATTTATCTTGTGTGGCCTGATAGTTGTTTACAAAATAATCTTATAACTGCACAGTTAAGAAATCACTGGAACATTCACAGATACTGATGGAATGATTGGAACTTTCCATTTGATTTGCATAACGATTCCAGAATGGTCTTAATTAAAGATGCGTTATTTAAACTTCTATACTTTTCCAGAAATTTCCTTTGTAATTTACTAGGATATTATTTTTCCACAGTGTTCTAGAGGTTTCCGTGACACCTATATATATATATATAGACACTAAAATTAAACTTTCAGACTTTTGGCCATTAGTATTCACAGCATTTAGATTGATACTTTTATTCTTAAAACAACATCATACTAGATTGACCTTAGAAGTGGAAGTAATATTTTGATTGGATTTGTAGAAGATTTCCGGATACAGATAACGATATAAATTGGACTCATATGTTGATAGTTAAGTTGACAGCAATATATGTGTAATAATGACTTTCCACTTTTCGTGGAGAGACCTTTTGTTTTTCTACTGATTATTTTTTTTTCTTCTGCCGTCTGAGATGCTTTTTTGTTTACAACATATCGAATGAATGTTTGGCCAATAATGTTGTATAGTAATGGTGGTTCAAAACTCACCCTGTGTGACCGAACAATAATTCTTATAGAAGTTATCTCCCCGCGTCCCCTTTTTCTTGTTATCGCTATATCTCTACAATCGTAAAAGATTTTCACAAACTCTTTGCACTAAATTGTTTATCTACTCTCAAAAATGATTTGGTTAATTTTAACTAGAGTGATCAGAAGACATATTATGGGAGTTCTTTCTCTTTGAAAATTTAAGATAGGCGATATGTTGGATAAATTCATACGTTATAAGTCGTAGAGTACTACAGTCTTTTGATATGAAAGTCCTTGGTTTATTTGAAGGAAATTGAGGTCAAAGTCAAAGGTCAAGGTCTTGTTCTAAATTTTAAGTTTTGCTTGTTATCTTTATTCAAAAGAAAACTGTAACAGTAAATGATATGATGTGTTTACCAAATAACTGTTTACAATAATGCGCAACTTCAACCAATTTAAGTCGAATTGTTTTGGTTAACCCTTATAGGAGTTTTCTCCTCATGTATTTGAAATCAGTATTTCTTCTAAACCATACAAGTGATTGCCCTAGGGTCTTTTGATTTGAGTTCACAGACATATTACCTTGAAATTGAGGTCAAGGTTGAAGGTCAAAGTCATATTCTAAATCAGCTAAATTTTGAAATTATCTTCTAATCTATATTTAAAAGAAACCGTAACAGTTAATGATATGATGTGTTTTCCAAATAACAGTTTACGATAAGGCACAACTTCAACCCATTTAAGTCAAAGTGTTTTGGTCAACCCGTATAGGAGTTTTCTCCCCTTATATATTTAAAATCAGTATTTCTTCAAAACCATACAAGTGATTGACCTATGGTCTTTTGATTTGAGATCACTGACCTATGACCTTGAAATTGAGGTCAAGGTCAAAGGTCAATTTAACGTTCTAGATTTTGAACTTTGTTAAAAATTCTTTCTTGTTCATTATAAAACAATTAAGTCTTCTACATGTACCTCTTAATCTATTTTTTTATATCAGTTTGAAATACCAAATTACATCAACAAGGAGTGACATTTTCTAACATCGTTTTTTTAAATTTCATTCTTAATATCGAGGTGGAAAGACCTTCAGTTGTTCTCTGAAGAATTGGTTTTTATAACTTCTGCATGTTCTTGTAAACTTTTGTATAATAAATATTGTTAAATTTTATTATCGATTTATGTCTTTTGTTGGGTACAATTTTAATGAGATTTCTGACCGTAACAACTTGTTATTGTTTTGTTTACTTCTGTAAACCGCAGACCAGAAGGTAGGGTTACCAGTCGAGTTGTTATTGTTTTGTTTATTTCTGTACACCGAAGACTAGAAGGACGGGTTTCCAGTCGACTTGTTATTGTTTAGTTTACTTCTGTAAACCGCAGACCAGAATGAAGGTTACTAGTCATTTTTGTATTACTAGGTTTACTTCTGTTAACCGCAGACCAGAAGGACATTGTTATTGTTTTGGTTTTCAGATAACTGCAGACAAAAATACGGATTTCCATTCGACTTGGTATTGTTTTGTTAACACCTGTTAACCGTAGACCGCAAGGAAGGGTTACTAGTCGGTGTGTTATTGTTTTGTTTTCTTCCGTTAACCGCAGAAGAGAAGAACGGTTTACTCGGAGCAGAAGTATTTGTGTTATTAAATAAATAACTTGTTGTATTAAGTGTGCTGTATGTTGTTGTTTATTCTTTAAATACATAAACTTTTTTATCAATTGTTGTTTGTGATTTACAGTTACAAATGTCGGTTGTAATCATAAACACTTGTAGCTTTCAAGAGTTACTCAAGCTCCAAGATATAGTTATAAAAACTGGGGAGCAAATAATAAACATTAGGGAGGGCAAGGGTTTTGTGACCGAGTCAGACCTTGCCACAATCTCCCACTTACGAGTAACAATGGCCCTCTTATCCAGACTGGACTTCAGCCCAAATGGGGGTGGCCAAAATATTGGGCCACCACCTAAGGACCGAGGCAGGCATGACGAGATGTTAAACAGGAATAACAGTAGTATACGGGGGACACATTGTCCCAAAGGGCATACATTCCGGCGATCATGGCCAATCTGCATTTCAGCAAGATGCATGGCATCAGGGGCCTACAGGGAACAGTTGCAGAAAAAGGTGGAGTCACTACTATATTGGTGACCCAAACCAAGGTAATCCCCCACACTACGGGAGTAGAATTTGGAACAAGCTGTACTGGCCAGGTGAAGACAGTGAGTGGAAAGATAATGTCCCGATTAAAGAGGGCAAACCTACGTAACCCAAGGGTCAATTAAGCAAATATGATGGGCAGGGGTCAGCATCCTGTACCAACCAACTCACACTAGTTGGGGGAAGTATGAGATATCCCATAGTAGGTAAAACAAGTGGCAGGTCACAAGGAAGACCCTAACCAGTGCTTATTGGGATATGCAATCCAAGAGCCAGTATAATCAAGGGTATACATCTGTGCCCCGCATGGGTCACCACAGGGAGAACAGTACTAGTGCCCAATGCATGGGCTACCATGGCCCATGAGAGGGTCCCATCCAGTACATGAAGGAGTTAGAAATTGTTACCTTCATAAGTCAATCAAGCAGAACTGCAACAGGACCATTTAACTTCAATGGGACAACTCAGAAGGCCGAAGTTAGTACCCGCAAAATGAAGTTAGGCCTCTCAGTAGTTGAGGCTGTACCCCAAGCCAGAGTAGCGAAGGTAGCTATAATGGGCCCAGGAGTAGTTTTCAAGGACAGAGAGTGGAACAGAGAACCCAGTGTGTCGGTGAAGGTAAGAGCAGAGATTGAAACAGAGCAGTGCTCCAATTCTGACAAAGAGGCAACTCCTTCCTATGGATTGGACTGCTACTTATTAAAATGTCTTGCGAACATATTGAGGCATGATGCACTGGAGTTGGACCACAGGTGGGTATTTGTTGGTAGAGTAAATCCATAATAGGGGCTCAGGCTTTGCCGGGTACTCTAGGGGTATTCCTTGATGGTGGATACCCCAGTCATACCATTAATAGAGAAATGTGCGGTGCCCCAAGGCAATTTTACTGCTTCAACATTGCTCACAGGAAATCAGGGGGTCCAGTAGCCAATATTATGAGGTAACTCAAAGAAGTTATCTTGGCAATTGAGAATAGCGGTAGCATTCACACGGTTGCTGCCCCAAAACAGAGACTATTTTGGCAAGTGATGAGGAGACCAAAGAAAGTAGGGACTCCACAACAGAAGGTTATGCAGATACCACATTGCCATTCGTAGAGGAGGCTAGGAATGAGGAGGTAGTCACTGTTTGTCAGAAATATGTGGGACCTTCTCCTGTTGAAGATAGAGGAATGACTGACAATATCGAAAATGGTCGTATACCCATCACTTTTGTGGACCCTTCCTCAACTGGAGAAATTGACAGAAGGACCAAAGGGTCTTCAACGGCAGCAATTGAAAACAACAGTCAGATCTACAAAGGAAAAGTTAGTATTGATGAATCTCCCAGCAGCCAGGAATCTGCATATTTTTGTCCAGAAAGCCCAAATTCGAGATTAGGGTCACTTTTCAAAGCAGAAAATATTGGCACTAGCTATAGGTATTGCAATTTGCAAACACCCGCAGTAGACAGTGGGACAACGGTCTTACGTGTGACCATTGCTACATTTAAATGGGGTCCCGGCAGAAGACAGTGGGACCCTAGAATTCTGGTTCTTTAAAGTACAAATAAATGTAAGATACAGTCACTAAATATAATTATTTTCTGTGACTGTATCTTACATTAATTTGTAGGATCCTTTACTATAGATAATTGAGCTGATCTGTATCAATCACATCTCCATACCTTATATATCATGTACTGTAGTACGACGCTAGATTAAAACTGACGAGGAAAGGTAACACACGGCCATCGAAAGCTTTATTTTTGTGAAGCCTAGGTGGTCGTATGATCTAGCGGGACGACTGCAGTGCAGGCGATTTTGTGTCACGATATCTCAGTAGCATGGGTTCGAATCCCGGCGAGGAAAGAACAAAACATTTGCGAAAGCAAATTTACAGATCTAACATAGTTGGCTTGATGTTTAGACGAGTTGTATATATATATATATATATATATATGTTATATAATAGAACACTCTTTCAATTCAACTCTTATATTTTATACCGACAATGTATATGTTAGCGGCAATAAGTGAAATAAGGCATTAAGCTTAAATCATAGACAATAAGCCAACGCCTAGGCAGTGCGTCTATTGCATAAATGATGTTATGCATTAGTCTGAAATCCTAGGACTTAAGCTTGAATCCATAAATGTAAATGCGAGTAAATTAAAGACATTTATTAATTTAAATTAAAATACATTTGTTACATAATAACATTATGATAACTGTGGCCTGTTTATCGACACTGTCCTAAGATTAGTCCTATAAGATATTTTTAGGACAGAAAATATGATATAGTTAGGATCGACTTACGACATTTCTCAGCATGCTTCACATCGAAGATATCTGAGGATTATATTAGCTGGGATGTCCTAAGTATTGGCGTAAAAGAAAATAGCATATGAAAAAAATGAAATAGTGTATCAAATTCGACCCAAAACTTTTATTCATAAACCGATTAATTATTAGAAAATAATTATTAGTTTTAAATGAAAGATTATAAATAATTTTTATATTATAATTGAAGATCTAAGCTCTTTGAAAATAAATATAAATCAAAAATATAACTACGTTTTATATTATAAAATAATTATATAAAATAATTGTAAATAGTTAAAATTAAATATATAATCGGTAAAATCAGTATATGCTTTAAGGGACCTGAATTCGAAGCGTCACGGTTTCATACTTAAAAAAAAGGGGACGAAAGACAGGAAAGATACCAAAGGGACAGTCAAACTCATCAATCTAAAACAAACTGACAACGCCATGGCTAAAAATGAAAAAGACAAACAGAAAAACAATAGTACACATGACACAACATAGAAAACTAAAGAATAAACAACACGAACCCAACTAAAAACTAGGGGTGATCTCAGGTGCTCCGGAAGGGTAAGCAGATCCTGCTCCACATGCAGCACCCGTCGTGTTGCTTATGTGATTACAAATCCGGTATATAGTCCAATTCGGTAGGTCAAATTCATGAAAGGGAAGGGGATTGTAGTTACGACGTTAGGAACATATCCGATATCATTTGTGAAACGGTTATTCCATAACGGTCAACCAACTCGTGATGGCGTCCGTAAAATTTAAAATATCATAGGAAAATCTCGTGCACCTTTTATATAAATACTGATTACTTCAACTGTTTTATTTTATTACTGCAAAAAACATACGTTTGAAAATGAGCAGAAGAAACAAAATAGAATTTCATCTATTTTAACAATGCAAAAGTACAGTGTCATATTAAATATAAAAAAGAAGATGTGGCATGATTGCTAATATGACAAATCTCCACAAGCGACAAGAAATAAATTCACTAAAAAATATGTTGTTACTATCAAAATGCATCAAATAATAATTTAGAGATACAAAAAAAATGTGTTAAAGAAACATTTTGTTATCACATATTGTGGAACTATTAACCAAGACAATTTACTTATCCAATAAAAAAAAGGTTAAATGGTGTGATAAATAAAATCATATCTCAATTTGGTGTACGTTTGACCAGTTCAAACCAGCTCGACTAATGAAGTGTACAAATTTTCAAATAAATATAATTATACTTATTCTATAGAATCCCCCCCCCTATTTTCAATTGCATATAATTCCTTTTTTTTAAGTCTTTTTGATACTTAGTAATACCACACAAAGATGAAAAAAGTATGAGTTTATTCTGTTTTTCAACTGCTTAAATTACTAAATAAACTTACTAAATTTGAAGTTCTGTCAAATGTGTATTCATAAATGTAGAATTAGAAATATAATTGAAAAACGACTCTATATCAAGAATAAATCACCCAATATGCATAAATTCCAGAGTTTACTTATTGCCTAAAATTATTTTTGGCTATAGGATGAATAATAATCATCAGATTTCAGGCAATAATTTTAATGCCTGAAAATTTCAGGCAATAACTTAATGCCTAGGCGTTAGCTTATTGCTTAGGATTTAAGCTTAATGCCTAACTTTACTTATTGCCGCTAACATATATATTCATATTAGGCTGTTAGTTTTCTCGTTTGAAATGTTTTACATTGTTATTTCGGGACCTTTTGTAGCTGACTATGCGGAATGGGTACGGACTCATTGTTGGCCATACGGTGACCTATAGTTGTTAATTTATGTGTCGTAGACGAAACGCGCGTATGGCGTACTAAATTATAATCCTGTTACCCTTGATAACTATTTAAACAACTGGGTCGATGCCACTGCTGGTGGACGTTTCGTCCTCGAGGGTATCACCAGCCAAGTCGTCAACATTTCGGTGTTGACATGAATATCAATAATGTGGTCATTTTTCATAAATTTTCTGTTTAAAAAACTTTGAATTTTTCGAAAAACTAGGGATATTCTTATTCCAGGCATAGATTAGCTTGCAGCTCCTACTCAGTCTTTGTAAAACGTCATCAGTGTCTGAGTAGAAAGTTGATGAACCAGGGGTATGTCAAGATTTCTAAAAAGTTCATCGGAAGGTACAGTTGGGTGCAGACCAAGCATTACATAAAGTAAACGCAAGTTAACGCCGCGTGCACATATTTCGTTAGTTAACTTCAAATTTCCCGTTTACTAGTAAACGCCCGTTTACTATAATTACGTTAACGCGGTCAAAATGGAAATTTCTAATGTCTACCCGAGTAAACGGGCGTTTACTTTGTGTCCGTTTAGTCAGTAGTAAACGGGCGTTTACTTCATTTTCACGTGCACTTAAAAGTAAACGGGCGTTTACTACAGATTTTAAAAGTGTATTTTTACGTGCACTTGAAAGTAAACGCGCGTTTACTTTTCGCGTTAACTGATTGGCTAAATTTAGAAATAAACTTCAAGTTCATTTGTTTATTTATTTTATAAAAACGACCTTTAGTCTTTGTATTTTACGTATATGTGTTTTAAACCAGAACAATTAAAAAAACTCTTTTAATTCGAATATTAATTTTATTCAATCACACACAATCAGTTCCATTAAGTCCATTATTTTTACTTATTAGCAGATTTTCTATATTTTCTTTTCAAAAGTTACATGTACAAATATCGATACGGAAAGAAAGGTTATCCGAGACATCGGAAACATATTTTTATATGATGGGATATACACATCATGGTTTACGTTGTTTCTTTCCCCATTTTTAATTGTCTCTTCGAATTCCTAACTATAACTCGGTGCATTTAATACATAATTTTTAATCGAAATTCCCCTCGTTTGTCTTGGATTAACATGATTTAAGCTTCAGTTTTGACAAATAATCAAACGTAATTTGTACAGGGGTAATAATAAAGTGTAACATAAGTATGTACGTCATTCGTACCAATCCGTCAATTTAAATGTCCAAATATTGCGATCCTTTGCATGGATTTATAACTGATTTACTATTCAGCTACATAGAGTGCTAATATGGTCTGTGTTGGTTGTTCCCGACAAATAATTTTATAATACGAGTCAGTCGTGTGAAAACTACTGAAATTTGTTTCAATTCAATAGTTTGAATCCAAAAAGGACATGCTGGAACTCTAAATTGACATGATTGATACCAACAATTTGTGACTATATAGATTTACATAATAAAATGCTTATATGGTCCATTTTGGTTGTTGCGACAAATAATTTTATTATACGAGTCGGTCTGAGGTATGAAAACTACTTAAATTGGTTTATGATTCAATAATTTGTATAAAAAAGTACATGCTGTCACTCTAAATTGATTCAAACCAATTTTTTTTAGTCATAATAATCACATATTGCTACCTTTTATATAATACAATCAATTATTACATGAAAATATAACTCATTTACCATCTGGCTATATAGACTTATATAATAAAGTGCGTATATGGAAAGTTTTGGTTGTTGCGGACACATAATTTTATTATATGAGTCAGTCTGAGGTATGAAAACTACACAAATTGGTTTACGATTCAATAATTTGTATAAAAAAGTACATGCTGGCACTCTTAATTGATGGGAACCAATTTTTTGTAGTCATAATATTCAAATTTTGCTACCTTTTATATAATACAATCAATCATAACATAAAAATATAACTCATTTACCATATGGCTATAAAGATTTACATGATAGAATGTTTATATGGTCAGTTTTGGTTGTTGCTGACAAATAATTTTATATATATGAGTCAGTCTGAGGTATGAAAACTACTGAATTTTGTTTACGATGCAATATTTTGAATAAAAAAGGGACATGCTGGCACTCTAAATTGATGCGAACAAATTTTTTTAGTCATAATATTCAAATATTGCTACCTATTTCATTATACAATCAATCCTTACATGAAAATATAACTCATTTCTATGAGGCTATATAGATTTACATAATAAAATGCTTATATGGTCCATTTTGGTTGTTGCGACAAATAATTTTATTATATGAGTCAGTCTGAAGTGTGTTAACTACTGAATTTTGTTCACGATTCAATATTTTGAATAAAAAAAAGGACATGCTGGCACTCTAAATTGATGCGAACAAAATTTTTTAGTCATAATATTCAAATATTGCTACCTATTTTATTATACAATCAATCCTTACATAAAACATAACTCATTTACTATGCGGCTATATAGATTTACATAATAAAATGCTTATATGGTCCATTTTGGTTGTTGCGACAAATAATTTTATTATATGAGTCAGTCTGAGGTATGAAAACTACTGAATTTTGTTTACGATGCAATATTTTGAATAAAAAGGGACATGCTGGCACTCTAAATTGATGCAAACAAAATTTTTTAGTCATAATATTCAAATATTGCTACCTATTTTATATACAATCAATCCTTACATGAAAATATAACTCATTTACTATGAGGCTATATAGATTTACATAATAAAATGCTTATATGGTCCATTTTGGTTGTTGCAACAAATAATTTTATTAAATGAGTCAGTCTGAGATATGAAAACTATTGAATTTTGTTAACAATTCAATATTTTGAATAAAAAGGGACATGCTGGCACATTAAATTGATGCGAACAAAATTTTTTAGTCATAATATTCAAATATTGCTACCTATTTTATTATACAATCAATCCTTACATGAAAATATAACTCATTTACTATGCGGCTATATAGATTTACATAATAAAATGCTTATATGGTCCATTTTGGTTGTTGCGACAAATAATTTTATTATATGAGTCAGTCTGAGGTATGAAAACTACTGAATTTTGTTTACGATGCAATATTTTGAATAAAAAGGGACATGCTGGCACATTAAATTGATGCGAACAAAATTTTTTAGTCATAATATTCAAATATTGCTACCTATTTTATTATACAATCAATCCTTACATGAAAATATAACTCATTTACTATGCGGCTATATAGATTTACATAATAAAATGCTTATATGGTCCATTTTGGTTGTTGCGACAAATAGTTTTATTATATGAGTCAGTCTGAGATATGAAAACTATTGAATTTTGTTAACGATTCAATATTTTGAATAAAAAAAGGACATGCGGGCACTCTTAGTTGATGCGAACACAATTTTTTAGTCATAACATTTAAATATTGCTACCTTTTTTATTATACGATCAATTGTTATATCAAAATATAACTCATTTACTATGCCGGCTATATAGATTTACATAATAAATTACTTATATGGTCAGTTTTTGTTGTTTTGAACAAATAATTATATATTACGAGTTAGTATGATGTTTGAAAACTACTGAATTTTGTTTACGATTCAATATTTTGAATAAAAAAAGGACATGCTGGACCTCTAAATTGATGCGAACAAAATTTTTTAGTCATAATATTCAAATATTGCTACCTATTTTATTATACAATCAATCCTTACATGAAAATATAACTCATTTACTATGCTGCTATATAGATTTACATAATAAAATGCTTATATGGTCCATTTTGGTTGTTGCGACAAATAATTTTATTATATGAGTCAGTCTGAGATATGAAAACTATTGAATTTTGTTAATGATTCAATATTTTGAATAAAAAGGGACATGCTGGCACATTAAATTGATGCGAACAAAATTTTTTAGTCATAATATTCAAATATTGCTACCTATTTTATTATACAATCAATCCTTACATGAAAATATAACTCATTTACTATGCGGCTATATAGATTTACATAATAAAATGCTTATATGGTCCATTTTGGTTGTTGCGACAAATAATTTTATTATATGAGTCAGTCTGAGGTATGAAAACTACTGAATTTTGTTTACGATGCAATATTTTGAATAAAAAGGGACATGCTGGCACATTAAATTGATGCGAACAAAATTTTTTAGTCATAATATTCAAATATTGCTACCTATTTTATTATACAATCAATCCTTACATGAAAATATAACTCATTTACTATGCGGCTATATAGATTTACATAATAAAATGCTTATATGGTCCATTTTGGTTGTTGCGACAAATAATTTTATTATATGAGTCAGTCTGAGATATGAAAACTATTGAATTTTGTTAACGATTCAATATTTTGAATAAAAAAAGGACATGCGGGCACTCTTAGTTGATGCGAACACAATTTTTTAGTCATAACATTTAAATATTGCTACCTTTTTTATTATACGATCAATTGTTATATCAAAATATAACTCATTTACTATGCCGGCTATATAGATTTACATAATAAATTACTTATATGGTCAGTTTTTGTTGTTTTGAACAAATAATTATATATTACGAGTTAGTATGATGTTTGAAAACTACTGAATTTTGTTTACGATTCAATATTTTGAATAAAAAAAGGACATGCTGGCACTCTAAATTGATGCGAACAAAATTTTTTAGTCATAATATTCAAATATTGCTACCTATTTTATTATACAATCAATCCTTACATGAAAATATAACTCATTTACTATGCGGCTATATAGATTTACATAATAAAATGCTTATATGGTCCATTTTGGTTGTTGCGACAAATAATTTTATTATATGAGTCAGTCTAAGAAATGAAAACTATTGAATTTTGTTAACGATTCAATATTTTGAATAAAAAAAGGACATGCGGGCACTCTTAGTTGATGCGAACACAATTTTTTAGTCATAATATTCAAATATTGCTACCTATTTTATTATTCAATCAATCCTTACATGAAAATATAACTCATTTACTATGCGGCTATATAGATTTACATAATAAATTACTTATATGGTCAGTTTTTGTTGTTGCGAACAGATAATTATATATTACGAGTTAGTATGATGTTTGAAAACTACTGAATTTTGTTTACTATTCAATATTTTAAATAAAAAGAGGTTATGGCCTTCAGACTGGTACAAACATTGCTGTCAATTGTATTATATGGTCAACTATGGCATAAACATATAACTGAATTTCTTCTATATAGAATAAGATAACTTGTTAAAGGGTAAATATTGTCAGTTTTTGTTAATGATATCAAATAATTTTGTTTTTCGAGTCAGTCTGTCTAAGATGAGAAAACTGTTTGATTTTGGTGAGGATTAAATTACATGTATTTGAAGAAACATACTTAAACTATTATTAGCGAAGAACAAGAAATTTAATATAATTATTGTTCAATTAAATACAAATGTGTGACATTTTAAAATAACCGTAATCGTCAATATGTCAAGCGGAAATGACTAGTTGGTCAATTAATTTTGATGTTCCTTATCATTTCATATTATAGGTCAGTGTATCCAGGTTACGATGACAATCTGCGTTAACGGGCGTTTACTACAAACAGTAAATGCGCGTTTACTTATTTAGTTATAATAGAGGACGCGCAGTTTTCCACGTTAACGCGGAGGTAAACGGGAAAGTAAACGCCCGTTTACTCTTTAAAAAATTAGAAGACGCGCCGTTTTTGCGTTAACGCGATGGTAAACGCGAAAGTAAACGCCCGTTTACTTTTAATGTCTACTGCAATTTCGAAGTTAACGCACAGTTAACGCGGCGTTTACATGAAGTGCACGCGAGTAAACGCCGCGTTAACTTTTTCGGCCCGTCTACATGTAATGCTTGGTCTGCACCCAACTGTACCAAGACCTTGTTGATAAATATTCCGTATCAACTTCACAAATAATACACGATGGTCTTGATGTATAGATTCTGCGTACTGATGATGTTTATCATCTTAACAACGTGTTTTTTAGTTCTTTCATTTGTCTTTGTTCTATTAGTAATATTACTTTTACTGTTGAATGGTTTTATGTGATATCCGTTTGACGTGGCTCGGTACTTATACATCTCGTCAATGTGTTTGTATTGTCTTTCATTTTTTGGTGGCGTGTTTTGTATATGCGACTTTTTGTATTTCTTTTGTTCTGATAACGTGACTCTGTACTTTAAAAGATCCCGTCAGTTTGATATTGTTCTATTTTATGTCATTATGATATCTTTCTATTATGAATTACAAAAAACGTTGAACCATAAACGTAACAATCATTCAATCGCGTAGTGGTATTAACTAAGAATAACAATGGCCATTTTCTTGACTTGGTACAGGACACTTTAAGAAAAATTGGTGGGTTTAAACTGTTTTTGCGGCTAGCCAAACATCCCGCTTTTATGGCAATGTTAAATATTACCTAAGCCCTAATTTGCTAATTTTTTTAGCCTTTTTGGAACTTTTGGTCCACAATTCTCGTTTATACTTTGTACTTGTTTTGGCTTTCGATTTTTTTGTATCTGAGCTCCACTGATGAATCTCATGTAGCCAAAACGCGCGTCTGGCGTATAAACATGTAAGCCTGGTACAATTTGATAGCTTTTATTTGTGTGCTTCTCTGTCATATCAACAAAATGTAGTATGATATCATGTATGTTCTCCCTTTTTTTGGATTGTAGGCCTGACATGTAATGATGTCATTTTGATTTTATATTTTACATTGCCATAAAAGCGGGATTAAAAATTACAGAAGTAACTACTTAGACAACACCGAGACCCTCTAATGAAGTATGTCTACGTTTCTAATCAAATTCAAATGTTTTGGGGTTAAATGAAATACTACTTACCAATAACAGTTTCATAAAAAAAGTATAACATTTTGGATAAGATCAGGAGATGTGGTATGATTTATAATCACTATTTAATAATAGTATTAATCTATAATTTGCAAGTTCCGAAGGATCATTTTTCTTATAAATTAGATTCAGTAAACTTTGTCTTTGCGTAAATGGCAGATGTTAATTATCAAAGCTAAGATTGAATATTTCTTCAAGTAGCGATCCTAGAAGTTCCCAATTTGTTTCCTAAAAAGATTATACTTATTCCGTCCATTCCTGGACTTTTTTTTTTTTTTTTTTTAAAGATTATTGACTGCAATAGTTATTTCTTCTACCGTTACGTTTCCGTCACAAGACAACTTTCTTCTTTTGATTGTTTATAATTAAGTTTTGTTTCATTTATGTAATTTTGTACATCTATGTCCGGTTTTTGTTTAGTGTCGTATAGTTGAGCATAAAACTCTCTTTCAAGCTTTAATATTTTATGTTAATCTGTTACTATTACCCCATTGTTAATTCTCAATTTAGGTATTGTCTTTTTCGTTTGTTTAGATTTTTCAAGACCTAGAAATTACGCATTTTTTTTTTTTTTCTAACCACACTTGTATTGATCTTATTTGAGCTCCTTTTGCTTTGTATTTATATTGGTTTTCTAGCGCTTTCTCTAAAGTGGACATTCTTTCTTTTATAAAATAATTTTCTTTCATATTCATATAGTATTTTCAGTTGAATTGCTAAATTACGTGTTACGTTTTTTTCTATTTTTTCTTTACTTTTTCTATACTTAATGCTGTATTCCTTTATTTCCAGTTTTAAGGAATCCCATATAAGTCTAGTATCTAATTCATTTTTTCTATCTTAATACTATGTTTTTGTATAATTTTATTTATATTGCCTTCATAGTCTTGCTCATCGAGAATACCGTTATTAATTTTTCATAACCCGGGCCTTTTATTTCAGTTGATACAGATTGTAAATGTATGGATACTGCTTGGCGGTCTGTACTTTTAATAAGAATAGGTCTAATATCACATGACTTTAAGTTTAACACGAAATCTTTTTTTTAACTAGGAACATGTCAATTCGACTGGACTGGATTTTTACGTCTCCATGTACATTGGAAATTTGGGAGTTTACCTGTCTACATATATCTATTAGATCATTTGATTTAATCAAACTTTTTAGGCTATTGACTGGTTTACTTATTTTTTTCGAATATTTGAATTTTTCCTATCTACATTTTCAGAGCGTCGTTCATATATCCTCCTTAAATTGTTGTACTTATTGCATTTTTGGTTTTCAAGTCATTTAGTTTTTTGTAGAAGCTATTTCGGTCAGCTTCTATATTCTTGGCATAAATGTTTATAAGACAATATATACTATATTTTCAAATTCAACATTTATCATGATTATTCGACCTTTAAATCTTTACGCTCATCTATTAATTTATAGTCTAGTTTGTTATTAATTTATATTGCTACTCCTTTTCTAGAGGTCGTTCCGTGGCTATAATAACAAGAATGTTCTAATTCTATAGTTAGAACGTTTTCTACGGATGTATTGAAGTGAGTGTAATTAATAAAAGATAGTTTACATTTCTGATTGTTTTATCCATTAATAAGGTTTCAATCTCTTTTTTGTCGAGCCTTCGACTTTAGTCGAAAAAGCGAGACTAAGCGATCCTACATTCCGTCGTCAGCGGCGTCAACAAATATTCACTCTGTGGTTAAAGTTTTTGAAATTTTAATAACTTTCTTAAACTATACTGGATTTCTACCAAACTTTGACAGAAGCTTGTTCATGATCATAAGATAGTATCCAGAAGTAAATTTTGTAAAAATAAAATTCCATTTTTTCCGTATTTTACTATAAATGGACTTAGTTTTTTCTGCAGGGAAAGAAAACATTCACTCTGTGGTTAAAGTTTTTGGAATTTTAATAACTTTCTCCAACTATCCTGGGTTTGTACCAAACCTGGACAGAAGCTTGTTTATGATCATAAGATAGTATCCAGAAGTAAATTTTGTGAAAATAAAATTCCATTTTTTCCGTATTTTACTATAAATGTACTTAGTTTTTTTTTGCGGGGAAACAAAACATTCACTCTGTGGTTAAAGTTTTTAGAATTTTAATAACTTTCTTAAACTATCCTGGGTTTGTACCAAACTTGGACAGAAGCTTGTTTATGATCAAAAGATAGTATCCAGAAGTAAATTTTGTAAATAAATAAATCCATTATTTCCATATTTTACTTTTAGATGGACTTAGATTTTCTGCAGGTAACCGTTACATTCACTCTGTGGTTAAAGTTTTTAAAATTTTAATAACTTTCTTAAACTATCCTGGGTTTGTACCAAACATGGACAGAAGCTTGTTTATGATCATAAGATTGTATCCATAAGTATAGTTTGTAAAAAAATTACTCAGTTTTTTCTGTAATTTACTTTTAAGTGGACTTAGATTTTCTTTCAATCATAAAATAGTAACAAGAGGAATATTTTTATTGATTTTTTTCCTCATTGTTGTTGAGCCTGCGATTTACAGCAAAAATAGGCGAGACACTGGGTTCCGCGGAACCCTTAAACATTTTTATCTCGAAGTCCTTTAACATTTGCTGTACAAATGTGCAGGTTTTTTAGCATGTCTTAAATAAGAGTTATTTGATTTTTATAATACTTTTAATTAGTGAGCGTACTTTAACTTTAGGTCGCATTTTTAAAGTAAACTTTATTCATGTTATTATAATAATAATAACAATGATAATTAATCGTAGTTTTATAGCGTGAAAGTTACCTGTGAAATGATTACGTTGATCAAATTTCTTTTTGTAATTAATTGTACCAGTATTGTTATATTCGGTTTCACAATTGTATTTTGTCCAATATTGAGTTATTAATTTTGAAACATATAATACATACTAATACATAATTACTACATACATGAAGTATATTACACACAACGTATACATAGAACTTTTAATGAAATTACAAAATGACAACTTTTGTACATGGTAAAGCCATAAGGTCTTTCCAAAAGTATGACTTGTGTCTTAATGTTTCTGTACAAATTTCTCATTTGTATTAAATTTGTATGAAATTTACTCGACCAATTCTTGACATTCTGAGTATTGTCTTAAATTTCTTTACATTTGATTGCTGTCTTGAAATGTTTTGACATGTTCTCGACATTTTTATTTTTTCTCAGTATGGCTTGATATATTCTTAACACTTTGAATTTTGTTTTAAATTTAATTAACAATTCTGAGTTTTACAAATCATGCCCAATATTCATGATAAAACTTTAACCTTTATTTCTGCTGTTGTTTCAAGTAACATTTGTTACAACAACAACAAAAAAGACATGCATTCAAAATAATTGAAACTTTGGGTATATAGATGTTTTTATAAGTACAAATATGGCTATGAAATCTAAAGTATTAGCAAAACAATTGTGAGAATTTTACTTTTTACCTTTATTTGTGACATTTTTACCTTTTGGGTCTGTTTGTTTTGTTCACGCATCATTTTGTTTTCCTTTTTTTTTACATCTCTGGGTCAATACCCCTGCTGATGGACTATCAGTCCCCGAGGGTGTCATCAGCTGAGGAGGAAGTGCTTCGTTACTGGCATGATTTAACAAATTTTACCAAAATTGTCCGTTTATAAATTTTGAAATTATTATAAAACTAAGGTTTCAACTCCTTCAAGCAAAGTTGGCTTTAGATGAATTTGGCTATTTATTTTAGGTATTGTAAACGTATAGTTCTTCACCGATTTTCGGTACTTATTTATCTTCGAATTTCAAATGTTTGGCTTTGAGTGTTCCTGATGAAGGTAAATCCAGAAAAGCGCTTCGTACGCAATAACTTATTAAACGTGTTGTTTTCCTTTTTTTATATCAATATTATTAAATTTGATGCGACTGTCGTACAATTGAGAGGTTTAGCGCTATTAATGTGATTAGGGACTTCCTAATTAGATTTTCCTCTGAGTTCAGTATTTTTGTGATTTTACTTTTTAAAATAAAACAATTTAAATGTGGGTTTTTTAAATGTTTACAAATATTTATTCCAAATTTTATAAATAATTGCTAAATGATTAAAACCAATCATACTGTAAACATATTTCACTCTACATTCATAATATTCAATTTTATGGTGAATAATTATTGTACCAAAATGTGGTTTTTATAAATAGCAAAGTATGACGGTATTCTTATTATTCCAAGTATTTGTAAAGTCTTACTATACAAATCCTTGATTTAACAGAATGTCATCTGTTAGAATATATATTGAAGATTACACATCCCCATAAAATTAAGGTTTCCACACCCCAGAAATACGCGCAACTGTCCTATGGAAAATTACGCTTTAACGGCAATCAGACATGCAACGTATTAGTTAACTGACCAAGCCACTACAATTTAAAAAGATGATAGATGAAAATGGTAATCATCATTTTAATGAAAATAGATTTTCTCCATCTAAATTATGAAGTGAATTATTTTAACATAAACACAAATTGAATAATTTCCCAAAGTTTAAAGAAAATTGTTATCTACTCATGTGTCGAGATATATTCGAACAGCTTTAAGACTGTCACGAATGTGTCAAGACATATTCATACATTATTTAGAATGTCAAGAACATGCCACGACTATTCAGTCATTATAAAGAATGTCAAGGATATGTAAAGACTGATCGTAACAAATTTAAGACATTCAAGAATTGGATGAGACTCTTTTCAGATGATACAGGAAGCGTCGAATTTTTTTTAGACAATGTTTATACTGGCAAGACCCTTGTCAAGAAAAATCAAGAAACTTGCCCATATGAAATTTTAAAATTGTATGCATAAACATTTAACGACAAAAATATGTGAAGAATAAAATTTTCTGACGTCAGACACGCGAAGCAACAAATGAGTTTGTGGATAGATGTTTTGTGTTCTTTTAAATTGTTCCTTTAAAAATTGTTACGCGATGATGACTGCTGTACCATTAATTAAACTATTTTATTTTAATGTTTATTTAGTTCACGCATCATTGTAAATATAACGGAATTAAGTGAGAGGTTTAGCGCTATAAAACAAGTTTTAATCCACCATTTTCTACATTTTAAAATGCCGGTACCAAGTTAGGAATATGACAGTTCTTGTCCATTCGTTTTTTATGTCTTTTTTTCATTTGATTTTACCATGTGATTAGGATATTATGGATTTAATTTTCATCTGAGTTCGGTATGTTTTGTGATTTTACTTTTTATTAGACAAATTCATAAGAATTTTGAAAATTATTCAGACAAATAAAGAATGTCGAGAACCATGTATCAATTAAATAGACTTATATAAATTAATCATTATAAACCGGAACTGACATTCTATAACCGGAAGTAGCTATATATATATATATATATCACTTATTTACGGGAAAAGCGATATTTACTATTTGGGGTTGAAATCAGTGTTGATATACCTTTCATATGATACCGGGAGTGACAATTTTTCAACCGAAAGGATAAAGTTTTGGCAAAAGAATTGGGAATCAATAAATGTTTTGTATTAGCATGGAGATAGCTATTTTGTTACCCAAAAGACACTTTTAGTAAACCTGAAGTCGTTATTTGTCGATTATTTATAAGCTTGGTGTGGAAAGACTTTTTAAATATATTTTTCTATATTGAACTATTTTTTAGATTTTGCTTGTGACATATTCATCATGTTTCTAATATGAATAGTTGAATCTTCTGAATAGCTTGGAAGAGAGTCAACATGCTCTTTGTCCATCGACATAATGTTTTGGATATTTTTTCACCAAACACAAAAATGCCAACCCTTTTAAATCAAAACAAATCTATTTTAAAGTTAATTCATAGGACCAGTGAACATACATTATTTAATTTTGCTACAGTCTATTCAATTTTCTTTACCACACATAGGTATAAAAGTTACATATTTTAACTTAATTTTATTCATATATAGTTCTTTTGCTATTGCTTGTTAATTTATCAAAATCGGTGACATTGCATATGTTACCGTGTGAAGTTATTTTTAGAATTGACTCAATTTATGTGTATGCTTTTTTATGTAATTTGATTTTTTAATAAAAAAAAATAGCTTTGTAAATTCCAAATTATGTATGAATGATGTCGTTATAAATCAAAAAGAAAGTAGTCCACCTTTTCTTTTTTATCATTTGTTAGCTAGTTCTAACTTTTTTGTCAAAATTAAAGTGAAAATAAATTTTGGACAAAATATAATTGGTAATGGTTGAAGGCATTTGGTTTTTTAAAACACGTAAATAACTTATTATACAAACAAGTTCTTTAAGCATTGCCCCCCTGTGTTTCCAATCATGATATGACATTGACATTACCTTGTGTTATACTGTAGCTACATATTGCATCATAAACATTTATGAAAATGGTAACACGAAATAAAACATAAAGGAACCATAAATTGTCGAAAAATGTGAAGTGACATAAAGACGACATTGCACAAATTTTCCTTTTGACTATATTTGTTAAATAAGTAGTGCACTAGCTGCAACACCATTTACGCGTGTATTTCTGTACCTCTGTGAAATATTTGGTTCTTTAACTTGCAAGAGGTATGACTCTCTCTTAACACGGGTCAGCCATGTATCGTCCCCTTCCAACGAACTATCATCATTTCCTCAAGACCATACTCGCAAATGGTGTCAAGGGAGAGCCGAAAATTCAGTCCCTAAAATGTTCATCCGGAACTGGAATCGAACAAGGAACCTTTGTGTTAGTAGTCCAATGCACTAACCACTACACCTCGGCACTCTGGTGGATGTAAATAAATCAGAAAAGAATGGAGTGGTAACAAAAAATAAGACGATAAAAACGCTCTTGTATAAATGTTTCAATTCTTTTCATCAAAATTACTCTAACAGTATTGCAAACTTATATTACCTTTGTTTTCTTACAGATTAAAAAAAAAGACATCAGATATTAAAGATAAATTAAGACAAACGACGAAGCAAAACAGATAACACCATGGTTAAAATGAAAAAAATCAAAGGATATACAAGCAATTATCTACATCACTCCCCAAAGAAAACATAAAACTGATAGGGACAAACCACACTAAAACCCGGTTAATTCAAGTGCTGGAGAAAAGGAGTAAGATCCTTTTTCACTAGTGGCACTCGTCATGTTGTATTTGGCAAGTAACAAATAAGTGTAACGTCGCATTTGATGGTGCTATCACTATGGCAAAGATAATGGGATATAGTTTTGTGCTTTGATTTGTATATGGTTGTTTGTAGTTTAATCGTGTTTATTTTGTACGTTTTTTAGTTTGAACATCGCTTTGTTCTTTTTCGTCCATTTAACAAATATAGATCCAACAACTGCAACAAGTGTGTTACGACTTTTTGGCTTTATATCTATTTTGATCTGAGCGTCACGGATAAGTCTTATGTAGACAAAACTCGCGTCTGGCGTATTAACTGAAAACCCCAGTACCTTTGATAACTAATAACGATATTTCTCAACTCTAACAATTTAATTTTTATATTTAAAGCGCGAGGCTGTCAACTGCAGATTTTTTGTTCAATCTCTATGTCCAAATGAACATTCATTTTTATGTAAATTTCTAAAGGGTACTGTTATTGATGACACGTTTGATACATAGATTCGTACGTGGATACCAGTGGATTTTTGGGGCTTTATCAAATCGAGGTAGTTAAACTATCAATTTATGAAATCCTTGGCGTGGACCTTAAAATTAAAATTTGACTATCAATATTTAATTAATCCGATAACCTACTAGTAAATATATTCCAATTGATATTCTATAGTCTGTCTTTCTTTGCTGTGATGTTAAACTATTGTTTCGAATAAGGGAGCACATTTGGTATCAATAAAACGTTTAATCCCGCTGCAATTGTTTGCACCTGTCCTAAGTCATGCATCTGAAGTGTATATAGTTGTCGTTTGTTT
This sequence comes from Mytilus edulis, assembly GCA_019925275.1. NCBI lineage: Eukaryota > Metazoa > Mollusca > Bivalvia > Mytilida > Mytilidae > Mytilus > Mytilus edulis. The sequence goes on from CM034359.1 coordinate 84,525,433, forward strand.
ATGTGGTTTCTTAGTACTTCTCGTTTCTCTTTTTTATATAGATTAGACCGTTGGTTTTCTCTTTAAATGGTTTTACACTATTAATCTTTTGGAGCACTTTCTAGCTTGCTGCTTGGTGTGAACCAAGGCTCCGTTTTGATGACCTGACCATGACCTATCATGGTTTACTTTTATTTATTGTGACTTGGATGGAGAGTTGTCATATTGGCACTTACATCTCATCTTCATATATAAAAAAAAAGATGTGGTATGCTTGCCAATGAGACAACTATATACACAAAAAAAATGACACAAACATTAACAACTATAGGTCACCGTACGGCCTTTAACAATGAGCAAAGCCCATACCACATAGTCAGCTATAAAAGGCCCCGATAAGACAATGTAAAACAATTCAAACGAGAAAACTAACGGCCTTATTTATGTAAAAAAATGAACGAAAAACAAATATGTAACACATAAACAAACGACAACCACTGAATTACAGGCTCCTGACTTGGGACAGGCACATACATAAATAATGTGTCTAATAATTAAAAATCTCTTTCGAGTGCTTTCAACATTCCACAAAATTGTCAATTATGTTATGACCTGTTAGCATATTTTAATTCATCCAGTAAGCTGGTATATGTTATTACCCTTCAGTTCATCCCATCATCTTGTGAAATCACCATCAACCGCACATTGATTAAATCTTTTATATAATTTGTGTCGAATGGGTAACATTGCCATATAATTAGAGAAATTGATATTATGACCCTGTTGTCATATATTTCTACAGTCATGGATATAAGCAGATACTCGATAATATCGATAAACTCGAGCATCAGTGCATCAAATTCACGCTTTCTTATCCATTCAAATCAATTCAAAGTAAATTAATGAAATCAATCGACTTCCTTTATACAATAGAGCAACGATAATAACAGTATGTTCGCGTAAAAACAGTTGCATTACCTATTTAATTTGTTGCATATCCACAAAAATTACAACATATGGCGTCAAGACAAATGCCGATAAAATGAATAAGCATTATTTTTTATCTCACTTCATCAGATTGATTATCAGCAAAACAAAAATGTTCTTCACAACCTACCTAACTGTATCGGTGATATACTAAGTAGAAATGGTTTACTTAATAACATAAGCGATGCTACTCATTTTGATTCTCGAACTGGATCGTTGTCCATATTGATTCCATTTAATTTATTGACTCGGTTATTATACCTATTAATAGAGATATAAGTGATAATGAAGGTACTTGCATAATAGTCAGAAGCGGGTTCAGCAACTCGAAGAGTTTCAAACGTACAATATGGGACTATAAAAGGGAGGATTATAATTTTATGAAACATAAGGTTTCAGCGGTCGAATGAAAGAAAATATTTGATAATGATAATAGCATCAATAAATCTTGCAATATATTTAGGCACGATTTCTTTAAAAGTGACTGAATCTTGCATTCCGAAAAAAGAAGTAGTTATTCGATCTTATGATAAAATTTGGTTTAATTCAAATCTCCGTATAGAAATAGGAAAACGAGACAGGTTTCGTAAAAATAAACAAATCATTAACATATTGCGCTCCTTTTTGTAAGGTCTACTGGTGCCGGAATGTTTTAATTTCATATTCTGTGGATTTAGACAGATTCTATGATTACTCAGCACACTTATTTTGGTTTTGAGTTTCGCCTACTTCACGATTTCGTAAAACACTCTTCGGACTATAACTATGTTAGTTGCATCTACTTTTAGATCTATATCGTCAGATGATTGAGAGATGCGTGTTCGGCGCATTTACTATTAGCTAATAGTTTTGGAAAATATTAAATTGATGTTGGGTATTTAACAACAAAGACCATTGACAAACTTTCGGAATGCTTGAATTGTTGTTTTAACCTTCTGCGCATTGGAATCCGAAAGTATATTTCCATGAAGCAAAACATACTAAAAGAAGATTTTTAGCCTGATAGCACTTGACAATCCTCTTCAGGTTTGAGCTGCCAAAAACCCTGGTTTACAATCAGCTCTTTGTTATGTTTGACTGTCCCTCTTGTACTTGTCCGCCCCTCTTCATGTACCATTTTGCGCCAATTATTCTTTTTGTGTTGTCCTTTATTGGTAAATGGTAAAATTCAGTTTTATATGGCCACTTTTTTATTCATATACTTTTAGCTTGACTTATTTTGGCTTCTGAACGACTATCAGTAAGTTTATCCAGTCACTTTGTTCGTTAATTCTTCTAAAAAAACACGATGTTTGTCCATTCCTTCAAATGTCTTTTCAAAATTGTTTTGGGCGAAAATGATATTTTTCTTAGAGCATTAAAGACAAGTTAAACACATTTGTCAATTTTATTTAGACAGAGTTTCTCTAGACACCGTAGACCATTGGATAAATACATTATTCGAAAATGCTTAATAGAGGTTTGTTTCTGTTGCACATTCATAATAATGAGTCAAAAATCCCGGAATGCTATCAATCCAAGCAAATGCAATGGTTTGGAGTAACTGATAAAGAAATCAAATTATTCTTAACTTGTATTTTCAATTGACAATTGCCTTTTTCTTGCAGTTTATTACAGCATACATAAGCATAATTAATACCGCCAGTGTACTGAACAATTCACCTTTCATTGCAATATGTTAAATTACTTTATAATTTTAAGCTAGAACTGAGTGTTTTAGTTTTTTTTGAAAAGCGATACTGGTGGCAGGATATATCACTTAATAATATTTACTTACATCTTTCTCATGTAAACAATTTTCTAGTCCAAGTTTCTTTTTCATATTTTCAAACACAACTTTCTTCCTTTTAGTAACAAACTTTTCCTCTTTAACACCAAGCTCGTTCACATCTCTAATTCTGACGTCCGCATCTCTATGGATCATATGAAAAGTAAAGTCACAAAAATACTGAACTCTGAGAAAAATTCAAAACGAAAAGACCCTCAACCAACGGCAAAATTCAAAACCTCAAACACATCAACAGAATCATATTTCTAACTTGGGTACAGGTATTTTCTTATGCAGAAAAGGATTGATTAAACCTGGTTGTATAGTATGCTAAACCTCTCACTTGTATGACAGTCGCGTCAAAGTCTAGTATATTGGCAATGATGTATGAACAAAACAAACAGACACAATAGGGAAACATGTCACCAAAAGGGTTACAGCAATCAACATTATGGTACAAAAATGTATATGAATAAACATAAAAACAATTGACGATGATGATCAAGGCTTCTAAACGTCGAATGTCAAGTTAAACGGATGCATAGAACGATAATAAATTTATGCACTATGTATATTAACCATTATCAAATAAATATAACTACGCTGAGACAGATTTTTATTGTGCTTGTTCCAAGATTTAACTAGAAAATGATGTAACCCTACATGAACTTTATACTATTTGTTTACTCCAAGTTGACCAGTCCTATTACTGACTCAGTTGATAGGTATTTAATATTAATGTTAAAGATTCATTGGTTGGAGACCTTCGACACCCGAGGAGGTCATGATACCACTAGACAACCATTGAAATTAAAATATGTTAAACATTTTTATGCTGATCATTTTTTTAAAAGATACATAATTTACTTGATTGATTCAAATATGAAAGTGGAGTGACCAAGCCAACATTTTTTAACTTTAATTAACCACCCTACCTGCTGGCTAAATTATGACCTTTTTGAAAGAGAAATATGTATTCTTTAATTTTTGCCTGGTAGTAGAATTGAAATATGGTGCATTTTTTTTTAAATAATGTCAAAGGTTAGTGCTTGAAATTTTCACGACTGTCAATTTATTTCAAAAAAGGGTATAAAAAGTCTCAAAAAATATCTGAATTGTTACTAAAAAAGAAATTCATAATGAAATAAATTGTGACACTTCATTTTTTTACTTAATTTGAAAATAATGAAACCACCAAATGCACATTTTAATTCAGACAAGCGACAAAATAGAAGAAGGAACAACTGAATTTCAATTCATTTTTTTTACATTGCATGTACTTCTTAAGATATATTTCATAATTTTCCGGCATTTATAAAAAGAATCGAAGTCAATTTGGTTTTTGCTTTGATGTATATTTATTGCCAATCACAAATATTTTACAAGGCAATTCAATCAAATGAGTTTAATTATGGACTTACGTCTCAGCGTATATTCTAGCTCTGAACTATTTAGTTTTCATGTTCCTTTGCCTTAAAAAAAAAGCACACATGTACCACTTAGAAAGAAAGGTTGAATGGGGTATTTTAACAAACAAAGGGCAAGACAACTTTCGAAAACCTGACACCAGTCATCGTTTTTCACGTCGTCCTCTTCCAATATTGCGCGGTGAGTTAAACAATTTCTACAACCACCAGACCTTTCACATGAACAAATATTGGTGTACGCTGAATTCGGTTGGTTGCATACACAGTTGTTATTGCAAGCTGTTTTCCCTTGTCTGTATACGTACAAACAAGGTCTTGAGGGATATCTACTGACATAGGTCCCTAAAAGAAAATCGAAAGCAAACCGTTTTTACACCCTAACCAACCAGAATCTTTTGAAAATATGATCACTGGTTTACCAATATGAGAGCGTATCCAAACTTGCGTTTAAAGCATTGCACGTGGGATTGACAGTCCAACGTGTTTTCACATGGGGGAATTTTTACAAGACTGGCATCCTTTGTGGCGGCAAACTCCTTAGCTTGTTTTGATCATCATTAAGACACCTGAACTTTCCCTTTGGATCATACAATGAGGCGATAAATGCACTTCCAATGTTAACGGGGATTCCTAATCTCCCGTTTGAAAACTAATCGGATTTGGCACAACTTTTCGAAATGTTTGTCCTTAATGCTAATCCTATTATAATTGTTTGGCTATACCTATTTTGATATAAGCGTCACTGATGAGTCATATGTAGATGAATCTCGTTATAAACCTGGTACCTTTGATAAATATTATCATAACTTGGAAGATTGAAAAAAGGGCAAATTTTCTCTTGAAGGAGATAATTTATATCACATTTACAACATTTCCACATGGTAACATCATCATGGAACAGAGCTGAAGGTATGGGACCAATAGGACATGCCAATATCCTGACAACAGTCTCATTCTCTTGAACATTAGCAAAAACTAAAGCGATACGAACTATTTATACTGGGTTTATATTTGCCTAACAAAGTCACTTGATTAACACTTGAGTGTTGAGGTCTTGGTCGTATCATCGAAAGTATTGAGAGGAGACCTTGACATACGACTGTAGAAGACATGGGTATCAGACTCATTAGACCGGCCTTCCACAAAAGATTTACCCAGCTGGTTGCCACGTAAGAGATTGAAGAAGAGAATCATTTATTGAGGCTTTGATTTCTGTAGAAATAATAGTATTTATGAATGGCTAAGGATGATCGGCAACGTTAAATGGATAGTTCATATTTGAATGCATATACCATATCAAATCAAAGACATGCTTCTTTTCGTGTCATTGCCGTTGGCTTGTTTTCTTCGTGTTAATTTTCGGTATCTGTGGCTAATCCCAATCTTTATCTCATTTCAGAACTAAAATGCGCAAGGATGTGTCTTGTAAGCATTCATCGAAATATAGAATTGTTTTTCTTGTTAGTCCTATATATATATATATATATCAGTCTAAAGATTTGCACAACGGTACTGTACCGTTGTGCAAATCTTTAGACTGATATAATTTTTTCCTTATCTGCATAGTATCGCCTATTCTAGACGATCCGGTACATAGTAAATTTGCTGGTTGGTCCTTTTTATAGACTTTTATATATATATATATATATATATATATAGATGTCTTTACAACCTTTATAATCTTTAATACTAGTTTTCGCTGTAGCCATATCACTCCAGATACTGTTTAAGGCTCCATGATTATGCCTGATTGACAAATTCACCTGATTTTACCGTTTTAGACAGATTCAGCATATCCAATATGTAGGCTGGTGTCCACCTAGCATAGTTAGTCCGATTGGTAATGATTAAGTATCGCAAAATTGCAGCTACCATTTTCATATGTAAAGCCACTACCCATTCCGTTCAGCCCTAATGTTCTGTTGCCATATCTCAACTGTACGAAGAAACATATCCCAAAAAACGAAGGTTGGTGATAGTTTACAAGAGTGTTTCCTGAAATCTCCAAACATAGCAAAACATATGGGTTTTTTTAAATTAGAAAAAAAAACCTGTGCAATACCTTCAGTGCTTTTTGGTGTTTCAGCAAATGAACTGTGACATACATTTGGTTCAATATTAATTAACGATTTTCGTCTTAAAACCAATTAAAGAACGCATTTAAATTAAACAAAAGAACCATAAGAGCTAGTTTCATACCAAATATTTATCAAAGGTACCAGGATTATTATTTAGTACGCCAGACGCGCGTTTCGTCTACATAAGACTCATCAGTGACGCTCAAATCAAAATATTTATAAAGCCAAACAAGTATAAAGTTGGAGAGCATTGAGCATCCAAAATTCAAAAAAGTTGTGCCAAATACTGCTAAGGTAATCTATACCTGGGATAAGAAAATTCTTAGTTTTTCGAAAATTCAAAGTTTTGTAAACGGAAAATTTAAAAAATGACCACATTATTGATAATCATGTCAACACAGAAGTGTTGACTACTTGGCTGGTGATACCCCCGGGGACGAAACGTCCACCAGCAGTGGCATCGACCCAGTGGTGTAAATAGTTATCAAAGGTACCAGGATTATAATTTAGTACGCCAGACGCGCGTTTCGTCTACATAAGACTCATCAGTGACGCTCAAATCAAAAAATTTATAAAGCCAAACAAGTATTAAGTTGAAGAGCATTGAGGATCCAAAATTCAAAAAAGTTGTGCCAAATTCTGCTAAGGTAATCTATACCTGGGATAAGAAAATCCTTAGTTTTTCGAAAATTCAAAGTTTTGTAAACGGAAAATTTAAAAAATGACCACATTATTGATATTCATGTCAACACAGAAGTGTTGACTACTGGGCTGGTGATACCCTCGGGGACGAAACGTCCACCAGCAGTGGCATCGACCCAGTGGTGTAAATAGTTATCAAAGGTACCAGGATTATAATTTAGTACGCCAGACGCGCGTTTCGTCTACATAAGACTCATCAGTGACGCTCAAATCAAAATATTTATAAAGCCAAACAAGTATTAAGTTGAAGAGCATTGATGATTCAAAATTCCAAAAAGTTGTGCCAAATACTGCTAAGGTAATCTATACCTGGGATAAAAAAAATCCTTAGTTTTTCGAAAATTCAAAGTTTTGTAAACGGAAAATTTAAAAAATGACCACATTATTGATATTCATGTCAACACAGAAGTGTTGACTACTGGGCTTGTGATACCCTCGGGGACGAAAGTTCTTTCTCCAAAACGTCTGGAGTAGACCATTTCACATTTAGGCAACAGCATTCAACATGTACAATTAATTGTCAAATGTTTGCACAGCATATTGTTTTCCAGCACGTTTTGACATATCTAAACATTGTTTCATACAATGTGGTTGAAAATAATATTGCTATGTGAGGCTTGACATCTTACAACCGGAGCATTGGCTACAGACGAAATTTCAGATTTAGCCTTTTGCAAGAACCGGTCCAAAATGGAACTCATTGTTCATTGCATTCTGTAGAAAAGGGAAGCGAATCTACGTTTTGTCTCGACAGAAGTCGCAGAAATACCAAAGTCAGGACAGATGCAACTCGGTTTTTGATGAAACAAGACATAATCATCCCATAAACATTAGAATAACGAGGAGGTCCATACCGTTATGTTGGCTTGTCGAAAGGTAAACATGCCATAAGATTGGTATTCGAATCATTTAACGTCTAAGTACTTTCTAGTCCCCGTTTAACCTTTATGGAACTCATATGGGCGTGTCTTGGATTCTGTCTATTTCCAAATTTGCTAAACTAGTCCGATATCTATGTACTTCAGAATAGGATACACAAAAACCATGAGAGTTTGGATTACAATAAAAAAATGTTTAGAGCCAAAACCATGGTGTAATTGAAAGCCAAAGCAAGATGAAATGGGGTTAACAGGTTTATGTTTAAAGCAAGTATGCATTCTGTTATTTCCAGGACTTTTCGGAGTTTGTCGACAGAAAGATTAGAAACAGTACTACAATCTTTCAATGAGCATCAGAATAACGGGAAGGACCATATCATATTTATTGAATAATGATGCAAAGTTGAAAATCCTTACTAAGATGATTTATAAAAAAAAAGCCGTACCTTGACTTATAATTGTTTATTTATCAAACATTGTGATTTGAAAGGAAATTTGTCTCATTGGCACTTTTGTTATTTCATAAGCAACACGATGGTTGCCACGTGTTGAGCCGGATCTGCTTATCCATCCGGAGTACCTGGGATCACCCCTAGTTTTATGTTGGTTCGTGTTGCTTATTCTTTAGTTTTCTATGTTGTGTCGTGTGAACTATTTATTGTCTGTTTGTATTTTTTTTATTTTGAGCCATGGCGTTGTCAGTTTTTTTTCGATTTATGATTTTGACTGTCCCTCTGGTATCTTTCGTCTCTCTTTTACCACATTTTTTTGTTTGAATTTAATCAATTTTGGCTGATGGATCCAAATTATTGCCATGTTCACCTTTTATGTCTGTTTTTGTTTTTTCACCCAATTTTGTCAAAATATTTGGACGTATTAACAGCAGTCATACAAATAGAGCATTTAGTTAGCCATAAAACCAGGTTTAACTAACTATTTCTTCGGAGTCGTGTCAGAAATATGACAAAATATTTAATCAGTCTGCTGATGCATAGAGTTTTATGATGTCGGTTTCCAACGGAGTTGGGGTGACGTATTGTTATTATACGATTCTTTTTTCTTTATTCCTCTTCCACACATCTTGTCCACCCTATTTCTCGGAATCGAATTGATCAATTTTAATAGAACTATACCAAAATGTTGACCACTATGTGAAGAAGTGCAATCGGGGGTTGACTTTTTCAAGATGGCCACAGTTTCGCAAAAATGCGGGAAAATGTGTTTCAAACTGGAAGACACTCCACAGGAATGGTCACTGGAATGTGCTGAATTGCAGTTTGACTTTGGAATTTTCAAAATGTTTGCCGTTACCATGGAAACAGCTAAAATACCAAAAACTCTAACTCTTTTGTTATAAGACGCAACTGGATGAAAACGTTACCTAGTATGCCAAGATGTCAAGACAATATTTTGATAGTCCAAAATGGCCGCCGTTGTCATGGAAACTGGGGGCAAGTTTTACATTGTCCCTATGGGACAATGAAAAAAATCGACATTCTTTTTAAAGAGAATTTCGTAAAAGTCAATGAAATTGTATTGATGTATAACATGACATTTGGCAATGAGTTGTTAGAATTTTGAAATTATCTACTGTTACTAAAGGCAACAGTAGTATAAGCCCAGTAGTCAGCACTTTTTGTGCTGACATGAATTGTCATTGATATGGTTATATTACAAATTTACTGTTTACACATTTTTGATTTTAAAATTTTTAAATACTAAGGCTTTTCTACATCAGGCATAGATTACCTTAGCTGAATTTGGCAAAACTTTTAGGAATTTTGGTCCTCAATGCTCTTCAACTTCGTAATTTATTTGGCTTTTTAACTTTTTTGGATTTGAGCGTCACGGATGAGTCTTATGTAGACGAAACGCGCGTCTGGCATATTTACTAAATTTAGTCCTGGTATCTATGATGAGTTTATATACCGCTGTTCAAAATTCATAAATCGATAGGGTTACAAACTAAAACTAAAAATTCAAGAGAACTAGGACACAACAGAGACAAAACACCGAAATGTAACACACACAGAAACGAACTATAATGTAACAATGGCCATTTTCCTGACTTGGTACAAAGCATTTTATGAAAAAAATGGTGGGTTGAACCTGGTTTTGTGGCATGCCAAACCTCCCGCTTAAAGGCAGTGTTAATAATAACATTAGAATGACAACATTACACGACAGGGTTGCAAGAAATAAAACAGATAAATGGGAGAAAATATATGACAGATAAACAAACGAATAATAGCAATCACAAGGTAAAAGGTTCAAAAATATTTGTATACGCCAGACGCGCGCTACGTCCTCACAAAACCATGATCAGATTTAGAAAGTTTGTAAGCCATAACAACTACAAAGTTGAAAATCGCCGAGGACTAAAATTTCCAAAAAGTTGTGAGGACAGGGTTATCCGCCTCTGACAAAAACATCATTATTATCAAGAATAATACATAGTTTTGCAAACAGTAAATTTTATAAAACGACTATATAATAGATATACATGATTAAACTGAAGTGGTGATAACTTATAAAATAAAAAACGCATACAATTAAAATATCACAGCCCTGTTAGCCATAGTCAATGCAACACCCAAAGTGAATTCAAATGATAAATTTTTAAAACGTGTTCCGAAAATAAGAAAGACTTTAGATGAAATTCAAGATAAGATTTGTATGACTCATCTAACTTATATAAATAACAGTGAAAATTATAATACTAATTAATATCTTAATGGAAGTAGTAATTAGATAATTAATTGTATTATCTAGCTTTGTGGGTGTTTCTTCTGATCAAACTGAAAACCATATAAATTTTGTATATTTCGTTGATCTAAAATTAAATCTACCAAATGAACTGGATGAGTAGTTATCCTTAACACAACACACGAATACAACAGAAAAAAAATACGAATTGCAACTACAAATGTTAATACATTTGACAACATCCAACAACAAACACAACATCAAAACCCAACAAATTAATTTGGGATGGAAAAGTACCGTGCCACGTCTTACAGCTATACGAATTCATACTCAACAAAACAGTCACATTCGGGAATACGTCACGTTTGGTAATCAAAAGATCAGACGAACCATGGATACAGTCCAAAATTTCAAAAACAATCAAAACGCTTAAAACTGGATGGAACTATACAGAAATGATAACTGGCATAGGCAGACTTTCATTTTGAAGTAGGAATTATAAAATGCCCGCGTTAACCATGGAAACAGTAAATATTTCCAAAGTTTCTAAATGCTCCTAACTGATTGAAACTTTACAAAAATATTAATTTGCATTTGTAGATGCACTCTCTGACTTTGGAATTATCAAAATGGCTGCCGCTCGCCTTACAATGGGGGAAGGGTGTCATCTGCTATTGCTTTTAATGGCAAATTAGTTATCTGGTTTTTTTTTAAATTAAGGTCTTTCCTTTCCCTATAAGGAAAGACCTTACTATTTCTAATGAATATAATTATTAAGGTCTTTTCTTTCACTATAAGGAAAGACCTTACTGTATTTCTTCTGTAATTAAGGTCTTTCCTTTCACTATATGGAACGACCTTACTGTATTTCTTTTGTTTTAAGGTCTTTCCTTTTACTATAAGGAAAGTTCTTACTGAATTTCTTAATTTGATTATTATTATTTGGTCTTTCCACCTTTCCATGGAAAGACTCATTGATTTTGTTCTGATTATTAGGTCTTTCAACCTTTCCGTGGAAAGACCTATTGATTTTGCTATGAATATTATTAGGTATTTACACCTCTTTTTTTTGGAAAGACATATTGTATTTGTTTTGATTATTATTAGGTCTTTCCGCTTTTCCAAGGAAAGACGTATTGGTTTTCTTCTGATTATTTTTTTTTCTTCTGCCAAATATTTTCTTCGCTATTTTTTTTGTTTCGCAAGATGGCGCTTATATATTTGAAATATGATATCGAACAGTTTATGCGCTTTTGAAACTGACCCTGCTAAACCTAATTCTTTCCCATATAAGAGTTATCTCCTCGAACACTGTTTTCTTGTGATATCTAACGCTTCGCAAACTTATAAGAAACCTGCAAAAACAAATTTACAAATTGCTCGTTATATCCTCAGGATTTTCTGTTTTATTTGAACGAAGCCGTATAAAGATTCCATATGAGAGTTATTCCCCCTTATGTATTTGATATAAGTCAAATGTACTTTCAACTGGAAAACCAGAAGGATAGAGTCCTATGGTCTTTTGATTTGAGGTCCTCGGTCCAAAAAAGGAAAATGAGGTAATGGTCAAAGGTCAAGGTCATGTTCAAATTTTTATTTTGGCTTGTAACCTCATATTTTCGGAAATCATATAAGATATTGACAAAATATTTTCACACAATTGTTAGTTGCGACATGTCGTAAGACATACATTTTGGTCAAAAGGGAACGTAGACATTTGATGCGAGTTTACCCCCCTTTTATATCCAATTTAGTCCTTTGCTAATATAACTCATTTACAGTATAAAGTAGAGGCCTATAGTCGTTTAATTAGAGGTCCTTGGTCTATGACCTTGAAATTTAGCTCAAGGTCATTTGTTCATTTAACGTTCTAGATTTTGACCTTTGCTTTTACTTCATAAGTATGCATGATAAAGCCCTGGGACTTTTTGCATAAGGTTGCAAACAATGTGACCTTGGAAAAGCCAACCGGCAGTGACCTTTTGTAAACCGGAAGTAGCTATTTTTTGTACTAAATTAATGTAAAAGTATATAGAACCATATATTTTTGGAATCAGTGTCATGTTACATGTAACTGTCAAACAATAACAGAAGTAACATCTTTAAAACCGGAAGTTAAAAATTATCTCCGTTATTTATATCTTTTTGTATAGAAACCTTATATTTTTTGCAATCAGCGTACAATAAGCTGTCATTTGACGCTGCAACTGACATTTCAAATCAAATCATGATATTTTCATTTTAAATTGGTCCTTTCTGCTGGAAAGACCTTGCATTGTTCTGTGAACAATTGGGGTTTTTTTCTACCGCCAAATTTTGTTCTTGTGTTACATGTTGTTTCACAATATGTCGCTTAAATATTTTTCATATTGTACCGTATAGTTTATGCGCATTTAAATATCACCCTGCTAAACCGAACCATTTTCTTTGTAAGAGTTATCTCCCTGTTCACTGTTTATCATCAGTTTGCATCTCCTTCGTAACAAATAAAGAAAGCGACAAAATTCTTTTAACTTGTTCCTTAAATCCTCAGGAATTTTTGGCTAATTTGAATCAAAGCGATTCGATGAAATTTTATATTAGTTATCTACCTTGACGAAATAAATTTGTCGGTATGTGTTATTAACTTATAAACCGTTAACCGTATAACCCTGGTATGTTTTTATTTGAGGTCCCTAGGTTCTAACTGAGGTCAAGGTCAAAGGTCAGGATCAAGTTTTCAATTGTGACTTTAACTTGTCTTTGCATTTTCTCCAATACTTTTAAAGCTATGTATAAATGAACAAGTGCAAAATGATTGCTTTATGGTAATAAAGATATGTTACATTTGGTGTGATACAATCTAATGGCATCGTGTAGGAGTTAGTGCCCCTGAAATGTCTGTTATAAGTTAATTGATTATTACTTCAACTAGATCCATTATGAAACCATATGACCTTTAATAAAAGTTTGGGTGGCATATGACCTTGTAAAATGACAACCAGAAGTGACCTTGAGAAAACCGGAAGTAGCATTTTTTGTCCTTTTTTGTGAAAAAGTACTCCGAATCCATATATTTTGTAATTTAGATACATAAACTTATCACTCAAGACTATTAACAACTTTCTGTAAACCGAAAGTAGCCAATTATCTCCTGTTCTACATACAAAAGTATTTAGAAACTATATGTATTTGAGATCAGTGTGAAAGAAGCTATCATGTAATACCAGATGTGATATTAAATTCACCGAAAGCACATCATCTCTCTTATTTCACTTACAAATATATAGAAACCATGTATTTATCTTATCTGTATAACGAAACTTATGGTTTGAACTATCTTCTTCTCAGTACCTTTGAATTGAAAGGCCTTCAATTGTTCTCTGAACAATTGGCTTTTAATTATTATTAATTTTTTTTCTCCCGCCTACTTTTTTTCATTTGCTGTATTTTTTTTGTGTCGCAAGATTTCGCTTAGACCTATGGTATATGTTATAGTACAGTTAATAGCGTTTTGAAACTGACACCGCGTAACCAAAATATTTTTAACGAAAGAGTTATCTCCCGAACACTGTTTTTCTTGTAATTTCGTAGACGTCGCAACTGTGTAAGAAACTGAAGAATTTCTGTTACCAAATTGCTTATTATATCCTCAGGATGCTTTGATTAATTTTGACCGAAGCTATCTGGAGACCTCATATAAGAGTAATCCCCCTTATGCATTTGATATAAGTGATATGCATTTCTAACTGGTAAACCAAAAGTGAAATAGGCCTAGGGTCTTTTGATTTGAAATCCATGGGGAAAATAAGGTCAAGGTCAGAAGTCAAGGTCATATTCTTAACTTTGATTTTGACTTATTTTCACCATTTTCAAAAACCGTATAATATATCGAGAAATTATTTTCACTAAATTGTTAGTTGTGACATGTCGTAACTTATTAATTTTGGTTGAGAGGGCGCGTAAACAATACATGGGAGTGTACGCTTATCTACTATTTAGAATCATGGGTAAAGTGATACAACTCATTAACAATACACATTAAAGTCCTAAGGTCTTTTGATTTGAGGTCCTTGGTTTATGATCTTGAAATTGAGGTCAATGTCATAGATAGATTGGACGTTCTAGATTTCGACCTATGTTTAGCATCTATAAGTATACATCATAAAGCAAAAAGAACTGACATTTTAAACTGAATTTTCTTGTTTACCTATCAGAATATATTGCTTTAATTAATTTGTTTCCTTTGTTTTTTGTTTTTGTTTTGCAAGATGTCGCTTAGACATATGGTATATGATTTCGAAAAGTCAATTCGCTTTCGAAACTGACACCGCGTAACCAAAATCGAATGTAAGAGTTATCTCCCCGAACACTGTTTTTCTTGTTATTTCTTATGTGTCGCAACAGTATAAGAAACCGACAAATTTATTTTACAAAATTACTCGTTATATCCTCATGAAGAATTGCTTAATTTTAATCGAAGCTATCCGGAGACTGCAAATGAGAGTTAGTGTATGATATAAGTGATATGCATTTCTAACTGGTAAACCATAAGTGATAGAGACCTAGGGTCTTTTGATTAAAGATATTTGGTCCAAAAAGATGAAACTTAGGTCAAGGTCAAAGGTCAAGGTCATATTCTAAATTTTGATCTTGGCTTATTTTCACTTATCTTCATTAACCTTATGAGATATCGACAAATTATTTTTACTAAATTGCTACTTGCAACATGTCGTAACTTATAAATTTTGGTTGAAAGGGTACGTAGACAATGAATGGGAGTGTTCGCCCTTTTATTTTTAGAATTATGCGTAAAGTGATATTACTCATTAACCATACATATAAAGAAACAAGTGTCTTTTGATTTGAGAACCCTAGTGTATGACCTTGAGGTCAAGGTCATAGGTTAATTTGACGCTCCAGATTTTATCCTTTGCTTTAAATTCATAATTATACATCATAAAGGTTGCAGTTCTGTAAATATTAACAATTCATTTTCCCATAGGAACTCCCTTTGCGGCTAAAACTGTACCACTTTTACCATGAAGTTTTGAAAAAATCATATCCTAGAATGGAAAGTTCATATGCACTACTAGTTTTCAAAGGTCAAAATATAGGGCAGTGCGGTATATTTCTAACGTTTATATACCCCAAATTTCTAAGAGTTTAAACTAGCACTAAATTTTATAACTACCCCTGCCTGGTC
Source organism: Mytilus edulis (assembly GCA_019925275.1). Taxonomy (NCBI): domain Eukaryota; kingdom Metazoa; phylum Mollusca; class Bivalvia; order Mytilida; family Mytilidae; genus Mytilus; species Mytilus edulis. Next base: position 84,541,143 of record CM034359.1, read on the forward strand.
TGTGTGGATATCACAGATTTCAATATAAACAATATTCACATGTATATTTACTGGTAACATTCATAAGTTATGTCTCTTTGCGATGCAACCTAGAGATCAGAACAGGGAACCAGTATGAAAGAAAATTAATTATCTATGAATATTCATAATCTCTCCATTTTTTGGTTTGAGAAACAGCTGTATTTACAGTACTTGCAACCTTAGGCGTTACTATTTCAGCGATCAATCAGCAGTCATCGATCAGTCACCGATCAGTCAAGTTCGCGTCAAACTCACGGCAGCAATCCGTCAGACTTATAGTAAAAGTAATTAACTGATCGGACTGATCGGACGGATAGAACCGATCGACCTTGATGACGGATTGACCTGTAATACGTCACATGATAAACTAATACAAATTACGGAATCTTAATTTCGTTTAGTTTAATTAAAATGGCGACTAGTGAAAATCGAACTTTCAATGATCATGATGATACATTTTGCTTTAATAATAATAATTTAGCAAAGTTTTATTGAAAAGAAATGTACAGATAAAACCTAACATAAATATTATTATTAAAGAATGGTCTTTTTGTTTTATTTAGGTTATAATATATTTTCAAACCCGGTGGGTTCTCAAACAGTGTCTACATTGCGATTTTTTTTATTTTATTATTTTCCAAACATACTCGGGAAAAGCAAAATGAAAGGATAAGTTAATGAAAGATGTAGTCTATATTTAAAATTTTTATATCCTTATCATCATAAAATTCTTTAAAAAAAAACTTATTATAATCAAGGACTTCTTATATTCCTGTCACAATCGAAGCCTATAAAATCTTAATAAAAGAAGACTCATTTTTTGATATTTTAAACAAGGCATGCCTTTAAACAAAGCGAATAAAATGTAAGTTAGATCTATCTGACACTCTTAATTTCATGAAAAAAAATTATTCTAATCTATAAAAAGTACAAAAATCCAATGGCGGTCAATAATCTTTAGTAAAATGAAGAAGTGTTAGCATTTTAGGCAACGCGTACAAAAATTAAATATTTTTTCCCATAAAGTAGGCATATTTTATGAAAAACAGCCAATCCTGATGTACAAAAAGTACTGAAATGATATGACGGTTAATAATGTGTATCAAAATAAACCAATAACTGCATTCTTATTCCACAAAAATATAAGTTTAAGTATTTTCATTCTCATTATATTTCAATTCTGATTAGAAGACTTGTCTCAAGATGGTAAAAATAACTGATTTCAAATAAAATAGCATCATTTTTAATAAAAAGAAGACTTGTTTTGGTTATTTTAAACAATGCGAATAAATTTTAAGTATGATTTCTCTGATACTAATTTCATGAAAAAAAACTATTCTAATCTATAAAAAGTACAAAAATCCAATGGCGGTCAATAATTTTTAGTACAATGAAGAAATATTTGCATTTTAGGCAGCGTGTACAAAAATTTAATATTTTTTCCGTAAAGTAGGCATACTTTATGAAAAACAGCCAATCCTGATGTACAAAAAGTACTGAAATGATATGACGGTTAATAATGTGTATCAAAATAAATTAATAACTGCATTCTTATTCCACAAAAATAAAAGTTTAAGTACTTTAATTCTCATTTCATCTCAATTCTGATTAGAAGACTGGTCTCAAGATAGTAAAAATAACTGATTTCAAATAAAATAGCATCATTTTTAATAAAAAGAAGAATAATTTTGGTAATTTCAAACAACACGAATAAAATTTAAGTATGATTTCTCTGACACTCTTTTAATTTCATGAAAAAAACCTATTCTAATCTTTAAAAAGTACAAAAATCCAATGGCGGTCAATAATTTTTAGTAAAATGATGAAATATTTGCATTTTAGGCAGCGCGTACAAAAATTTAATATTTTTTTCCATAATGTAGGCATATTTTATGAAAAACAGCTAATCCTGATGTACAAAAAGTACTGAAATGATATGACGGTTAATAATGTGCATTAAAATAAATCAATAACTGCATTCCTATTCCACAAAAATATAAGTTTTTGTATTTTAATTCTCATTACATCTCAATTCTGATTAGAAGACTTGTCTGAAGAGGGTAAAAATAACTGATTTCAAATAAAATAGCATCATTTTTAATAAAAAGAAGACTAATTTTGGTTATTTTAAACAACGCAAATAAAATTTTAGTATGATTTCTCTGACACTCTTTTAATTTCATGAAAAAAAAACCTATTCTTAATTAAATCTATAAAAAGTACAAAAATCCAATGGCTGTCAATAATTTTTAGTACAATGAAGAAATATTTGCATTTTAGGCAGCGCGTGCAAAAATTTAATATTTTTTTCCATAAAGTAGGCATATTTTATGAAAAACAGCTTATCCTGATGTACAAAAAGTACTGAAATGATATGACGGTTAATAATGTGCATTAAAATAAATCAATAACTGCATTCCTATTCTATAAAATATAAGTTTGAGTATTTTAATTCTCATTACATCTCAATTCTGATTAGAAGACTTGTCTGAAGATGGTAAAAATAACTGATCTCAAATAAAATAGCATCATTTTTAATAAAAAGAAGACTAATTTGGTTATTTTTAACAATGCAAATAAAATTAAAGTATGATTTCTCTGACACTCTTTTAATTTCATGAAAAAAACCTATTCTAATCTATAAAAAGTACAAAAATCCAATGGCAGTCAAACATTTTTAGTAAGATGAAGAAATATTTGCATTTTAGGCAAGGCGTACAAAAATTAAATATTTTTTCCATAAACAAGGCATATTTTATGAAAAACAGCCAAGCCTGAGGTACAAAAAGTACTGAAATGATATGACGGTTAATAATGTGCATTAAAATAAATCAATAACTGCATTCCTATTCCACAAAAATATAAGTTTTAGTATTTTAATTCTCATTACATCTCAATTCTGATTAGAAGACTTGTCTCAAGATGGTAAAAATAACTGATCTCAAATAAAATAGCATCATTTTTAATAAAAAGAAGACTCATTTTGGTTATTTTAATTAACGCGAATAAAATTTTAGTATGATTTCTCTGACACTCTTTTAAATTCATGAAAAAAAACCTATTCTAATCTATAAAAAGTACAAAAATCCAATGGCAGTGTCATATGGTATTTTGAACCCCCTAAAAATTGAACCCGGGGTCAAAATACCATGCGGTACAATGACCCCGGGGTCATTTTTCACATATGGTATTTTGAACCCCCTGCGGTATATTGAACCCCCCTGTTTTTGAGAAATAGTATTGAAGATAATCTAATTTACAATTTATTGGCTATTATTTTTTTTAATTAGAGGTTATGAGTAGGGGGTTCAATATACCGCAGGGGGGTCAAAATACCATGGCTATATAAAATTTTGCAAAATATCCAGTATGCTTAATACATTTAAACTACTTATTGAAGTATTATAACTATGTTCAGGAGTTAGAATAGCTTGAATTTTTGAAATTCAATGTCTATAGTAGGGGGTTCAATATACCGCAGGGGGGTCAAATTACCATGGCTAAGTAAAATTTTCAAAATATCTTTTCCAGTATGTTAAATACATACAAACTACTTGTAGGAGTATAATAACTATGTTAAGGAATTTGAAGAGCTAGAATTTTTTGAAATTGATGGTCTATAGTAGGGGGTTCAATATATCGCGCAAGGGGGTCAAAATACCATGGAAATTATTTTTTTTTTTAAACATTTTTTCCAGGATGTTAAATGCATACAAATTACTTATTGAAGTATTATTACTAAGTTGAGGAGTTAGAATAGCTAGAAATTTTGAAATTTAAGGTCTATGGTAGGGGGTTCAATATACCGCAGGGGGGTCAAAATACCATGGCTAAGTAAAATTTTTCAAAACATTTTTTCCAGGATGTTAAATGCATACAAACTACTTATTGAAGTATTATTACTAAGTTAAGGAGTTAGAATAGCTAGAATTTTTGAATATGAAGGTCTATGGTAGGGGGTTCAATATACCGCAGGGGGGTCAAAATACCATGGAATTTATTTTTTTCCTAATATCTTTTCCAGCATTTTAAATACATACAAACTACTTATTGGAGTATTATTACTATGTAAAGGAGTTAGGATAGCAAGAATTTTTGAAATTTAAAGTCTATGGTAGGAGGCTCAATATTCCGCAGGGGGTCAAAATACCATGGCTAAGTAAAATTTTCAAAATATCTTTTCCAGTATGTTAAATACATACAAACTACTTGTAGGAGTATTATAACTATGTTAAGGAGTTTGATTAGCTAGAATTTTTGAAATTTAAGGTCTATAGTAGGGGTTCAATATACCGCAGGGGGTCAAAATACCATGGAAATTAATTTTTTTTCAAAACATTTTTTCCGGGATGTTAAATGCATACAAACTACTAATTGAAGTATTATCACTAAGTTAAGAAGTTAGAATAGCTAGAATTTTTGAATATTAAGGTCTATGGTAGGGGGTTCAATATACCGCAGGGGGGGTCAAAATACCATGCCTAAGTAAAAATTTTCAAAACATTTTTTCCAGGATGTTAAATGCATACAAACTACTTATTGAAGTATTATTACTATGTTAAGGAGTTAGAATAGCTAGAATTTTTGAAATTTAAGGTCTATAGTAGGGGGTACAATTTACCGCAGGGGGTCAATATACCATGGAAATTATTTTTTTCAAAACCTTTTTTCCAGGATGTTAAATGCATACAAACTACTTATTGAAGTATTATTACTAAGTTAAGGAGTTAGAATAGCTAGAATTTTTGAATATTAAGGTCTATGGTAGGGGGTTCAATATACCACAGGGGGGTCAAAATACCATGGAAATTAAATTTTTTTCTTACATCTTTTCCAGCATTTCAAATACATACAAACTACTTATTGGAGTATTATTACTAAGTTAAGGAGTAAGAATTGCAAGAATTTTTGAAATTGAAGGACTATGGTAGGGGGTTCAATATACTGCAGGGGGGTCAAAATACCATGGCTAAGTAAAATTTTCAAAATATCTTTTCCAGTATGTTAAATTCATTCAAACTACTTGTAGGAGTATTATAACTATGTTAAGGAGTTTGAATAGCTAGAATTTTTGAAATTTAAGGTCCATAGTAGGGGTTCAAAATACCGCAGGAGGGGTCAAAATACCATGGAAATTATTTTTTTTCAAAACATTTTTTCCAGGATGTTAAATGCATACAAGCTACTTATTGAAGTATTATTACTAAGTTAAGGAGTAAGAAGAGCTAGAATTTTTGAATATTAAGGTCTATGGTAGGGGGTTCAATATACTGCAGGGGGGTCAAAATACCATGGCTAAGTAAAATTTTCCAAATATCTTTTCCAGTAAGTTAAATACATACAAACTACTTGTAGGAATATTATAACTATGTTAAGAAGTTTGAATAGCTAGAATTTTTGAATATTAAGGTCTATGGTAGGGGGTTCAATATACCACAGGGGGGTCAAAATACCATGGAAATTAAATGTTTTTCTCACATCTTTCCCAGCATTCTAATGTTAAATACATACAAACTACTTGTAGGAATATTATAACTATGTTAAGAAGTTTGAATAGCTAGAATTTTTGATATTTAAGGTCTATAGTAGGGGGTTCAATATACCACAGGGGGGTCAAAATACCATGGAAATTATTTTTTTTCAAAACATTTTTTCCAGGATGTTAAATGCATACAAGCTACTTATTGAAGTATTATTACTAAGTTAAGGAGTAAGAAGAGCTAGAATTTTTGAATATTAAGGTAGGGGGTTCAATATACCACAGGGGGTCAAAATACCATGGAAATTAAAAAAAAATCTTACATCTTTTCCAGCATTTTAAATACATACAAACTACTTATTGGAGTATTATTACTAAGTTAAGGAGTAAGAATTGCAAGAATTTTTGAAATTGAAGGACTATGGTAGGGGGTTCAATATACTGCAGGGGGGTCAAAATACCATGGCTAAGTAAAATTTTCCAAATATCTTTTCCAGTATGTTAAATACATACAAACTACTTGTAGGAATATTATAACTATGTTAAGAAGTTTGAATAGCTAGAATTTTTGAAATTTAAGGTCTATAGTAGGCGGTTCAATATACCACAGGGGGGTCAAAATACCATGGAAATAAATTTTTTTCAAAACATTTTTTCCAGGATGTTAAATGCATACAAACTACTTATTGAAGTATTATTACTAAGTTAAGGAGTTAGAATAGCTAGAATTTTTGAATATTAAGGTCTATGGTAGGGGGGTTCAATATACCGCAAGGGGGGGGGGGGGGGGGGGGGGGGTCAAAATACCATGGCTAAGTAAAATTTTCAAAATATCTTTTCCAGTATGTTTAATACATACAAACTACTTGTAGGAATATTATAACTATGTTAAGGAGTTTGAATAGCAAGAATTTTTGAAATTTAAGGTCTATTGTAGGGGTTCAATATACCGCAGGGGGGTCAAAATACCATGGAAATCATTTTTTTTCAAAACATTATTTCCAGGATGTTAAATGCATACAAACTACTTATTGAAGTATTATTACTAAGTTAAGGAGTTAGAATAGCTAGAATTTTTGAATATTAAGGTCTATGGTAGGGGGTTCAATATATAGCAGGGGGTCAAAATACCATGGCTAAGTAAAATTTTTCAAATATATTTTCCAGTATGTTAAATACATACAAACTACTTGTAGGAATATTATAACTATGTTTAGAAGTTTGAATAGCTAGAATTTTTGATATTTAAGGTCTATAGTAGGGGTTCAATATACCACAGGGGGTCAAAATACCATGGAAATTATTTTTTTTCAAAACATTTTTTCCAGGATGTTAAATGCATACAAGCTACTTATTGAAGTATTATTACTAAGTTAAGGAGTAAGAAGAGCTAGAATTTTTGAATATTAAGGTAGGGGGTTCAATATACCACAGGGGGGTCAAAATACCATGGAAATTAAAAAAAATGCTTACATCTTTTCCAGCATTTTAAATACATACAAACTACTTATTGGAGTATTATTACTAAGTTAAGGAGTAAGAATTGCAAGAATTTTTGAAATTGAAGGACTATGGTAGGGGGTTCAATATACTGCAGGGGGGTCAAAATACCATGGCTAAGTAAAATTTTCAAAATATCTTTTCCAGTATGTTAAATACATTCAAACTACTTGTAGGAGTATTATAACTATGTTAAGGAGTTTGAATAGCTAGAATTTTTGAAATTTAAGGTCTATAGTAGGGGTTCAATATACCGCAGGGGGGGTCAAAATACCATGGAAATTATTTTTTTTCAAAACATTTTTTCCAGGATGTTAAATGCATACAAGCTACTTATTGAAGTATTATTACTAAGTTAAGGAGTAAGAAGAGCTACAATTTTTGAATATTAAGGTCTACGTGTATGGTAGTGGGTTCAATATACCGCAGGGGGGTCAAAATACCATGGAAATCATTTTTTTTCAAAACATTATTTCCAGGATGTTAAATGCATACAAACTACTTATTGAAGTATTATTACTAAGTTAAGGAGTTAGAATAGCTAGAATTTTTGAATATTAAGGTCTATGGTAGGGGGTTCAATATATAGCAGGGGGTCAAAATACCATGGCTAAGTAAAATTTTTCAAATATATTTTCCAGTATGTTAAATACATACAAACTACTTGTAGGAATATTATAACTATGTTTAGAAGTTTGAATAGCTAGAATTTTTGATATTTAAGGTCTATAGTAGGGGGTTCAATATACCACAGGGGGTCAAAATACCATGGAAATTATTTTTTTTCAAAACATTTTTTCCAGGATGTTAAATGCATACAAGCTACTTATTGAAGTATTATTACTAAGTTAAGGAGTAAGAAGAGCTAGAATTTTTTAATATTAAGGTAGGGGGTTCAATATACCACAGGGGGGTCAAAATACCATGGAAATTAAAAAAAATGCTTACATCTTTTCCAGCATTTTAAATACATACAAACTACTTATTGGAGTATTATTACTAAGTTAAGGAGTAAGAATTGCAAGAATTTTTGAAATTGAAGGACTATGGTAGGGGGTTCAATATACTGCAGGGGGGTCAAAATACCATGGCTAAGTAAAATTTTCAAAATATCTTTTCCAGTATGTTAAATACATTCAAACTACTTGTAGGAGTATTATAACTATGTTAAGGAGTTTGAATAGCTAGAATTTTTGAAATTTAAGGTCTATAGTAGGGGTTCAATATACCGCAGGGGGGGTCAAAATACCATGGAAATTATTTTTTTTCAAAACATTTTTTCCAGGATGTTAAATGCATACAAGCTACTTATTGAAGTATTATTACTAAGTTAAGGAGTAAGAAGAGCTACAATTTTTGAATATTAAGGTCTACGTGTATGGTAGTGGGTTCAATATACCGCAGGGGGGTCAAAATACCATGGCTAAGTAAAATTTTTCAAATATCTTTTCCAGTATGTTAAATACATACAAACTACTTGTAGGAATATTATAACTATGTTAAGAAGTTTGAATAGCTAGAATTTTTGATATTTAAGGTCTATAGTAGGGGGTTCAATATACCACAGGAGGGTCAAAATACCATGGAAATTATTTTTTTTCAAAACATTTTTTCCAGGATGTTAAATGCATACAAACTACTTATTGAAGTATTATTACTAAGTTAAGGAGTTAGAATAGCTAGAATTTTTGAAATTTAAGGTCTATATATATAGTAGGGGGTTCAATATACCGCAGGGGGGTCGATATACCATGGAAATTATTTTTTTTCAAAACATTTTTTCTAGGATGTTAAATGCATACAAACTACTTATTGAAGTATTATTACTTAGTTAAGGAGTTAGAATAGCTAGAATTTTTGAATATTAAGGTCTATGGTAGGGGGGTTCAATATACCGCAGGGGGGGGGGGGTCAAAATACTATGGCTAAGTAAAATTTTCAAAATATCTTTTCCAGTATGTTTAATACATACAAACTACTTGTAGGAATATTATAACTATGTAAAGGAGTTTGAATAGCAAGATTTTTTGAAATTTAAGGTCTATAGTAGGGGTTCAATATACCGCAGGGGGGTCAAAATACCATGGAAATCATTTTTTTTCAAAACATTATTTCCAGGATGTTAAATGCATACAAACTACTTATTGAAGTATTATTACTAAGTTAAGGAGTTAGAATAGCTAGAATTTTTCAATATTAAGGTCTATGGTAGGGGGTTCAATATATAGCAGGGGGTCAAAATACCATGGCTAAGTAACATTTTTCAAATATCTTTTCCAGTATGTTAAATACATACAAACTACTTGTAGGAATATTATAACTATGTTAAGAAGTTTGAATAGCTAGAATGTTTTATATTTAAGGTCTATAGTAGGGGGTTCAATATACCACAGGGGGGTCAAAATACCATGGAAATTATTTTTTTTCAAAACATTTTTTCCAGGATGTTAAATGCATACAAGCTACTTATTGAAGTATTATTACTAAGTTAAGGAGTAAAAAGAGCTAGAATTTTTGAATATTAAGGTAGGGGGTTCAATATACCACAGGGGGGTCAAAATACCATGGAAATTAAAAAAAATTCTTACATCTTTTCCAGCATTTTAAATACATACAAACTACTTATTGGAGTATTATTACTAAGTTAAGGAGTAAGAATTGCAAGAATTTTTGAAATTGAAGGACTATGGTAGGGGGTTCAATATACTGCAGGGGGGTCAAAATACCATGGCTAAGTAAAATTTTCAAAATATCTTTTCCAGTATGTTAAATACATTCAAACTACTTGTAGGAGTATTATAACTATGTTAAGGAGTTTGAATAGCTAGAATTTTTGAAATTTAAGGTCTATAGTAGGGGTTCAATATACCGCAGGGGGGGTCAAAATACCATGGAAATTATTTTTTTTCAAAACATTTTTTCCAGGATGTTAAATGCATACAAGCTACTTATTGAAGTATTATTACTAAGTTAAGGAGTAAGAAGAGCTAGAATTTTTGAATATTAAGGTCTACATGTATGGTAGTGGGTTCAATATACCGCAGGGGGGTCAAAATACCATGGCTAAGTAAAATTTTTCAAATATCTTTTCCAGTATGTTAAATACATACAAACTACTTGTAGGAATATTATAAACTATGTTAAGAAGTTTGAATAGCTAGAATTTTTGATATTTAAGGTCTATAGTAGGGGGTTCAATATACCACAGGAGGGTCAAAATACCATGGAAATTATTTTTTTCAAAACATTTTTTCCAGGATGTTAAATGCATACAAACTACTTATTGAAGTATTATTACTAAGTTAAGGAGTTAGAATAGCTAGAATTTTTGAAATTTAAGGTCTATATATATAGTAGGGGGTTCAATATACCGCAGGGGGGTCGATATACCATGGAAATTATTTTTTTTTCAAAACATTTTTTCTAGGATGTTAAATGCATACAAACTACTTATTGAAGTATTATTACTTAGTTAAGGAGTTAGAATAGCTAGAATTTTTGAATATTAAGGTCTATGGTAGGGGGGTTCAATATACCGCAGGGGGGGGGGGGTCAAAATACTATGGCTAAGTAAAATTTTCAAAATATCTTTTCCAGTATGTTTAATACATACAAACTACTTGTAGGAATATTATAACTATGTAAAGGAGTTTGAATAGCAAGATTTTTTTAAATTTAAGGTCTATAGTAGGGGTTCAATATACCGCAGGGGGGTCAAAATACCATGGAAATCATTTTTTTTCAAAACATTATTTCCAGGATGTTAAATGCATACAAACTACTTATTGAAGTATTATTACTAAGTTAAGGAGTTAGAATAGCTAGAATTTTTCAATATTAAGGTCTATGGTAGGGGGTTCAATATATAGCAGGGGGTCAAAATACCATGGCTAAGTAAACATTTTTTCAAATATCTTTTCCAGTATGTTAAATAATACAAACTACTTGTAGGAATATTATAACTATGTTAAGAAGTTTGAATAGCTAGAATGTTTTATATTTAAGGTCTATAGTAGGGGGTTCAATATACCACAGGGGGGTCAAAATACCATGGAAATTATTTTTTTCAAAAACATTTTTTCCAGGATGTTAAATGCATACAAGCTACTTATTGAAGTATTATTACTAAGTTAAGGAGTAAAAAGAGCTAGAATTTTTGAATATTAAGGTAGGGGGTTCAATATATCCACAGGGGGGTCAAAATACCATGGAAATTAAAAAAAATTCTTACATCTTTTCCAGCATTTTAAATACATTACAAACTACTTATTGGAGTATTATTACTAAGTTAAGGAGTAAGAATTGCAAGAATTTTTGAAATTGAAGGACTATGGTAGGGGGTTCAATATACTGCAGGGGGGTCAAAATACCATGGCTAAGTAAAATTTTCAAAATATCTTTTCCAGTATGTTAAATACATTCAAACTACTTGTAGGAGTATTATAACTATGTTAAGGAGTTTGAATAGCTAGAATTTTTGAAATTTAAGGTCTATAGTAGGGGTTCAATATACCGCAGGGGGGTCAAAATACCATGGAAATTATTTTTTTTCAAAACATTTTTTCCAGGATGTTAAATGCATACAAGCTACTTATTGAAGTATTATTACTAAGTTAAGGAGTAAGAAGAGCTAGAATTTTTGAATATTAAGGTCTACATGTATGGTAGTGGGTTTCAATATACCGCAGGGGGGTCAAAATACCATGGCTAAGTAAAATTTTTCAAATATCTTTTCCAGTATGTTAAATACATACAAACTACTTGTAGGAATATTATAACTATGTTAAGAAGTTTGAATAGCTAGAATTTTTGATATTTAAGGTCTATAGTAGGGGGTTCAATATACCACAGGAGGGTCAAAATACCATGGAAATTATTTTTTTCAAAACATTTTTTCCAGGATGTTAAATGCATACAAACTACTTATTGAAGTATTATTACTAAGTTAAGGAGTTAGAATAGCTAGAATTTTTGAAATTTAAGGTCTATATATATAGTAGGGGGTTCAATATACCGCAGGGGGTCGATATACCATGGAAATTATTTTTTTCAAAACATTTTTTCTAGGATGTTAAATGCATACAAACTACTTATTGAAGTATTATTACTTAGTTAAGGAGTTAGAATAGCTAGAATTTTTAAATATTAAGGTCTATGGTAGGGGGTTCAATATACCGCAGGGGGGGGGTCAAAATACTATGGCTAAGTAAAATTTTCAAAATATCTTTTCCAGTATGTTTAATACATACAAACTACTTGTAGAATATTATAACATGTAAAGGAGTTTGAATAGCAAGAATTTTTGAAATTTAAGGTCTATAGTAGGGGTTCAATATACCGCAGGGGGTCAAAATACCATGGAAATCATTTTTTTCAAAACATTATTTCCAGGATGTTAAATGCATACAAACTACTTATTGAAGTATTATACTAAGTTATGGAGTTAGAATAGCTAGAATTTTTGAATATTAAGGTCTATGGTAGGGGTTCAATATATAGCAGGGGGTCAAAATACCATGGCTAAGTAAAATTTTCCAAATATCTTTTCCAGTATGTTAAATAAATACAAACTACTTGGAGGAGTATTATAACTATGTTGAGGAGTTTGAATAGCTAGAATTTTTTATATTTAAGGTCTATAGTAGGGGGTTCAATATACCACAGGGGGTCAAAATACCATGGAAATTATTTTTTTTGAAAACATTTTTTCCAGGATGTTAAATGCATACAAGCTACTTATGAAGTATTATTACTAAGTTAAGGAGTAAGAAGAGCTAGAATTTTGAATATTAAGGTAGGGGGTTCAATATACCACAGGGGGGTCAAATACCATGGAAATTAAAAAAATTCTTACACTTTTCCAGCATTTTAAATACATACAAACTACTTATTGGAGTATTATTACTAAGTTAAGGAGTAAGAATGCAAGAATTTTTGAAATTGAAGACTATGGTAAGGGTTCAATATACTGCAGGGGGGTCAAAATACCATGGCTAAGTAAAATTTTCAAAATATCTTTTCCAGTATGTTAAATACATTCAAACTACTTGTAGGAGTATTATAACTATGTTAAGGAGTTGAATAGCTAGAATTTTTGAAATTTAAGGTCTATAGTAGGGGTTAATAACCGCAAGGGGGTCAAATACCATGGAAATTATTTTTTTTCAAAACTTTTTTTCAGGATGTTAAATGCATACAAGCTACTTATTGAAGTATTATTACTAATTAAGGAGTAAGAAGAGCTAAATTTTTGAATATTAAGGTCTATGGTAGGGTTCAATATACCGCAGGGGGTCAAATACCATGGCTAAGTAAAATTTCAAATATATTTTCCAGTATGTTAAATACATGCAAACTACTTGTAGGAATATTATAACTATGTTAAGAGTTTGAATAGCTAGAATTTTTGATATTAAAGGTCTAAAGTAGGGGGTTCAATATACCACAGGGGGTCAAAATACATGGAAATTATTTTTTTTCAAAACATTTTTTCCAGATGTTAAATGCATACAAACTACTTATTGAAGTATTATACTAAGTTAAGGAGTTAGAATAGCTAGAATTTTTGAAATTTAAGGTCTATATAATAGAAGGGGTTCATATACGCAGGGGGTCGATATACCATGGAAATTATTTTTTTCAAAACATTTTTTCTAGGATGTTAAATGCATACAACTACTTATTGAGTATTATTACTTAGTAAAGGAGTTAAATAGCTAGAATTTTTTAATATTAAGGTCTATGTAGGGGGTTCAATATACCGCAGGGGGGGTCAAAATACCATGGCTAAGTAAAATTTTCAAAATATCTTTTCCAGTATGTTAATACATACAAACTACTTGTAGGAATATTATAACTATGTTAAGGAGTTTGAATAGCAAGATTTTGAAATTTAAGGTCTATAGTAGGGGTTCAATATACCGCAGGGGGGTCAAAATACCATGGAAATCATTTTTTTTTCAAAAATTATTTCCAGGATGTTAAATGCATACAAATACTTATGAAGTATTATTACTAGTAAGAGTTAGAATAGCTAGAATTTTTGAATATTAAGGTCTATGGTAGGGGTTCAATATATAGCAGGGGGGTCAAAATACCATGGCTAAGTAAAATTTTCCAAATATCTTTTCCAGTATGTTAAATACATACAAACTACTTGTAGGAGTATTATAACTATGTTGAGGAGTTTGAATAGCTAGAATTTTTGATATTTAAGGTCTATAGTAGGGGTTCAATATACCACAGGGGGTCAAAATACCATGGAAATTAATTTTTTTCAAAACATTTTTTCCAGGATGTTAAATGCATACAAACTACTTATGAAGTATTATTACTAAGTTAAGGAGTAAGAAGAGCTAGAATTTTTGAATATTAGGTCTATAGTAGGGGGTTCAATATACCGCAGGGGGGTCAAAATACCATGGAAATTATTTTTTTTCCTAATATTTAACAAGCATTTTAAATACATACAAACTACTTATTGGAGTATTATTACTATGTTAAGGAGTTAGGATAGCAAGAATTTTTAAATTAAAAGTCTATGGTAGGGTTCAATATACCGCAAGGGGGGGGGGGGCAAATTACCATGGCTAAGTAAAATTTTCAAATATCTTTTTCAGTATGTTAAATACATACAAACTACTTGTTGGAGTATTATAACTATGTTAAGGAGTTGAATAGCAAGAATTTTTGATTTTGGGTCTATGTAGGGGTTCAACAACCTCAGGGGGTCAATATACAGAGGTGCGGTCCTACTTGACAAAATTATTAGAGTTAACTTGTTGACTGCTTTTAAGTAACTTGAGAATTTTTAAGCATCAGCAAGTTAACTCGTCGTTGGTGGACCAGACTACGGTCTGCTTTTTTGACTGCTGCAGACTATCGAAAGTCTGCTCAAGCAGACTGTGGACAAGTCTGCTTTTGACCGTCCTGAGGAGGTTGCCCAACAACCTGTGGAAAGTGCTTTTGACATCCTGAGGACAGGTCTGCCTCAGACAGACGTGACAGTCTGCCCTGACGACCTGAGGACAGTCTGCTTTTACTAGACCTGTGGACAAATTGCTATTGACCAGACTAGGACAGTTGCTTTGACAGATTATCGTTATAAGGTTTTCATATCAGACTGAGCTTTCATTAAAAATGTAACAACATTCGCATTGTTTTTCCAAAATCATTTTTTTTACTCGCTAGACTCTATAGAATTATACAAATGCTCTTTTATTTGATATACATGTATTCTTATATAAATAAAAAATGGCTGTACAATCACACAGAGGTTTTGTTTTTATTAGAAGGCGGATAGAAAGGTTATCCAACGCATCGGAACAATATTCTTATATCACGGGATATCGGCAACATTGTCTACGTTACTTCGTTCCCCGTTGTTTACCTGTCCCTTCCTAAATTTTACTATATGCATGTTTATACTTGCATGGATATTTCATTGATATTCAACTTGTTTGCATTGGATTTACTATTCTATTTCCCGCAGAATATTCTAACAGAAATTGTACAGTGTCCGTAAGCTTACGGTGTGGTAAAACTATCAACAATCTCGTCAAATTCGTCAGATTTATCGAGAGATTTGTCATTGCCGATATTTATATGGGACGTCCTAAAATTATACTCAATGCGCACTTTAATGAAATAGTTGCACTTGATGTTTAACAAAATCAATCAACCGACATAATAGATTCCAAGAAGAGAACCTTGTATACTTTTTTTTATTATAAAATCATTGTAAATAGTACAAATGAATTCAGACATGTCAGTGTTGGTACTTTGATGATGTGGCATATATAATAGTTTTGTTTTACACGTACACCATCATGAACTCCTATATATGATGTGACTGTTATTATGAATAAAGAGATGAAATTCTGACATTCTAAATTTATTCTGAATATTTTTTGCATTAAAAGTTTTCCGATATTATTGATTACGTCAGAGACATATACATTTACGGTCCTACTAAAAATGTGAACAGGAGCACCAGGAGAAGACATTAAGGCGCTCGGTACAATGGTATGCTGGTATATAGATTTGCAAATAAAAGTGCACATATGATCAGTTTTGGTCAAATAGTTTTGTTTTCCAAGTCAGCATGACCCTTACAGAACTGAAATTTTTGCAGCAGGTCTGCAGCATACTTGCTGCAGGTCAGCTGCAAACAAAAAGATTGCAGGAACCCTTTGAATAATGTTTGCAGAAGTTTGCAGCTAGCTGCGAACCTCCTGCAAACATTGCAGCTTTTTGCTGCAAGCTTGCGGCAAGTTTGCAGAAACTTTTATGTTTGCAGTAAGATTGCAGGAAACTTTAGAATTTAAGAGATGTTCGCAGCTAGATTGCAGGAATCTTTGACAATTCTATATGTTTGCAAGAGCATTGCAAAAATTACATAAAACGAATGAGCATGCCCATTGGTAACTTCCTGGAAAGATTTGAAATTAGAAAATGTTGAAGGTGTTTGAGTCATGTTAAATTACCATACAATGAATGTACTAGTATTCAGGTAGTAAATTAGGTTGGAAATTAAAAGAACAGTTTTCAAAGACATTTGTTGTAAGTATTGATTCTTCATAGACGTGAAAATATATAAAATTCGTCCCCTCAAGTCAATAAATACCTGCATGCAGTTTTGAAAAACATTTTCAAACACGTAACAACTATATAGTACACTCAAGAATGTTTGGAGATTATAACTTATTCTAACATATTGTGTTGTTATAATTCAAGTTGAATTATGTGAAAATGATAATTAAAAAGCAGTATATATGTACAAAATAAATTTCAAATAAACCTTTTTCCTATTTTAGATATGCATGCAATTCATTTTAGCACGTACTTGACCAATAAGATATTTAAAAATTATTTTTTAGAGGAATAAACCTTTGCTATATGATAATTATGCAAATGATTAATTATTCGAATTTTTGTATGTATGTATGTAACCAAACTTTCAGAATTTACCGTGTGTAATAAAGATAATGTGATGTGTATACACAACATGACTTAATTGGTTAGTATTGTATAATCATTCATGTAGTTCCTGCAAGTTTGCATCAAGCACGCAGGAGAAAAAATAATTTGAATATAAATGTTTGCAGCAGGTCTGCAGCAAACACGCAGCAGGTCTGCTGCAAACACACAGGAGAAAGATTAATTTGCATAAAAATGTTTGCAGCAGGTCTACAGCAAACACGCAGCAAGTCTGCTGCAAACACGCAGGAGAAAGATTAATTTACATAAAAATGTTTGCAGCAGGTCTGCCACAAACACTCATTTGCATATAAATGTTTGCAGCAGGTCTGCAGCAAACACTCATTTGCATGGTAAATTGTTTGCAGCAGACCTGCAGCGTATTTGCAGCAAACACGCTGCAAACACATATTCTGTGTTCGCTGCAAGTCTGCAGCAAGTTCGCAGCAGACCTGCAGCAACTATTTGCAGGAGGCTGATTTTTTCGGTAAGGAGAGGTATTAAAACTACTGAAATTTTGTTACGTATCAATATTTTGAATAAAAGGAGGACACGCAGGTATCCTAAATTTATGCGAACAAAATTTTTTTGTTATTAAATTGCAATATTGCTGTCCATTGTCATGATTATATTATACATTGATTCCTGACATAAAAAATATGGCTGATTAATACTATGCGGGTATATAGATTTTCAAATTAAAGTGCACATATGGTCAGTTTTGGTAATGCAGTCAAATAATTTTGTTGTACAAGTCAGATGGAGGTATCAAAACTACTGAAATTTTGTTATGTATCAATATTTTGAATAAAATGAGGACAAAAGTCGTGCTGGTATCCTAAATTTATGCGAACCAAAATTTTTTTGTTATTATATTGCAATTTTGCTGTCCATTGTCATGATTGTATTATACATTGATTCCTGACATAAAAAAATATGTGGCTGATTAATACTATGCTGATACGTCATGGTGTATATAGATTTTCAAATTAAAGTGCACATATGGTCAGTTTTGTTAATGCGGTCAAATAATTTTGTTGTACAAGTCAGCTGGAGGTATCAAAACTACTGAAATTTTGTTATGTATCAATATTTTGAATAAAATGAGGACAAAAGTCATGCTGGTATCCTAAATTTATGCGAACCAAATTTTTTTTGTTATTATATTGCAATTTTGCTGTCCATTGTCATGATTGTATTATACATTGATTCCTGACATAAAAAAATATGTGGCTGATTAATACTATGCTGATACGTCATGGTGTATATAGATTTTCAAATTAAAGTGCACATATGGTCAGTTTTGGTAATGCGGTCAAATAATTTTGTTGTACAAGTCAGCTGGAGGTATCAAAACTACTGAAATTTTGTTACGTATCAATATTTTGAATAAAATGAGGACATGCTGGTATCCTAAATTGATGCGAACAAAAATTTGTTGTTATTATATTGCAATATTGCTGTCCATTGTCATGATTGTATTATACATTGAATCCTGACATAAAAAATAAGGCTGATTTACTATGCGGGTATACAGATTTACAATTTAAAGTTCACATATGGTCAGTTTTGGTAATGCGGTCAAATAATTTTGTTGTACAAATCAGCTGGAGTTATCAAAACTACTGAAATTTTGTTACGTATCAATATTTTGAATAAAATGAGGACATGCTGGTATCCTCAATTTATGCAAACCAAAATTTGCTGTTATTATATTGCAATATTGCTGTCCATTGTCATGATTGTATTATACATTAAATCCTGACATAAAAAATATGGCTGATTTACTATGCAGGTATATAGATTTTCAAATTAAAGTGCACATATGGTCAGTTTTGGTAATGCGGTCAAATAATTTTGTTGTACAAGTCAGCTGGAGGTATCAAAACTACTGAAATTTTGTTACGTATCAATATTTTGAATAAAATGAGGACATGCTGGTATCCTTAATTTATGTGAACAAAATTTTTTTGTTATTATATTGCAATTTTGCTGTCCATTGTCATGATTGTATTACACATTGAATCCTGACATAAAAATATGGCTGATTTACTATGCGGGTATATAGATTTTCAAATTAAAGTGAACATATGGTCAGTTTTGGTGGATGCGGTCAAATAATTTTGTTGTACAAGTCAGCAGGAGGTATCAAAACTACTGAAATTTTGTTACGTATCAGTATTTTGAATAAAATGAGGACATGCTGGAATTCTTAATTTATGTGAACAAAAAATTGTTGTTATTATATTGCAATATTGCTGTCCATTGTCATGATCGTATTATACATTGAATCCTGACATTTAAAATAAGGCTGATTTACTATGCTGGTATATAGATTTACAATTTAAAGTTCACATATGGTCAGTTTTGGTAATGCGGTCAAATAATTTGTTGTACAAGTCAGCTGGAGGTATCAAAACTACTGAAATTTTGTTACCTATCAATATTTTGAATAAAATGAGGACATGCTGGTATCCTAAATTTATGCGAACCAAAATTTGTTGTTATTATATTGCAATATTGCTGTCCATTGTCATGATTGTATTATACATTAAATCCTGACATAAAAAATATGGCTGATTTACTATGCAGGTATATAGATTTTCAAATTAAAGTGCACATATGGTCAGTTTTGATAATGCGGTCAAATAATTTTGTTGTACAAGTCAGCTGGAGGTATCAAAACTACTGAAATTTTGTTACGCATCACTATTTTGAATAAAATGAGGACATGCTGGTATCCTAAATTTATGCGAACCAAAATTTTTTGTTATTATATTGCAATTTTGCTGTCCATTGTCATCATTGTATTACACATTGAATCCTGACATAAAAAATATGGCTGATTTACTATGAGGGTATATAGATTTACAAATTAAAGTGCATATATGGTCAGTTTTGGTGGATGCGGTCAAATAATTTTGTTGTACAAGTCAACTAGAGGCATCAAAACTACTGAAATTTTGTTACGTATCAGTATTTTGAGTAAAAAGAGGACCTGCTGGCACCCTTAATTTAGGCGAACAAAAATTTGTAGTCATTATTTAAATGAATTAAACTATTGCTGATTGTGGCTGCATAGTTCAAGGATATAACTAACAAGGACGTATACACCTAACATCAAATATACTTCTTTTCAAAAATATCCATAATATGATAGAATTTAATCTCGGAATATATATATACATGTATTCAGTGCCTGTTATCATTGTAACCGAGATCGTTTTTATAATAGATAGATTGTCAGATCACAAATAAATTTGTGTCACGTTCTGTGCGTACTTATTTTCAAATATTTGTATTTAATCCTGTTCATAAAACGGAAGTATTAATTTTCAAATTACTTTATTTTCGATGTTTATACTACGAAACAAAGATATTAAAAATATTTTTTTTTAAATCAACGAAGAGCGGTCCTGGTTACAAGTTAACTTAGTGTTGAGCAGACCAGTCAAAAGTTAACTTGGGAACAGGTCTGGTTTTGATCAGATTTGTCCAAGCAGAAGTTAACTTTGTGCCAGGACCGGTTTCCAAGTTAACTTATGTTAACTTTATGACAGGACTGGTTCCGAAGTTAACTTATGTTAACTTATGACAGGACTGGTTCGAAGTTAACTTATATCAATAGCGGACCTGTTTCCAAGTTAACGTTTTGGCAGACATAAAAACAGTCCTAGGACCAAGTCCGCTTTTCAAGTTAACTAGATTTTGGTCCTAGGACTGGTCAAAGCAGTCCTATATTCGGTCACAGGTTAACTTTGACCAGTCCAAATGACTGGTTATCAAGTTAACTTGCTGTACAGGTTAGGAGTGCACCCATCTGTACCATGGAATATTTTTTTCTTTTCAAAATATCTTTTCCAGCATGTTAAATACATACATACTACTTGTTGGAATATTATAACTATGTTAAGGAGTAAGAATATTCTATCTCCTTAACATAGTAATAATACTCCAATTTGTAGTTTCTATATGTATTCAACATGCTGGAAAAGATATTTTGAAAATTTTACTTAGCCATGGTATTTTGCCCCCCTGTGGTATATTGAACCCCCTACCATAGACCTTGAGTTTCAAAAATTCAAGCTATTCTAACTCCTTGACATTGTAATAATACTCCAATTTGTAGTTTGTATGTAATCAACATGCTGGAAAAGATATTTTGAAAATTTTACTTAGCCATGGTATTTTGCCCCCCTGTGGTATATTGAACCCCCTACCATAGACCTTGAGTTTCAAAAATTCAAACTATTCTAACTCCTTAACATAGTAATTATACACCAATTTGTAGTTTGTATGTATTCAACATGCTGGAAAAGATATTTTGAAAATTTTACTTAGCCATGGTATTTTGCCCCCCTGTGGTATATTGAACCCCCTACCAGAGACCTTGAGTTTCAAAAATTCAAGCTATTCTAACTCCTTACCTTTGTTATAATACTCCAATTTGTAGTTTGTATGTATTCAACATGCTGGAAAAGACATTTTGAAAATTTTATGTAGCCATGGTATTTTGCCCCCCTGTGGTATATTGAACCCCCTACCGTAGACCTTGAGTTTCAAAAATTCAAGCTATTCTAACTCCTTAACATAGTAATAATACTCCAATTTGTAATTTGTATGTATTCAACATGCTGGAAAAGATATTTTGAAAATTTTACGTAGCCATGGTATTTTGCCCCCCTGTGGTATATTGAACCCCCCTACCATAGACCTTTAGTTTCAAAAATTCAAGCTATTCTAACTCCTTAACATAGTAATAATACTCCAATTTGTAGTTTGTATGTATTCAACATGCTGGGAAAGATATTTTAAAATTTTACCTAGCCATGGTATTTTGACCCCCCTGCAGTATATTGAACCCCCTACCATAGACTGTCAATTTCAAAAATTCCAGCTATTCTTAATCCTTAACATAGTAATAAGACTCCAATAAGTAGTTTGTATGCATTTAACATGCTGGAAAAGATATTTTGAAGAAAAAATATTTTCATGTTATTTTGCCCCCCCCCCCCTACAATGGTATATTGAACCCCCTACTATACTACTATAGACCTTGAAATTCAAAAACCCAAGCTATTCTAACTCCATTACATAATTATAATACTCCAATAAGTAGTTTGTATGTATCTAACAAACTGGCAAAGATATTTTGAAAATTTTACGTAGCCATGGTATTTTGACCACCTGCGGTATATTGAACCCCCTACCATAGACCTTGATTTTCAAAAATTCCAGCTATTCTTAATCCTTAACATAGTAATAATACTCCAACAAGTAGTTTGTATGCATTTAACATGCTGGGAAAGATATTTTGAAAATTTTACGTAGCCATGGTATTTTGCCCCCCTGTGGTATATTGAACCCCCCTACCATAGACCTTTAGTTTCAAAAATTCAAGCTATTCTAACTCCTTAACATAGTAATAATACTCCAATTTGTAGTTTGTATGTATTCAACATGCTGGGAAAGATATTTTAAAATTTTACCTAGCCATGGTATTTTGACCCCCCTGCAGTATATTGAACCCCCTACCATAGACTGTCAATTTCAAAAATTCCAGCTATTCTTAATCCTTAACATAGTAATAATACTCCAATAAGTAGTTTGTATGCATTTAACATGCTGGAAAAGATATTTTGAAGAAAAAATATTTTCATGTTATTTTGCCCCCCCCCCCCCCTACAATGGTATATTGAACCCCCTACTATACTACTATAGACCTTGAAATTCAAAAACCCAAGCTATTCTAACTCCATTACATAATTATAATACTCCAATAAGTAGTTTGTATGTATCTAACAAACTGGCAACGATATTTTGAAAATTTTACGTAGCCATGGTATTTTGACCACCTGCGGTATATTGAACCCCCTACCATAGACCTTGATTTTCAAAAATTCCAGCTATTCTTAATCCTTAACATAGTAATAATACTCCAACAAGTAGTTTGTATGCATTTAACATGCTGGGAAAGATATTTTGAAGAAAAAATATTTTCATGGTATTTTTACCCCCCCCCCCCCCCTCTACCATGGTATATTGAGCCCCCAACTATAGACCTTGAATTTCAAAAACACAAGCTATGCTAACTCCTTAACATAATTGTAATACTCCGATAAGTAGTTTGTATGTATTTAACAAACTGGCAAAGATATTTTGAAAATTTAATTATAGTCATGGTATTTTGACCCCCCTGCGGTATATTGAACCCCCTACCATAGACCTTGATTTTCAAAAATTCCAGCTATTCTTAATCCTTAACATAGTAATAATACTTCAATAAGTAGTTTGTATGCATTTAACAAACTGGCAAAGATATTTTGAAAATTGTACGTAGCCATGGTATTTTGACCCCCTGCGGTATATTGAACCCCCTTCTATAGACCTTGATTTTCAAAAAATCAAGCTATTCTAACTCCTTTAAATAGAAATAATACTTCAATAAGTTGTTTAATGTATATAACATGCTGGAAAAGATATTTTGAAAACTTTACTTAGCCATGGTATTTTGACCCCCCTGTGGCGAAATCAGACTAACACGGAATCCTTTTATATCTTTAATCAAATAACTAACAGTTATTTACAGTATGTACAGTTTGTAAACGTTAATAAATACCACATTGGAATAATCCGTCTTTTTCTTTCTAGTTCAACTGATAAAACTTCTATACTTCTGTTATTACTATTTTTACAATGACAATTATCTATAAAAAACCTTATCTTATATACTAAAATCATAAGAACATTCTAAATCTAGAACAAACTATAATTAACTAGAGAACTGGGAAATAATCTATTTTTAGTAACAGGGTAAATTCCGGAAATTGCCAAAGCTTTCTTGAACATAAATATATACAAGTACTTTCACTATCCATCTAGAATATTCTAGTATGATTCATTTATTATAATTAAAATAACAATGTTATTTTATATACACAATGTCAAAATAAAAGTCCAATGTCTTTATAATTGCGTACTTTCGCAACACTCCAGAGGCCAAAGAAAGTTTATCATGATTCCAACTGTTCTTGTATCTTCTTCATTGCTGTTCGGGCTGCTTGTCTTTGTGTTCTCTCTCGTGTAGTTTTAGTTTTGTCATTTATCAACTCAGTATCCTTTTCCGTATCTGAGTTTTTTAAGCCCTCATCTATCTCTTCACATTCTATAGGATAAAGCATATTCAGAGCTCTGTTTAATGTCTTTTTATTAGGTAGCATAACCTTTCCAGATCTTATTTGTCCATCTCGACTGACTACTAATTGACATATACGGCCAATTTTCCAACTTCCTCGTGGAAGGTTTTCCTTAATTAACACTATATCACCAACCTTAGCTGGAGTTTTGCTCTGAATTCTTCCACTCCTTAGTTTGTTGGCAGTTCTTTCACGTAGACTAAGGAGATACTCATCTCTCCATGTTTTCCAAAACATATTTAGATGTTTCTGTCCTTTCTTCCATGTCAATAGCAATTTTTTAGCACTACTGATTTGCGGTAAGTATTCTGGATCTGTAGAATCTTCTTCGTTTTGATCTGGAAATCCTGTTTTAGGGTTCAGAGTTAGAAAGTGTGCTGGTGTAAGAATAATATTAGAATTTATGTCATCTCCAATATATACCAGTGGTCTTGAATTCACCACTGCTTCAGATTCAGCTAAGAGAGTTCTAAATTGTTCATTTGTTAGACATAACTTTCCAATTGTTTTCCGTAAACATCTTTTTACAATACCAATTAATCTTTCATAAAATCCACCCATCCAAGGTGCTAACTCAACAATGAATTGCCACTGAATTCCTTCATTTGCCATGTATGTTTGCACATCTGAATTCACTGTTACACCATTCCATGCTTCTTCTAAGGTATTGCTAGCTAACTTGAACTGGGATCCGTTATCTGAAATAATTTGTTTTGGGTTACCCCATCGAGCAATGAACCTTCGAAAGCCTAGTAAGAACTCCTCTGCTGACATGTCTTGCATTAATTCCATATGTATGGCTCTAACCACTAGACATGTTTATAAGCAAACCCATACTTTTTTGCTTCCAGTGTCTGATTTCACAAAAATTGGTCCAAAATAGTCTACTCCTGTATATGTAAACGGGGCTGACTCGTTTACTCGTTTCTTTGGAAGTGGAGGCATTAATGGCATTTTATATGGTCCGCCTTCACACCGTTTGTAGATTGTACATTTTCTCAAAACTCTTTTTACTTCTGAACGTCCTTGTGGAATCCAGTATGTTTGACGCATCGCTGATAATGTTTGTGAGACACCAACATGAAAGTTTTTTCTGTGCATGCTTTCAATTAACAGTTCAGTAACTTTGTTTTTCTTTGGAAGTAATATTGGTGTTTTTGCCCCTTCTGACAGTTGAGCAGCTCCTAATCTACCAATACACCTGATCACATTTTCCTGGTCTAAAATGAGTCCTAACTGACTTACTAAGTTGTGTCTTTTATTTTCTTTAATTGCTAGCATCACTTCACCAAAACATTGTTTTTGAACAGATTTTTATCCACAATAACTTTGCGTGTTCTAGCTCTGCAGCTGTTAGAGGACCAGATATCGTCTCTTTATTTAACCGTTTAATAAATCTCAATACCCAAGCTGATACTCTGATCAAGCGGATAAATGAGGAAAATCTGCTACAATCAATATCTAACAGATACCCAACACTAGATTTTGAATTTCTAACACTGTTTGTTTCTCCGTCAGGACACTCTCCAGCAAGCAGTTTTGCTTCATGTAATACTTTAGATACCTTGTATTCTGCTTCAATCGAATTCTGATTGTCAACACTTATATTGTGAGGATCCCATCTAGGCCACTCAGTTATGTGTTTTTGTTAACCAAGAGGGACCATGCCACCATTGGCTGTTTTCTTTTAATAGTGATACTGTTGTACCTCTGCTTGCAATATCAGCTGGATTTTCCTTCGTATAGACGTACTGAAATTGAATGTCTTGTTGCTGCCTAATCTCCTTTATTCTATTATCAACAAATGTTGCTAGAGGTTTTTTCGATCCTATCCAGTGTAAAACACATTGAGAATCTGTCCACAAAATCGTCTCACAGATAGGAAGTTTTAATTGCTTCTTAACAAAGTCAATGCAACGGACACCAATGACAACTGCTAATAACTCAAGTCGTGGTAAAGTTATTTTCTTATTTGGTACCAGGCGTGTCTTGGAAAACAGTAAATCAATTTTACATAAGTTGTCTTCCCTGATTTGATGTAGATAAACAGCAGAAGCATATGCTTTGGTTGAAGCATCGCAAAAGCATAGTAATCTGAACGTAACTGTACCTGGTAGCCCAATAACTCTAGGAATATGATATTCCTGAATCTCATCTAAATCAAAAGAGATTTCTTTCCATTGCTGAATATCTTCCTCTGTCAGTTGTTCATCCCATTCCATTTTCTTGTTCCACAACATTTGGAGGAAAAGCTTGGTTCTTAAAGTCACTGGTGTAAAAAATCCAAGTGGATCAAACACAGAAGCCACTCTCTGTAATACTTCTCTTTTGGTGATTGGAAACATGTTATCATTTCTTGCACTGTTCACCGTCAATGTATCATCTTTTATTGTCCAAGTTAATCCAAGAACCTTTAATTTTTCTCTATTCGCCTGGTCTTCCTTGGGAATGCATTTTAAAAATTGCTGTGAATTTGATGCCCATTCTCTTAAGTTCATTGATGCATCACTGAATATTTGTTTTGCCTCTTTATATAATGTAACTGCATTCTCTGTCGAATCTACTCCAGTAATTACATTATCCACATAAATGTTTTCTCTAATATTTGCTGCTGTTGCATTTTTGTATGTGTCAAGGTGATAGTCCAAAGTTGCTGCAAGTAGGAAAGGACTTGATATAACTCCAAATGGCACTCTGCAAAATCTGTAAACTTGTACATTATTTTCTACAGTTGGATGATTAATGTTTCTTAGCCAAAAAAATCTGGTTGCATCTCTGTCATTTTTTTGTAGTTCAATTTGGAGAAATGCCTTTTCAATATCAGCAACTACTGCAATTTTGTTCATTCGAAAACGCAACAAGAGTCCACATAAATCTTGTAACATTACTGGTCCTCTGTGCAGGCAATCATTCAAACTTTTATTCTCGTGTTTTGATTTGGCAGATGCATCGTAAACTATCCTTACTTTAGTTGTAGGTTTGGTTGGGTCAACTACAGCATGATGTGGTATGTAATGTTTGATTCCTGTATCCTTACTACATTGGTTAGACACTTTTTCTATGATGCCCTTTTTGCACTGGTCTTGAATAATCTCATCATACTTGTTTAATAGGTCAGAATTGTTCTTCATTTTCTGAAAAAGTGACTTTAGTCTTCCGTATGCAAGTTCCCTATTTTCAGGAAGTTCCGGTAATTTGTCTTTCCATGGCCAGGCTACTTGATATCTTCCATTTTCCATTTTGAGTGAGGTGACAAAGTTACTCAAAGTATTTTCGTCGTCTGATGCATATGGACAATCTTGTATTCCAATAGTTTCCAATTTCCAGAAATCTTCAATGGAAGGCTTGATTTGAAGACATGTGTCAATTGTAGAGTGAAGACAGCATTCTGTTAAAGTTAATAAGCCATTTACTGTCATGGACATTTTGTTCTCACTTTCTTCATCACTTAATTGTGACCTTCCTGTAAGGATCCATCCTAGCTTAGAGCCAAGTAGATAAAGCCCTTGTTGAATTTCTATTTTCTGTGGCAATATGATATCTAAATAATAATCATTTCCGATAAGAATCTCTATTGTTGAACTTTCTAAGCTACTAGGCAGTGTGTCAGCAAGTTGCAGATTGTTACATAAGTATTTCACATTTTCACATACATCCATTTGTAGAGGTCTTCTTAGTATTGATCCGGTTATCTTAGGAACAACATTAGCATCAATAAGCATACAAACTCCATCTTTTAGTCTGATCTTTAATGACACCTTTTGTGTTCTTAATGTTTTTGGCTTATCTGCACCAAATGTTACAAGAGTTATCTCCTCTGTAGCCTTCTTCTTCAAGTTTAATCTCTTGGCCAAATTTTCTGTTATATATGTTCGCTGAGATCCGGAGTCCATTAATAGTCTTACTACTTCTGTTTCATTAACTTCTGTATTTGACACAGTTGTTTGAGCTGTCTGCATCAAAACTATATCCCCGGAGGACAACAAGCTATTCTCTGGTACGTTCTCTTCACTTGAAGCTATTTCACACATTTCATCAGCTAGATGTGAAACTTCTTTATGTTGAGAGGGAATTTTCTTCGGGCATAGACTTCTATGGTGTCCCTTTTTCTGTTTGCAATGATAGCATGCTTTTTCAAATTTACAGTCTCTACTTACATGTCCTGGCTTCAGGCAGGTATAGCAACTACCCTTGATTTTCTGCTTTCTGTCTTCAATTGTACTGAACTTTCTGCACTCATCACTCCAGTGGTGTCCATCACAATATCTGCATACCATTGAGTTTCCACTGCCTGAGTTTTTTCCAAATGGCTTTATTGTCATCAGAGCTTCTGCAGATAAGTGTTTTCTTGGTTGAAAATTACTGTTGTTTGACTGGATTTTAGACTGCTGTTTTTCTTCAGAACTGGGACCAGTATGTGTTTCCTTAGACTGACTTTCTGCAGCTTCCCTGGCAGTTATGTAAGTATTGAGAAACTGTCTCAACTTCCCTACTGTCCATCTTTCACTGTTACCTTTCTGTATTTCAAGTTGAATAAGAACTTCCTTTGGTAGCTTAGATGTTATCATCGAGATGAATACATCTTGGGTTACATCTTGATGCATTGCGTCCAAACTACGTAAGTGTCGTTCCAAGTCATCATAAAGTCTACGTAGATGTGTAGTTTGATTTGAAGCTGACTGAAGGTTTATTAAATCTGAATAGTGCTTGTTGACAACAGATTGAACATTTCCAAATCTTTCCTTTAGTATTGAAATTGCTACATCGTAATTTTCATGGGAGAGCGGTAAGCCAGATATAGCAGAATTAGCTGTTCCAAAAAGTTTGCTTTTCAAGTAATTCAATTTCTCTATTTTTGTCAAGCTTTGATTTGTGTGCACTGCTGCTTCAAATGAATCCCAAAATTCTGTCCATTTTAACTTATCTCCATTGTACGAAACTAGGTCTAATTTAGGAAGTTTAACTGCACTTACTGTTGAAGGTTGACTTTTCCTCTGTAATTCTTGGAGTTGTAACTGTTGAAACTGTACTATCTGTTCTTGCATTTGTGTCTGTAATTGTATTAAATGCTCCACCTTGTGGTCCGTGGCTGATTCTGTTTTCTTAATATCTGTTATTTTATCCTGAATTTCTTCCTCGAATATTTTTAATTCGTCTAAGCGCTGTGTTACACCGTCAAGCAATTCAAAATATGTTTCACTTGCCTTTGTAAATTTTGCGATGTCACCTTCGTTATCTTCTCTCTCCTCTAATATAAGTGAAATTTCTTTCATACTTTCTTCAAGTTTTGCTGCAAAATCC
Source organism: Mytilus edulis (assembly GCA_019925275.1). Taxonomy (NCBI): domain Eukaryota; kingdom Metazoa; phylum Mollusca; class Bivalvia; order Mytilida; family Mytilidae; genus Mytilus; species Mytilus edulis. The sequence goes on from CM034359.1 coordinate 84,570,618, forward strand.
TTTTATCGTCTCTCTGCTGATAACACTTGCCTTAATTGTGTTGTCACACTTTCATCTTGAATCCCTTGTGCTATTATATCTCCACTTTTATCTAATTCTTTAGCTAATAAATTATTGTACCTTGTACAGAGTCCTTTCAAATATGAGACTGCCATCTTTTCTGTGGTTACTTCTTTTCCGTGTTCTTTATAAATTTCTTTTTCTGTTATTCCCGGGTTCCGGCACCATACAATGTGGCGAAATCAGACTAACACGGAATCCTTTTATATCTTTAATCAAATAACTAACAGTTATTTACAGTATGTACAGTTTGTAAACGTTAATAAATACCACATTGGAATAATCCGTCTTTTTCTTTCTAGTTCAACTGAAAAAACTTCTATACTTCTGTTACTACTATTTTTACAATGACAATTATCTATAAAAAACCTTATCTTATATACTAAAATCATAAGAACATTCTAAATCTAGAACAAACTATAATTAACTAGAGAAATGGGAAATAATCTATTTTTAGTAACAGGGTAAATTCCGGAAATTGCCAAAGCTTTCTTGAACATAAATATATACAAGTACTTTCACTATCCATCTAGAATATTCTAGTATGATTCATTTACTATAATTAAAATAACAATGTTATTTTATATACACAATGTCAAAATAAAAGTCCAATGTCTTTATAATTGCGTACTTTCGCAACACCCCCTGCGGTATATTAAACCCCTACCATAGACATTCAATTAAAAAAATTCCAGCTATTCTTAATCCTTAACATAGTAATCATACTCCAATAAGTAGTTTGTATGCATGTAACATGCTGGAAAAGATATTTTGAACAAAAAATATTTTCATGCATGATATTTTGCCCCCCCCCTAACCATGGTATATTGAACCCCTACTATAGACCTTGAATTTCAAAAACGCAAGCTATTCTAACTCCTTTACATAATTATAATACTCTGATAAGTAGTTTGTATGTATTTAACAAACTGGCAAAGATATTTTGAAAATTTTACGTAGCCATGGTATTTTGACCCCCTGCGGTATATTGAACCCCCTTCTATAGACCTTGATTTTCAAAAATTCAAGCTATTCTAACTCCTTAAGTAGTAATAATACTTCAATAAGTTGTGTGTATGTATAAAACATGCTGGAAAAGATATTTTGAAAATTTTACTTAGCCATGGTATTTTGACCCCCCTGCGGTATATTGAACCCCCTACCATAGACATTCAATTTAAAAAATTCCAGCTATTCTTAATCCTTAACATAGTAATAATACTCCAATAAGTAGTTTGTATGCATTTAACATGCTGGAAAAGATGTTATGAAAAAAAAATATTTTCATGGTATTTTGACCCCCCTACCATGGTATATTGAACCCCCTACTATAGACCTTGAGTTTCAAAAACCCAAGCTATTCTAACTCCTTAACATAGTAATAATAATCCAATAAGTAGTTTGTATGTATTTAACAAACTGGCAAAGATATTTTGAAAATTTTACGCAGCCATGGTATTTTGACCCCTGCGGTATATTGAACCCCCTACCGTAGACCGTCAATTTCAAAAATTCTAGCTATTCTAACTCCATAACATAGTTGCTATACTCCAATTTGTAGTTTGAATGCATTTTTAAAACATGCTTGAAAAGATATTTTGAAGAAGAAAAAAAAATCCATTGTATTTTGACCCCTCTCCCTTCCATGTTATATTGAACCCCCTCCTATAGACCTTGAATTTAAAAAAATCCAAGTTTTTCTTACTCCTTAACATAGTTTTAATACTCCAATAAGTAGTTTGTTTGTATTTAACATGCTGGAAAAGATATTTTGAAAATTTTACGTTGCCATGTTATTGTTCCATGGTATATTGAACCCCCTACTATACATCTAAAAACCTTTCATGTTAAAATATCTTGCTACTGTAACTCCTTAACATATTTATTATACTCCAATTAGTAGTTTGTATTTATTTTATTGGTTTGAAAAGATGTTTTGAAAATTTTACATTTTAAAATCAAGTGAGCCATGGTAATTTGACCCCTCCCCCTTTTTTACCATGGATAATTAAAACTTTAAAGTCTGCCATTCTATATAAATATTTTAAAATTCAAAGAATTATAGTGTCCAAGCTACATGGTCTAGTTTTAATGCTTTAAGAAGTTTTTTGAATGAAATTTTGTTGGTTAAGACTTCAGAGCTCTTATACCAAGCAAATATTTTTCTTTTAACCAATCATTGAAAATTGACCTCCCCTTCTTGTATAAATGATTTTTAATATTTGATTAGCTTTTATATAATGTTAAATGTTTTATTAATCATCTAAAATGAAAAAAAAACAGGGGGGTTCAATTTACCATGGGGGTTCAATTTTCCATACAGGGGGGGTTCAATTTACCATAGCGGTATTTTGACCCCGGGGTCATTTTACCATGGGGTTCAAAATACCATATGACAGCGGTCAATAATTTTTAGTAAAATGATGAAATATTTGCATTTGAGGCAGCGCGTACAAAAATTTCATATTTTTTCCCATAAAGTAGGCATATTTTAGGAAAAACAGCCAATCCTGATGTACAAAAAGTACTGAAATGATATGAAGGTTAATAATGTGTATAAAAATAAATCAATAACTGCATTCTTAATCAACAAAATTAAAAGTTTAAGTATTTTAATTCTCATTATATTTCAGTTCTGATTAGAAGACTTGTCTCAAGAAGGTAAAAATAACTGATTTCAAATAAAATAGCATCATTTTTATTAAAAAGAAGACTCATTTTGGTTATTTTAATTAACGCGAATAAAATTTTAGTATGATTTCTCTGACACTCTTTTAATTTCATGAAAAAAAAAACTATTCTTATCTATAAAAAGTACAAAAATCCAATGGCGGTCAATAATTTTTATTAAAATGAAGAAATATTTGCATTTTAGGCGGCGCGTACAAAAATTTAATATTTTTTTCCATAAAGTAGGCATATTTTATGAAAAACAGCCAATTCTGATGTACAAAAAGTACTGAAATGATATGAAGGTTAATAATGTGTATCAAAATAAATCAATAACTGCATTCTTAATCAACAAAATTAAAACTTGTAGTATTCTAAATCTTATTGTATCTAAATTTTAATTAAAAGACTTGTCTTGAGATGTTAAAAATAACTGATTTCAAATAAAATAGTATCATTTTCAATAAAAAATGAACAATTTTGGATATTTTAAATAATGCATAAAAATTTTGTATGATTTTTATATATACAGTAAAAAAATCAAATTGTGGTCAATAATTTCAATTCAAATGAATTTCATTCTGGTTCAACAAAATTAAAAGTAAATAGATACTTCTTCAAATATTCATTTTATTCAAAATTTGTCAATAAAAGGAATATATAGCAACCGATTGAAATTGAAGTTACAATATTTTCAAATATGAGAAGGAAAAATTTGCATTTTACGCGACGCATACAAAAATGTTATATCTTTTTCCCTAAAGCAGAGACATATTATACATGTCTCTGCCTAAAGTAAACATAATTTATGAAAAACAACCAATCCAGAAGTACTGAAATCATATGGCGGTTGATAATTTTTATCAAAGTATTCAATAACGGCATTCTTGTTCCACAAAATAAAAGTTTAAGTATTTTAATTCTTATTATATCTCAATTGTAATGAAAATATTTATCTTCAGTTGTTGGAAACAAGGACGTACTTGTTCGAAATAACTGATTACAAATAAAACAGTGTCATTTTTTAAATAAAAAAGAGTTTTTTGGTAGTTTTAAACAATGTGAATAAAATTCAAATATGATTTATCTGACATTCTTTTAATTTTATGGAAAACGACCTTTTCTAAACTATAAAAAGTTCAAAACTCCAATGGCGGATTATCGGCATTTTCGTAGGTAGAAGTTCATGTTAACTGAGACATATAATACTTTTATGTATTATTTATGTTTCTAATGTTTACAATATTTTATACAAAACTTATGATTAATCAACACAAACAATTTAACGCTTTGATTAAGCATCTAATATAACTGTTATACTATTTTAACTTTTTTATTGCAACCAAAGTAACGTGTAAATTATGGTGTCTTCGTCGAGGTCCGCGTTCATGGATCGTAAACACTGTTGAGTTCGGTTTACATAAGAATTTGAAATATATACGTATCCGTCCGATCCGTGCATAAATTTGATTAACTGATCGATCGATGACCGTTGTCACGGTAACTCTCACATAGGTTATTTGACTTATCTGACGGATCCTATGGGTCACCGATCACCGATCAGTCATCGATCAGTCAAACATCCGTCACCGATCATTCACCGATCAGTCAAGTTCACGTCAAACAGTAACGCCTAAGGTTGCAAGTACTGTACACAGTGCAACCTATAGCCATAGGAACTGACATTTTCAACTAAATTTGAATAGTTTCATATCAAAATGTATTGTAAGGGGTAGAAAGACCTTCAATTGTTCTCTGAACAATTAGTTTTAAAAATTTTGTTTTCTTCCACAAAATTTTTGTTTCTACGCTGTTTTTTGTTTGTTTCGCAATATGTCGCTGAGATATCTTGAATATGATATCATACAGTTTATACGCTTTTGAAACTGACACCGCTTAACCCAATACTTTCCCATTAAAGGGTAATCTCCCAGAACACTGTTTTTATTTGTTATCTCTAATGCTTGGCATCCGTATAAGATACCGACATATTAATTTTTTGCGAATTGCTCGTTATATCTTCAGAATGTTCTGTTTTATTTTGACCGAAGCCGTATAGAGATTTCATAAAAAAGTTATTTCCCTTTTTTATATAAGGGAAATATATTTTTTCACTGGAAAACCATTAATGATACAGACCTAGGGTCTTTTGATTTGAGGTCCTAGGTCCAAAAAAAAATGAACATGGGATCAGGGTCTAAGGTCAAGGTCATGTTCAAAATTTATATTTTAGCTTGTTATCTTTTATTTTCAGAAATCATATAAGATATTATTAACATCTTTTCACACAATTGTTAGTTGTGACATGTGGTAACATGTAAATTTTAGTTTAAAGGATACGTACTGTAGTATTTTATGCGAGTTTCCCCTTTCATATCTAATATTAAGTGTATGGTTATATATCTCAATAACAATATACAGTAGAGGCTAAGAGTCTGTTGATTAAGTTCCTTGGTTAATGATCTTGAAATTGAGCTCAAGGTCATTGGTAAACTTAACTTTCTTGAGTTTGACCTTTGCTTTTACCTCATATGTATACATCATAAAGACATGGGACTTTTCGCATTAGGTTGCAAGCATTGTGACCTTTAACAAGCCAACCGAAAGGATCCTTGTGTAAACCGGAAGTAGCTATTTCTTTTACTAAATTAATGTAAAAGTATATAGAACCATATATTTTTGGAATCAGTGTCAAGTAAACTATCAAACAATACCGAAGTAACATCTTTTTAACCGGAACTTATATATTATCTCCCTTATTTATGTCTTGGTATATAGAAACCATATATATTTGGAATCAGCGTACAATGAGCTGTTATTTGACGCTAAAATTGACAATTAAAAACAAATTTTGATATTTTCATAACAAAATAGGTTCTTACTGGTGGGAAGACCTTCAATTGTTTTCTGAACAATTGGCTTTTAATTAATATTATCATTCTTGCCGCCGAACTTTAACGACATGTCCCAAAAAAAACCTGCGCGACATGTTAAAATGATATTAAGTATCTAGTATTGGTTGATCAAAAGCTATCTTGTGATTAGAGCACGATCCCGTAACATTTCCTTTATTCCATAACCATAATAGGTAGAAAAAACGAAGGGTGGAATTTGTCCAGGATCAAACCCGGGTTATTCGTTACATTTGGATGGAAAAGATTCAACGACTCGTGTGTAGCGTTATGCCCCTTTGAAAATTAACCAATGTCAGTTGGCATTTAAAATTTAAAAACCATAATGTGTAGCCGACTCGATCACCTATTTACGTGACCATGAAAATTGACTACGGGTCAAAGGTCAAGGTCGTGACCTAAATTTAGACCTTAGTTGTTATCGAATTTACTCAATAACTATAAAAGATTGCTGATAAAATGTAACTGAGAAAATGTGTGTCTTGCCGGGATCTAAATTTGTTATGTTAAGTCCAAAATAAAAGGACCTTTCCGTGAAAGACCTATTGATTTTGTTCTGATTATTATTAGGTCTTTCCACTTTTCTGTGGAAAGACCTATTGTTTTTCGTTTGATTATTATTTTTTTTTTCTTCTGCCTAATTTTGTTCTTGCGATAAACATTTGTTTCGCAATATGTCGCTTAGATATTTTGTATATGATATGGAACAGTTTATGCGCTTTTGAAATTTACCCTGCGTAAACGAATACTTTTCTTTGTAGGAGTTATCTCCCCAAACACTGTTTTCCTTGTTATCGCATCTCCTTCGCAACCGTAAAAGATTATGACAAATTTATTTTACAAAATTGCTCGTTATATCCTTCGCATGATTTGTCCTATTTTGACCGAAGCGATATGACCGCTCCATATGAGAGTTATTTCCCCTTATGCATCTGATATAAGTGATATGAATTTCTATCTTATAAATCATAAGTGATAGAGACCTAGGATCTTTTGATTTGAGGTCCTTGGTCCCAAAAAATGAAAATTAGGTCAAGGTCAAAGGTCAAGGTCATATTCTAATATTTGAATTTGGCTTATTTTCACTTATATCCAAAGACTGTATAAGATATCAACAAATTATTTTTACTAAATTGTTAGTTGCGACATGTCGTAAGATGTAAATTTTGATTGCAAGCGTACGTTGAATGTAAAAGGGAGTTTTCTCCCCTCTTGTATTTAAAAATACGCGTTTGGTGATATAACTCATTACCTAAATATAATTAAGATCTATGGTCTTTTGATTTGAGGTCCTTGGTTTATGACCTTGAAATTGATCTCAAGGTTATAGCTTAATTTGACGTTCTAGATTTTGACCTTTGCTTTTATTCTATATGTATACATGATAAAGATATACAACTTTTAGAAAAAGGTATCAAACCATTTAACCTTGAAAAAAAACAACCGGAAGTGACTTTTTGTAAACCGGAAGTAGCTATTTTTTTGTACTTTATTAATATAAAAGTATATAGAACCAGATATTTTTGGAATCAGTGTCAAGTAAATATTCAAATATAATCGGAAGTAACATTTTTCAAACCGGAAGTAACAAATTATCTCCCTTATTTAAAAAAAATGTATGGAAACAATATATTTTTGGAATCAGCTTACTAGAAGCTATCATTTGACGATTGAAATGACATTTTAAACTTAGTTTCACAACTTTTCATATCAAAATACATTGTTTTGATGGAAAGACCTTCAATTGTTCTCTGAACAATTGGTTTTTAATTATTATTTTTATTTCTTCCGCCAACATTTTTTTCCTTCGCTGTTTTTGTTTGTTTCATAAGATGTAGCTAACACATATGGTAAATGATATAGAACAGTTAATACGCTTTTAACAAAGGACACAGATGGATTCATGACAAATTGTGTTTTAGTGATGGTGATAGGTTTGTAGATCCTACTTTACTGAACATTCGTGCTACTTACAATTTTCTCTATTTGTATTGAACTTGGCCCTTTAGTTACAGAGGAAAATATTTTTTAAAAACTTATCAAGATTTACCAAATTCAGGAAAATTGTTGGAAATTGAATATATAGGGTTACATCTCCTTAAAGGGTTAATTGACCATTTTGGTCATGTAGACTTATATGTAGATCTTACTTTGCTGAACATTATTAATGTTCACGGTTTATCTCTATCTATAATAGTATTCAAGATAATAACAAAAATGGCAAAATTCCCTTAAAAATTACTAATTGGGAAGCAGCAACCCAACAGCAAGCTGTCCAAATAATCTGAAAATTTCAGGGCAGATAGATATTTACTTGATAAACAGTTTAACACCTTGTAAGGTTTTCTCTAGATGCTTTGGTTTAAGAGTTATAAGCCAAAAACTTTATTTTACCCCTTTGTTCTTTTTTAAGCCATGGTGGCCATCTTGGTTGGTTTGCTGGGACACCGCACACAGTTTTTTTAACAAGATACTCTAATAATGATTGTGGCTAAGTTTGGTTTAATTTGGCCGAGAAGTTTCAGAGAAGAAGATTTCGTAAAAGATTGTTGGCCAATGATGTTGTACTGTAATGAAGATTTCAAAACGCACCTTGTGTAACCGAACACTTATTTTTGTATGAGTTTTCTCCCCGCGTCCCCGTTTTCTTGGTATCTTAATATCTTTGAAAAAGAAAAATATTTCGACAAACTGTTTGTCTAATCTTACAAATGATTTGGTTAAGTTTTAATTGATGTCATCGGATGACATCTTATGGGAGTTATTTCCTTTGAAAATATCAAATAGTTGATTTGTTGGATAAATTCATACATTATAAGTCGAAGAGGCCTTCAGTCTTTTGATATGAAGTCCTTTGTCCATTTTGAGGAAATTGAGGTCAAAGTCAAAGGTCAAGTCCATGTTCGCTGTTCAAAATTCACAAATCGATAGAGAAAAAAACAAATCTTGGTTACAAACTAAAACTGAGGGAAACGTATCAAAGTTAAGAGAACTACGACACAACACCAAAACGTAACACACACAGAAACGAACTATAATGTAGCAATGGCCATTTTCCTGACTTGGTAAAGGACATTTGATCAAAAATGGTGGGTTAAATCTGGTTTTGTGCCATGCCAAACCTCCCGCTTTAATGGCAGTGTTAAGCATCACATTAAAATAACAACATTACACGACAGGGTTACAAAAAAATAAACAGATAAATGGGAAAAATATAGGACAGAAAACAAACGAATGTCGTAAACACCTAGGATCTTCACCATTCATTATCAATTCCTGTAACTTTGAAAAATGCATCAAGGTCAAATTTGTATGCTGACCTTGACCCTTGACCTAACACCCTGTTATGGGATAATCTCAGAAACCATTATACCTACAGAAGTTTTGAATAGTGAAAAATGTGTGGGTCAGTAAGGCGCAAAAAAAGAGGGACGAAAGATACCAGAGGGACAGTAAATCTTTATGTTTATGTGATCTCAACCCTCCCCCTATACTTCTAGCCAATATAGAATTGTAAACGCATAACAATACGCACATTAAAATTCAATTCAAGAGAAGTCCGAGTCCGATGTCAGAAGATGTAACAAAATAAAATAAATAAAATGACAATAAGACATAAATAACAACAGACTACTAGCAGTTAACTGACATCCCAGCTCAAGACCTCTATTAAACTGATTAAAAGATTATGTCTTCATCATATACTAGTCAACAAAAGAAACGATACACGATTTTTTTTCAAATCAAAGATAAAATTTCATAAAACGATAATTTTAAAAACAGAAGTTCAAACTAATGATCCTAACTTCTCATTTAGAGGTAATGGCAATGTTTGCCATCAATTCTTCTTTAAAAAAAATCATACAGTTTCGTCGTTTATTTGTAAGGCAAAGTTCGGCCCCACGAGAAATCGTTAAAATGTTTCCATTGTTAATTAATTTACCATAGACAATATGCGTAAAATGAAATTAAAAAAAAATGGTTACAATCTAAAAACTTATCCGAAAGGTTCCAAATTTTTAGTGTGTTGTTTTCATATCTAAAGCATTGATTTGAAACGAAAACAAAAAATGATTTTTTTTTAGATTTAATAAAAACACTGTTTTACCAAAAATTTCAAAAAAAAATATTTTAACCCATTTGTTACAACATAAACATAGCTTGAATATCATATTGAGTATGTTTACACACATTTGAAAATTCATTTAGTACATAGAAGATTGTGTGTCTATTTTTATCACACTTTCCGCAAAAATAATTTGCACCTTATGATCGGTTACACGAAATTTAGGTACTTTCCGACAGGTTTTAATTTTCATTATCGTATGTGCATCAGAACAAATGAAAGCTTTTTAAAATGGTGTTTCTCATTTTGTTTCACGTTAAATAATTTTTAATAAATTTTATTCCAAAGTCGTGTATCGTTTCTTTTGTTGACTAGTATGTGAATATCAGTCACAATCCCTCCAGTTAGGGGTTTAGTTTCATACTTTCATAAAATATATGAGAAGAACATAACCCGTGTCATGCCAACAACTGATTATTTAATAATTGTGTTTAGTTCCGATGCAAAGACCCTATAAGTGAATCAATATTAAGTATATTTAATCTTTTATGACCTGACAACAATATCGTAACTATAACCCTTCAAAATAAGTCTCTTTAAAGGTTTTGTGATCTTTTGAGGTGAATACTGACACGTCTGTGCTTTGAAAAGAATATTACCATAAAAGATTGGATGTAAAATACCTGAACGTATAAGATGTCTGCATGTTGAGTTATATTTACGAAGTATTTCCTTTTACCGATGATAAAAAATTTTGACTAGTTTGTGATATCGAAAACCCTGGGGTAATACTTTTTCAGTAATACATAAATTTCTATCGCTAAAATAGTACTCATGACACAACATAGAAAACTAAAGAATAAACATCACGAACCCAAACTTTATTACATTTTGACCGACGGATTAACCTTTCAGTAAGGGGCATAACCCCTGTTTTAGGTTTCTGAAAAGACAAAATCAGCTTTTACTATATAATCAAAGGCCCATGGGGTCTTCGGCAATGACTTTGTGAACTAATGTCATGTCCCAGATAGCGAATTATGTGTTTTTGATCTAGTTATAGGATTTTTAGTGTGTTTTGACGGTTTCAAATGTTGACCTTGATGTTTGACCTTTCAAATTGTTGTCGATATCTTATAAACGGTTAATCTTACAGCAATAGTAAACAGTGAAAAATGTTTACGTGACTGTGGTGACTTTTTTACATTTTGACGGAAGAGATTTTACATATTCTTAAGGGTTATAACCCTTGTTAACAGTTCTAAAAAGGTGAAATTAGATTTGACTCTTGAACCAAAGGTCCTAGACCCATGGGGTAATTTTCAATGGCATTGTGGACTGATGATCTTCATAAAGGTAACAAGGTCAAAAGTCAAGGTCATCTCCTAAAAAGCTTATTTGTTGATTTTTATCATACTTTAAGTTTTTGGTGTGTTCAAGAACTTTTCAATACATTCTACGTCTATTGGAACGTGTATTTTACGTAACAAAAGGAAAGACCTCTCAATTGTTCAAGAACAATCGTCCTTTTTATAATTTTTTTTCTTCTGCCAACTTTTTTTTCCTTCGCTGTTTTTTTATTGTTTTGCAAGATGTCGCTTAGACATAAGGTATATGATACGCGTTTACAACTGACACCGCGTAACCAAATTCTTTTCCATGTAAGAGTTATCTTCCCGAACACTGTTTTTCTTGTTATAACGTATACGTCGCAACCGTATCAGAAACCGACAAATCAGTCGTTATATCCTCAGGATGAATTGATTGATTTTAACCGAAGCAATCCGGAGACTCAATATAAGAGTTATCCCTATTTTTGTATGATATAAGTGATATACATTTGTAACTGATAAACCATAATCGAGAGACCTAGGGTCTTTTGATTTCAGATCCTTGGTCCAAAAATAATAATCTTAGGTAAAGGTCAAAGGTCAAGGTTATATTCTAAATTTTGATTCTTGTTTATTTTCACCTATTTTCATACACCTTTTTTTACCTTTTGGATTATAGCTCTTCATCTTTTATATATCAAGCTTTGGATTTTCAAATATTTTGGCCACGAGCATCACTGAAGAGACATGTATTGTCGAAATGCGCATTTGGTGCAAGAAAATTGGTACCGTTAATTTAATTATAAAATATTGACAAATTATTTTTACTAAGTTGTTAGTTTTTCTGTTTATGTCTTTGAAATTGAGGTCAAGGTCATTCGTAAATTTGATGTTCCAGATTTTGACCCTTGCTTTAAATTCATATTTATACGTTATAAAGCCATAGGAACTGACATTTTCAACTGAATCTTTATATTTTTATATCAAAAAATATTGTAAGGGTTGGAAAGACCTTCAATTGTTCTGTGAACAATTGGTTTTTAATAATAAAGGTGTTTCCTTTTTTAAAAGGGAACGACCTAACTGTATTTCTTCTGATTATTATTATTATATCTTTCCACTTTTCTCTGGAAATACCTATTGGTTTTCCTCTGATTATTATTTCTATTGATTATTATTATTATTATTTATTTATTTTTTCTGCCACATCTTGAAATTTTTGTTTCGCAATATGCCGCTTTAATATTTCGTATATATGATCGTACAGTTTATGCAGTTTTAAATTATCACCCTGCTAAGACGAACAGTTTTCTTTGTAAGAAATATCTCCCTATTCACTGTTTATTTAATGTGTGCATTTCCTTCGTAACAAAAAATGATATCAACTAACTTTCTGTTACAAACTGTCTGTTACATCCTAAAGAATTTTCGGCTTATTTGGATCGAAGCGATTCTATGAAATTTTAAAGGAGTTATCTGTCTTTACGATTTTTTTTTTTAATTCATTTGCTTATTTTTGCATTTTCTCAAATACTTTTAAAGATAGGTATAAGAGAACAAGTGCAAAATGTTTGCTTTATGATAATAAAGATATGTTACATTTGGTCTGATACAATGTATTGGAATCTTATAGGAGTTAGTGCCCCTGAAATGTATAATTACAAATGAATAAGGTCAATTGGTAATTACATAAGATTGATTCATCATAAAGCCAAGTGACCTTTATCAAAAGGTTGGGTGACATATGAACTTGAAAAAATGAAAACCGAAATAGACTTTGAGAAAACCGGAAGTAGCATTTTCGGCACTATTTTCTTATAAAAGTGCTCAGAATCCATATATTTTAGTAATTTTGATACATTTTCTTATCATTTAGGACTAGAACTTTTGTATCAACCGGAAGTGGCCAATTATCTCCTGGTTTTCACACAAAAGTATTACAAACTATATATTTTTGGAATCAGCGTGGAAAAATCTATAATATGAGACCGGAAATTACATTAACTTCGCCGGAAGTGACATAAACTCTACCGAAAGTAACAAACTTTGTTATTGCGATAAATATTTGTTTCGCAATATGTCACTGAGATATTTGGTATATGATTTCGAACAGTTTATGCGCCTTTGAAATTTACCCTGCGATATCAAATACTTTTCTTTGTAGAAGTTATCTTGTTTTTGGTGGAAACACTTTCTTATTATTATTATTACTATTACTAAGGTCTTTCCTTTTTCAAAAGGGAAAGACATTACTGTTTTTCTTCTGTTTATTATTATTATTATTATTATTATTAATATTATTCTTTTTCCGCCAAACTTTCACGAAGTTATCCTTTTTAACCGTAAGACGTGTCGCTTTCACACTTCGTATCGGTGTCATGAATACCAATCCGGAACCCTGTGAATCACAAGGTTACAAAGGTAGCAATGCCAAAAGTCAAGGTCATCTCCTAAAAAAGCTAATTTGTTGATTTTTATTATATTTTAAGTTTTTTGTGTGTTTAAGAACTTTTCAATGCGTTCTACGTTTATTGGAACATGCATTTTATATTACAAAGGAAAGACTCTCAATTGTTCAAGAACAATTGACATTTTAATTAAGGTCTTTCCTTTTTCAAAAGGGAAAATCTTTACTGTAATTCTTCTGATCATTAGGTCTTTCTACTTTTCGTTGAAAGACCAATTTTTTTCTTCTGATTATTTTGTTTTTCTTCTGATTATTTTTTTTTCTTCTGTCGTCTGTGACGCTTTTTTGTTTTACAACATATCAAGTGGATTTTCGGCTAATGATGTTTTACAGTAATGGGGGTTTCAAAACTCACCCTATGTGACCGAACACTTATTGTCATTGGAGTAATCTCTCCCATCACTTTTTTTTTTGTTTTCGCTATATTTCTAAAACCGTAAAATATTTTCACAAAACTGTTTTCATGAACTTGTTCTTCTACTCTTACGAATGATTTGGTTTATTCTGACTGAAGTGATCGGATGACATCTTATGGGAGTTATTTCCCTTTGAAAATTTAAAATTAGCGATATGTTGGATAAATTCCCACATTTCTAGTCGTAGAGACTTAAATCTTTTGATATGTAGTCCTTGGTTCATTTGGCGGAAATTGAGGTCAAGGTCAAAGGTCAGGGTCATTTTCTAAATTTAGAATTTGGCTTCATTTATGATATGATGTGTTTCCAAATAACTGTTTACGATAAGGCACAACTTCAACTCATTTAAGTGAAAGTTTTGGTCAACCCTTATAGGAGATTTCTCCTCTTTTGTATTTGAAATTGGTATTTCTCGAATACCGTAGAAGTTATTCAAACACTGTAACCGTATTAGGTACACAAAAACGAAGGCTGAAATTTGTTCAGTACCAGACCCTGGTTCTTCGTTACATTTTGGGTCGAAAAGATTCAACGACTCGTTGGTAGGGTTTTGCCCCTAAGCAAATTAACAGGTGTCGGTTGGCCACCAAAAACTCAGAAACCGTTAGTTGTAGACACCTAGGATCTTCACCAATCATCATCAATTCATGTGACTTTGAAAAAATGTATCTCAAGGTCAAATGTGTATGTTGACCCTGACCTTTGACCTACCACCATGTTATGGGATAATCTCAGCAACCTTAATTTTTACAAAAGTGTTTGCATTTTTCGTGGAAAGACCTTTTGTTTTTCTGCTGAGTTTGTTCAGGTCTTTCACACAATTGTTAGTCGTAACACATAAATTTAAGTCGAAAGTGTACGAAAACATTTGATGCGAATGTTTCCCCCTTTTGTATCTAATATCAGTTGTATGATAATATAATTATTAACAATATAAAGTAGAGACCTAGTGTCTTTTGATTTGAGGTCCTTGGTTTATGACCTTGAAATTGAGCTCAAGGTCATATGTTAATTTATCGTTCTAGATTTTGACCTTTGCTTTTACCTCATATGTATTCATGTTAAAGCTATTAGACTTTTTGCATTAGGTTGCAAGCAATATGACGTTGAAAAAGCTAACCGGAAGTGACCTTTTGTAAACCGGAAATTGCTAATTTTTGTATAATAAATTATTGTAAAAGTATGTAAAACCATATATTTTTGGAATCAGCGTCAAGTAAACTATAAAACAATGCCGGAA
The DNA here is from genome assembly GCA_019925275.1 of Mytilus edulis. Lineage (NCBI taxonomy): Eukaryota > Metazoa > Mollusca > Bivalvia > Mytilida > Mytilidae > Mytilus > Mytilus edulis. The sequence goes on from CM034359.1 coordinate 84,585,780, forward strand.
GTAACATCTTTTGAACCGGATTGAGAAAATTATCTCCCTTATTTATATCTTTTTGTATAGAAACCTCATATCTTTGGAATCAGCGTACAATAAGCTGTCATTTGACGCTGAAATTAATATTTTCATATCAAAATAGATCCTTACTGGTGGAAAGACCTTCAATTATTCTCTGAACAATTGGTTTTTATTTTTTTTTTGCATTTTGTAGACATTTCATCAATTATCAGATCAACCGGAAATGACCTAATCTAAACCAGAAGTAGCCTATTTCAGGCTAGTCCTGTGGAAAAGTACCTGTAATTTTTTTTTTATCAGCTTAAAGTAACAAGGAGTGACATTTTCCAAAACCGTTTTCAAATTTCATTCTTATTATCGAGGTGGAAAGACCTTCAATTGTTTTTTGAAGAACTGATTGTTAATTATTTTTTTTCTTCTGCCATCTGAGATGCTTTTTTGTTTCAACATATCGAATGTATTTTTGGTTGTACAGTAATGTGGGTTTCAAAACTCATCCTGTGACTGAACACCTATTCTTATTGGAGTTATCTCCCCATGTCCCTTTTTCTTGTTATCGAATGATTTCTAAAACCATAGAAGATTATAACAAACTGTTTTCACCAACTTGTTCGTCTACTCTAAAGAATGATTTGGTTATTTTTGACTAGAGTGATCGGATGACATCTTATGATAGTCATTTCCCGCTTAAAGTTTGATTAAGGCGATATGTTGGATAAATTCACACATTATAAGTCGTTAAGGCCTATATATATATGGGTCCTTGGTCCATTTGGCAGGAAATGAGGTCAAGGTCAAAGGTCAAAGGCGCAACTTCAACCTATTTAAGTCGATTTTTGGTCAACCCTTATAGGAGTTTTCTCCCCTCTTGTATTTGAAATCGGTATTTCTCCACAACCATATAAGTGATTGACCTTGGGTATTTTGATTTGAGATCTTTGACCTATGACCTTGAAATTAAAGTCAAGTTCAAATGTCAATCTGACGTTCTTGATTTTGACGTTTGCTTAAAATTCTTTCTTGTTCAATTTAAAACAATTACGTCTTCTGCATATACCTATTAGTCTTATTTTATTATATCAGTTTGAAGTACCAAATAACATCAATAAAGAGTGACATTTTCTTACATCGTTTTTCAAATTTCATTTTTATTATTGAGGTGGAAAGACCTTCAATTGTTCTCTGAAAAGTTGGTTTTTAATTCATTTTTTTCTTCTGCCGTTTGAGATGCTTTTTTGTTTTACAACATACCGAAAGTATTTTTTGCCAATGATGTGGTACAGTGATGGGGATTTCAAGACTTATTCTCATATGAGTTATCTCCCTGCGTCCCCTTTTTTTGTTATTTTTAATTCTCTAAAACCGATTCTAACAAACTGTTTTCATCAAATTGTTCGTCTACTCTCAAGAATGTTTTGCTCAACTTTAACTGATATGATTGGGTGTCGTTATAGGAGTTATTTCCCTTGAAAAATTTAACACAGTTGAAATGTTGAATAAATTCAAAGATTATAAGTAATAGAGGCCCAAAGTCTTTTGATATGAAGTCCTTGATCCATTTGGTGGAAATTAAGATCAAGGTCAAAAGTCAAGGTCATGTTCTCAATTTTTGCTTGTTATCTTTATTCAAAGGAAACAGTAACAGTTAATAAAATGATGTGTTTGCCAAACAACTGTTTACAATAAGGCGCAACTTCAACCAATTTAAGTCGGAACGTTTTGGTCAACCCTTATAGGGTTTTTCTCCCCTTATGTATTTGAAATCTGGGTTCTTTCGATTTTAGATCACTGACCTATAACCTTGATATTAAGGTCAAGGTCAGAGGTCAATTCTATGTTCTAGATTTTGACCTCTGCTAAAAATTCATACTGGTTCATTATCAAACAATCAAGTCTTTTGCAATTGGTTGAAAACTTTTCATCATTTATCAGGTCAACCGGAAATGACAATTTTTTAAGTAGCCTATTTCCGACTCATCCTATGAAAAAATACTTAAAATCTTATATTTTTTATATCAGTTTAAAGTAACAAATTACATCAACCAGGAGTGACATTTTTTTTTAAATTTCATTCTAATTATCGAAGTGGAAAGACCTTCAATTGTTCTCTGAAGAATTGGTTTTTAATTAAGGTCTTTCCTTTTTCAAAAGGGAAAGACCTTACTGTATTTCTTCTGTTTATTAAGGTCGTTCTTTTTTCAAAAGGGAAACCCTTACTGTATTTCTTCTGTTTATTATTATTATTATTATTATTCTTTTTCCGCCAAACTTTCACGATCATTGCAGCCTTAACCGTAAGACGTGTCGCTTTCGAGATCACACTTTGTATCGGTGTCATAAATACCTATCCAGAACTCACCCTTTGAGTTGAAAAATTTGTCGGTTTGAAGTAATCCCTACGAAACCAAAAGACCGTGTTATTATTCAAATACCGTAACCGTAATAGGTAGAAAAAATGAAGGGTGAAATTTGTTCGGGAACAGAACCCGGTTCTTCATTAAATTTGAATAGAAAAGATTCAACGACTCATTGGTAGAGTTATGCCCCAATCAAAATTAACCTGTATCCATGGCCACCAAGACTAAGAAACCGTCACTTGTAGACACAACTAGGATCTTCACCATCATCAGCAACTCATGTGATTTTAAAAAAATCCTCAAGGTCAAATGTGTTTGCTGACCTTGACCTTTAACCTAACAACAATTTATAATAATCTCTGCAACCCTAATACTTAATCAATAGTGAAAAATGTTTGGGTCATAAATGCGCAACTTCATTAAATTTTGACCGAAAAGATTGGACCTTTATCAAGGAGCATCACCATTGTTTTTGGTTTCTGAAGAGACATAATCAGGTTTTACTGCATAACCAAAGGTCGTTGACCCATGGGGTCTTCAGAAATAACATTTGAGAGTAATTACCTTGACAAAGGTCAAAAAGTCAACGGTCAAAGTCATGTCTCAGATAGCGAATTATGTGAATTTGACCTTATTTAGGATGAAGGATTTTCAGTGTGTTTTAAAGCTTTATAAAGTTGACCTTGACCTTTGACCTTGATTCCTAAATGCGCAACTTTGTTACATTTTGCCCGCAGAGATTTTACCTTTCTGTAAGGGGTATCGCCTAACCCGTCAAAATTGCATTTAATTTGTAAATTCAACAACATTTACCGTTATCTTGATGATATTTTTTCGTTAAATAATCAAGAATTTTCTCAATATACTACTGAAATTTACCCAAGGAATTTACTTTAAATAAATCAAATTTATACGTAATAACTGTCCTTTCCTGGATTTAGATATTTCGGTTTTAAACGGGAAACTAAAAATTGCGGTAAACGACACCACACGAGTATTTGCAACTTAAATGAGCAGCATACGCAAGACAAAGCAAAAACAGAAACGGATAATTTTATAATAGTAAAACCAGACAGCAATCACACAGTAGCATTAGCGACATCAATAAGAGCTCAAGCACTTTTAAAAACCGCAATATCTACAGTCTCGTCCGACGAATACCATTCAAGTCAAGCAAACATCCTATTTGACGAAGGTGCACAGCGCAGTTTTATTACCAAGGATATGGCAGATAAATTAAACTTGAAATCTGTGAGAAATGATGTAATAACAGTCTCCGGATTCGCTCACCTTTCATCATAAATGCAACTTTACTAAAGCATTTATCGATCCAACCAAGTACTTCATCTAAAATACTTGAACGAGACTTGTATGTCGACATCGTGTTGACAAGTGTAGGTACAGAAGAGGCTGCATTGAAATTGTATAACAACTCGAGAGAACTTTGAAGTAGCGGCGGTTTCAATCTCAGAACATGGAAATCAAACAGTCAGAAACTCACGAACACTTATTAGGTTTGGACACCGAAACTAAAATTCTAGGTATGCGTTGGAATTCGAAGTCGGACATCCTTACATTTGCTCAACAGAAGAACAATCAGGTTGACAATTCAAAATTAACAAAGCGAGAAATATTACGACAATCTTCGTCAATTTATGACCCTCTCGGAATTCTCGGACCAGTTACTGTGAGGGCAAAGCTTTTGATACAAAACCTATGGGAAGATAATTATGACTGGGACGAAGTATTGCCTAGCAACTTAATTAAAACATGGACTGAAATCAGAGATGACATTAGGGATGTTACTTCCAACACACATTATTTCACAGGAAAAGACAACGGAGAAGTGATATTACATATATTTGTAGATGCTAGTCAGAGAGCGTATGGAGCTACCGCATATTTATGTAACGGAAACTTGTCTTCTTTAGTCATTGCTAAAAACCGTATTGCGCCACTCAAAGGAATTACGTTACCAAAATTAGAGTTAATGGCCGCCGTCATTGGAGTCCGTATAGCAAGGCAGTTAACAGATAACTTAGAAATAGAGCGCACCGTGTTATGGAGTGATAGTCAAATCGTTCTTCATTGGATAGCTTCTTCAAAATCATTCGGCAAATTCGTAAATAACCGTACAAAGCAGATTAAAGAATCAAAACGTAACAGCGAATGGAAATACGTGCCAACTGAATCGAAACCAGCCGATCTGCAGACTCGTGTTACATCAGCGACACAGTTTAAAGAATCAAAATTATGGATGCATGGTCCATCTTGGATCTGAAATGAAAATCGTTGGCCTACATGGACACAACAGCCAAAACAGGAGACCACCCTTTTGACGACAGCATTTGATATAAATAAAAACAGAGTCATTAGGTTCTACATCAATGTCCGGAATTTCAGAAATTATCAAATTATCTAGGTTTTCTTCATTGAAGAAATTATTGCGAGTTACATGTTATGTTTTAAAATTTGTGAGAAATTGCAGAGACAGCAAACCATACCAGCTTAGAAGAAAACATATACACACACAAGAAAACATTACTAACGAAGAAATTCATTCTGCAGTACACCTATGGATTAAGGACGTACAAAACGAACGATTTATGGACGAAAAGGAGAAAATTTCGAGTAATTTAGGAAGCAAGGAATTGCCTTTTTTGAAACAACTACGCCTATTTATTGACGATGAAAGTATATTAAGATGCGGTGGGTGCATACATAACTCCTCGTTGGATAGCTGTACAAAGTTTCCAATACTTTTGCCAAAGAAATATAAGTTTACTGATCTTATTATACTGGATGCACACTTGAAAATGTTACATTCAGGATCTGGACAAACAAATCCGACAATCGTATTGGATACCGTCGATTCGTCAGTGCGTGATCAATATATTACAGAAATGCATACAATGTCGCAAAGTCATGGGAAAATCGTTTATGCAGCAAGACTCACCCCACTTCCTAAAGATAGAGTGACGGATACGATTCCGTTTACAACAACAGGTGTGGATTTTGCCGGACCGCTTTATATTAAGGAAACCGTAATTTTGAAAAAGATGTACATTTGTTTATGTACATGTGCATGTGTTCGAGCTGTACATTTAGAACTTGTTCCAGATATGACACTTAACGCTTTCATGTTTGCATTTAGACGCTTCGTCAGTAGGAAAGGACACCCTAGTACAGTGTATTCAGATAATTAACGCCCCAACCTTTGTTTCAGCGGCAAGCCAAATTCCCCGAGAGCTAAACATACAAATCAACTGGAAGTTCATCCCAAGAGCAGCACCGTGGTATGGTGGATGGTGTGAGAGACTGGTCGGAATAACAAAGACAACACTGAAAAAAGTTCTGGGAAGATCCCAAGTTAATGCGGATACGTTACGAACAGTTATTACGGAGATTGAAAGTGTTATGAATGATCGCCCGATAACGTACATTTCACAGGATATCCGAGATCCACAGCCCTTGACGCCGTCACACTTATTACAAGATCGAATACTATCTACAGACAACTATATACATACAGAGGACAATGAGAAGACACAAGAAGAAGCTAATAAACTAGTACAAAGAAAAATAACTTTAATAGAACATTTCACTAATCGATGGAAGACTGAGTATCTCATCGGACAGAGAGAGTTTCACCATGTGACAGGAAAAATTCATACACATGTGAAAATTGGTCTCTGTTGTATTGATTATGGACAATTCACCAACAACAATGTGAAAATTAGGTGTAATAGAAGATGTTATTACAGGACTAGATGGACTTGTTCGTGCTGCAAAGATTCGTACATCAAGTGGACTGATTACTACACGGCCAATAGTTAAACTAGTCCCTCTTGAAATATGAACAGTAAACTCATTTTGAGGCCCCCAGAATGTTGTAAACTACATTCTTTTATTTTAGACATTTTCGTTTAATTGGTAAACGTCTTAACGTCGTTTACCGCGGTAATTACGTAACTGTTTATTCGACGTCGCTACTTAGCGACGATATTGTATTCCTACATGTAGTTTAGATAAAGATTTCGTTCTTTGAAGACGTTCTTCATCATTTCTTTAGAATATATGTCAAACCTTTATCAAATTTTTCCATAGATATAAAGATTGGTTTTGAAGTTTGGTTGTTCCTGTAGAAAACTAATTTCAAACGGGATAGCACATCCTCATTTTTACGGAAATGTTGTTAATCGTGTCCGGAAATTTAGAAATGATCCTTGTAAACTTATCGCTCCTTTAAATGACACTTTTAGGAATTTTGGATCTCAATGCTAATCTTTGTACTTTATTTTATTTATTTTTTTTAACTTTTTTGGATTCGAGCCTCACAGATGAGTCTTTTGTAGACGAAACGCGCGTCTGGCGTATATACAAAATTTAGTCCTGGTATCTATGATGAGTTTATTCAAATAAACTTATTCTAAAACTGTAATAAGATCATTGAATATCGTATTTATTGGTATAAATATTGATTGTATTATCAGTAAATTAAAAGCAAACTAAAAATTACTAGTATGCTATATACGTATACCTATTCATGAATCTACTATCTGTCGATACCTATAACTTGGCATTACACAAGGTCATGTTTTTCTCTGACACTTAATAACGTCTTTACATTAAATCCATTGGATGTTGAATGTGTACGGATTGATAGTTAAGTCTTAGATGCATGCTTTTTTATTAGTTGTTAGTGGCTTTGAACTAGCTGTAAGCTAACTGCGAGTACTTTCAAAACTGTTCCTAGAATTTTTTGGTTGTCAGGATGTACAAGTACCCGGCCACGTCTAATTGTATTTTTGTCCATTTGATGAGTTAAGCCTTTTTCAACTGTTTTCTATAGTTCGTTCTTATGTTGCACTGTTATACCACTGTCCCAGGTAAGGAGGAGGGTTGGAATCCCGCTAACATGTTTAACCCAGACACATTATTTATGGTTGTGCCTGTCCCAAGTTAGGAGCCTGTAATTCAGTAGTTGTCGTTTGTTTATGTGTTACATATTTGCTTTTTGCTAATTTTATTAACATAAATAAGGCCGTTAGTTTTCTCTTTTGAAGTGTTTCACATTGTCATATCGGGGCCTTTTATAGCTGACTATGCGGTATGGGATTTGCTCATTGTTGAAGTCCATACGGTGTATATTTGTTAATGTCTGTGCATTGTTTTCACTTGTGGACAGTTGTCTTATTGGCAATCATACCACGTTTTCTATTTTATAACCCCTGTTTTAGGTTTCTGAAAAGACAAAATCAGCTTTAACTATATATCCAAAGGTCCTACACCCAAAGGGTCTTCAGCAATGATATAGGGGACTAATGACCTTGACAAAGGTCTAAGGTCAAGGTCAGGTCCAAGATAGCGAATTATGTTTTGACCTTATTTAAGGGATTTTAGTGTATTTTGAAGGTTTTATAGCTAGGTTGATCTTGACCAGTGACCTTCCAACTTATTAGTCGATATTTACAAATAAAATTAACGGTACTAATTTTCTTGCACCAGATGCGCATTTCGACAATACATGTCTCTTCAGTGATGCTCGTGGCCAAAATATTTGAAATCCAAAGCTTATAAAAAAGATGAAGAGCTATAATCCAAAAGGTCCAAAAGTATAGCCAAATCCGTGGAAGAAATCAGAGCTTCGCACGAGGGAGATGCATTCCTTAATTTATAATAATTTCTATCATTTTGTAACAGCAAATTTTAATAACACAAAAAATCCGTATTTTCATGCCAGTACCGAAGTACTGGCTACTGGGCTGGTGATACCCTCGGGAATGATAGTCCACCAGCAGAGGCATCGACCCAGTGGTAGTAAATAAAATTAACGGTACTAATTTTCTTGCACCAGATGCGCATTCCAAATTTTAATATTTTCATATCAAAATAGATCCTTACTGGTGGAAAGACCTGGTTTTTAATTAAGGTCTTTCCTTTTTCAAAAGGGAAAGACCTTACTGTATTTCTTCTGTTTATTATTATTAAGGTCTTTCCTTTTTCAAAAGGGAAAGACCTTACTGTATTTCTTCTGTTTATTATTATTAAGGTCTTTCCTTTTTCAAAAGGGAAACCCTTACTGTATTTCCTCTGTTTATTATTATTATTCTTCCGCCAAACTTTGACGAAGTTAGCAGGCTTAACCGTAAGACATGTCGCTTTCATGTTCACACATTGTATCGGTGTCATGAATACCTATCCAGAACTCACCCTGTTAGTCGAAATATTTTGTCGGTTCGGAGTAATCCCTCCGAAACCCAAAAACCTTGTTATCCCTCCAACACCGTAACCGTAAAAATTAGGAAAAAAACAAAGGGTGAAATTTGTTCAGGACCAGACCCCAGTTCTTCGTTACATTTGGATCGAAAAGATTCAACGACTCATTGGTAGGGTTAAACTCAGAAACTGTAAGTCATAGACACCTAGGATCTTCACCCTTCATCATCAATTCATGTATCTTTGAAAAATATCTCAAGGTCAAATTTGTATGTTGACCTTGACCTTTGACCTAACACCTTGTTATGGGATAATCTCAGCAACCATTATACTTACAAAAGTTTTAAATAGTGGAAAATGTTTAGGTCATTACGGCGCAACTTTGTTATATTTAACCGAAGAGATTTGACCTTTTTTTAAGGGGCATAAAGCCTGTTTTAGGTTTTTGAAAAGACAAAATCAGCTTTTTCTATATAACTAAAGGTCCTAGACCAATGGGGTCTTCAGCAATGACATTGGGGACTAATGACCTTGACAAAGGTCAAGAGTTCAAAGGTCAAGGTCATGTCCCAGATATTGAATTTAGTGTTTTTAACCTTATATAAAGGTTTTTTAGTGTGTTTTCAAGCTTTTTAAGGTTGACCTTGACCTTTGACCTTTCACTTTTTATTGGATATCTCAAAAACTATTATACCTATAGAAATAGTAAATAGTGCAAAATGTTCAGGACACTGGAAACTATTGACCTTGATAAAGGTCAACAGGTCAAAGGTCAAGGTCATGTCCCAAATAGAGGATTATGTGTGTTTGACCTTATTTAAAGGGTTTTTAGTGTGTTTTAAAGCTTTCAATACATTCTACGTCTATTGGAACATGTAGTTTACATTACAAAAGGAAAGACCTCTCAATTGTTCAAGAACAATTGACATTTTAATTAGGTCTTTCCACTTTTCTGTGGAAAGACCTATTGTTTTTTCATCTGATTATTAGGTCTTTCCACTTTTCTGTGGAAAGACCTATTGTTTTTCTTCTGATTATTTTTTTTTTTTTTTTTCCGCCTAATTTTGTTCTTGCGATAAACATTTGTTTCGCAATATGTCGCTTAGATATTTGGTATATGATATCGAACAGTTTATGCGCTTTTGAAATTTACCCTGCGTAAACGAATACTTTTCTTTGTAGGAGTTATCTCCCCAAACACTGTTTTCCTTGTTAGCGCATCTCCTTCTCAATCGTAAAAGATTATGACAAATTTATTTTACAAAATTGCTCGTTATATCCTTCGCATGATTTGTCCTATTTTGACCGAAGCGATATGACCGCTCCATATGAGAGGTATTTCCCCTTATGCATCTGATATAAGTGATGAATTTCTATCATATAAATCATAAGTGATAGAGACCTAGGATCTTTTGATTTGAGGTCCTTGGTCCCAAAAAATGAAAATTAGGTCAAGGTCAAAGGTCAAGGTCATATTCTAATATTTGAATTTGGCTTATTTTCACTTATATCCAAAGACTGTATAAGATATCAACAAATTATTTTTACTAAATTGTTAGTTGCGACATGTCGTAAGATGTAAATTTTGATTGCAAGCGTACGTTGAATGTAAAAGGGAGTTTTCTCCCCTCTTGTATTTAAAAATACGCGTTTGGTGATATAACTGATTAACCAAATATAATTAAGACCTATGGTCTTTTGATTTGAGGTCCTTGGTTTATGACCTTGAAATTGATCCCAAGGTCATAGATTAATTTGACGTTCTAGTTTTTGACCTTTGCTTTCAGCTTAATGTATACATGATATAGCCATGAGACTTTTGGCGAAAGGTATCAAACCATTTAACCTTGAAAAAAACAACCTGAAGTGACCTTGTGTAAACCGGAAGTAGCTATTTTTTGTACTTTATTTATAAAAAAGTATATAGAACCAGATCTTTTTGGAATCAGTGTCAATTAAATATTCAAATATTATCGGAAGAAACATTTTTCAAACCGGAAGTAACAAATGATCTCCCTTATTTAAAAATATTGTAAAGAAACCATATATTTTTGGAATCAGCGTACAATAACCTATCAGTTGACGATTGAAATGACATTTTAAACTTAATTTTACAACTTTCATATTAAAATACATTGTTTTCAGCGGAAAGACCTTCAATTGTTCTCTGAACAATTGGTTTTTAATTAAGGTCTTTCCTTTTACAAAAGGGAAAGACCTTACTGTATTTCTTCTGTTTATTAAGGTCTTTCCTTTATCTATAAGGAAAGACCTTACTGTATTTCTTTTAAGGTCTTTCCTTTATCTATAAGGAAAGACCTTACTGTATTTCTTCTGATTAAGGTCTTTCCTTTTACAAAAGGGAAAGACCTTACTGTATTTCTTCTGTTTATTATTAGATCTTTCCACTTTTCCGTGGAAAGACCTATTGGTTTTCTTCTGATTATTATTATTATTATTATTTTTTTTCTTCCGCCAACTCTTTGTTCCTTCGCAATTTTTTTGTTTCGCAAGATGTCGCTTAGATATATGGTATATGATATCGAGCAATTAATACGCTTTTGAAACTGACACCGCGTAACCAAAAACTTTTCAATGTAAGAGTTATCTCCTCGAACACTGTTTTTCTTGTGATCGCTTAATATTCGCAACCGTATAAGAAACAGACAAATTTATTTTACCAAATTGCTTGTTATATCCTCAGGATGATTTGATTTGTTTTGACCGAAGCTATCCGGAGACTCCATATGAGAGTTATTTCCCCTTTTATATTTGATATAAGTGATATGCATTTTTAACTGGAAAACCATAAGTGTTAGAGGCCTAGGGTCTTTTGATTTGAGGTCCTTGGTCCAAAAAATTGAAAATGAGGTCAAGGTCAAAGGTCAAGGTCATGATCAAAATTTTGATTTTGGCTTGTTATCTCTTATTTTCAGAAACCATATAAGATATTGACAAAATATTTTCATGAAATTGTTAGTTACGACATGTAGTAACACATAAATTTTAGTCGAAAGGGTACGTAGACATTTGACGTGAGTTTTCCCCCTTTTTATATCTAATATCATATGTATGGTAATATAACTCATTAACAATATAAAGTAGAGGACTAAAGTCTTTTGATTTGAGGTCCTTGGTTGATGACCTTGATATTGAGCTCAAGGTCATTGGCAAAATTAACGTTCTAGATTTTGACCTTTGCTTTTACCTCATATGTATACATGAAAAGACATGGGACTTTTTGCAATAGGTTGCAAGCAATGTGACCTTGTAAAAGCCAACCGGAAGTGACCTTTTGTTTACCGGAAGTAGCTATTTTTTGTTCTAAATAAATGTAAAAGTATATAGAACCATATATTTTTGGAATCAGTGTCAATTAAACTATCAACTATACCGGAAATTACGTCGTTTGAACCGGAAGTTAACATTATCTCCTATCTATATCTTTTCCATAGAAACCATACATTTTTGGAATCAACGTTCAATAAGCTGTCATTTGAGGTTCAATTGACATTAAAACCAATTTTAATTTTTCATATAAAAAAAGATCCTACTGGTGGAAAGACCATCAATGTTCTCTGAACAATTGGTTTTTATTAAGGTCTTTCCTTTTACTAAAGGGAAAGACCTTACTGTATTTCTTCTGATTATTATTATTATTATTATTATTATTATTATTATTATTATTATATTTTTTTGTTCGCCAAGTTAGCCTCCGTAACCGTAAGACGTGTCGCTTTCATGTTCACACTTTTTATCGGTGTCATGAATACCTACTTGGAACTCACCCTGTGAGTAGAAATATTTTGTCGGTTCGGAGTAATCCCTCCGAAACCCAAAAACCTTGTTATCGTCCAACACCGTAACCATAATAGGTAGAAAAAAACAAAGGGTGAAATTTGTTCAGGACCAGACCCCGGTTCTTCGTTACATTTGGACCGAAAAGATTCAACGACTCATTGGTAGGGTTATGCCCCTATGAAAATTAACCGGTGTCGGTTGGCCACCAAAACTCAGAAACCGTAAGTCGTAGACACCTAGGATCTTCACCAATCATCATCAATTCATGTATCTTTGAAAAATACCTCAAGGTCAAATTTGTATGTTGACCTTGACCTTTGACCTAATACCTTGTTATGGTATAATCTCACCAACCTTAATACTTACAGAAATTTTAAATAGTGGAAAATGTTTGGGTCATTACGGCGCAACTTTGTTACATTTTGACCAAAGAGATTTCACCTTTCTATAAGGGGCATAACCCCTGTTTTAGGTTTTTGAAAAGACAAAATTAGCTTTTACTATATAACCAAAGGTCCTAGACCCTTGGGGTCTTCAGTAATGGCATTGGGGACCAATGACCTTGACAAAGGTCAAAAGGTCAAAGGTCAAGGTCATGTCCCAGATAGCGAATTTAGTGTTTTTAACCTTATTTAAAGGATTTTTAGTGTGTTTTCGAGCTTTTTAAGGTTGACCTTGACCTTTTCAATACATTCTAGGTCTGTTGGAACATGTATTTTACATTAAAAAAGGAAAGACCTCTCAATTGTTCAAGAACAATTGACAGTTTATTAAGGTCTTTCCTTTTACTAAAGGGAAAGACCTTACTGTATTTCTTCTGATTATTATTATTATTCTTCTTGTTCCGCCAAACTTTGACAAAATTTCCCTCCGTAACCGTAAGACGTGTCGCTTTCATGTTCACACTTTATATCGGTGTCATGAATACCTATCCGGAACTCACCCTGTGAGTCGAAATATTTTGTCGGTTCGGAGTAATCCCTCCGAAACCCAAAAACCTTGTTATCGTTCCAACACCGTAACCGTAATAGGTAGAAAAAAAATGATGGGTGAAAATTGTTCAGGACCAGACCCCGGTTCTTCGTTACATTTGGATCGAAAAGATTCAACGACTCATTGGTAGGGTTATGCCCCTATGAAAATTAACCGGTGTCGGTTGGCCACCAAAACTCAGAAACCGTAAGTCGTAGACACATAGGATCTTCACCAATCATCATCATTTCATGTATCTTTAAAAAATACCTCAAGGTCAAATTTGTATGTTGACCTTGACCTTTGACCTAACACCTTGTTATGGGATAATCTCAGAAACCATTATACTTACAGAAGTTTTAAATGGTGGAAAATGTTTGGGTCATTATGGCGCAACTTTGTTACATTTTGACCAAAGAGATTTGACCTTTCTATAAGGGGCATAACCCCTGTTTTAGGTTTTTGAAAAGACAAAATCAGCTTTTACTATATAACCAAAGGTCCTAGACCCTTGGGGTCTTCAGTAATGGCATTGGGGACCAATGACCTTGACAAAGGTCAAAAGGTCAAAGGTCAAGGTCATGTCCAGATAGCGAATTTAGTGTTTTTAACCTTATTTAAAGGATTTTTAGTGTGTTTTCAGCTTTTTAAGGTTGACCTTGACCTTTTCAATACATTCTACGTCTGTTGGAACATGTATTTTACATTAAAAAAGGAAAGACCTCTCAATTGTTCAAGAACAATTGACAGTTTAATTATTATTATTATTTTTCTTGTTCCGCCAAACTTTGACAAAATTTCCCTCCGTAACCGTAAGACGTGTCGCTTTCATGTTCACACTTTGTATCGGTGTCATGAATACCTATCGGAACTCACCCTGTGAGTCGAAATATTTTGTCGGTTCGGAGTAATCCCTCCGAAACCCAAAAACCTTGTTATCGTTCCAACACCGTAACCGTAATAGGTAGAAAAAAAATGAAGGGTGAAATTTGTTCAGGACCAGACCCGTTCTTCGTTACATTTGGATCGAAAAGATTCAACGACTCATTGGTAGGGTTATGCCCCTATGAAAATTAACCGGTGTCGGTTGGCCACCAAAACTCAGAAACCGTAAGTCGTAGACACATAGGATCTTCACCAATCATCATCATTTCATGTATCTTTAAAAAATACCTCAAGGTCAAATTTGTATGTTGACCTTGACCTTTGACCTAACACCTTGTTATGGGATAATCTCAGAAACCATTATACTTACAGAAGTTTTAAATGGTGGAAAATGTTTGGGTCATTATGGCGCAACTTTGTTACATTTTGACCAAAGAGATTTGACCTTTCTATAAGGGGCATAACCCTGTTTTAGGTTTTTGAAAAGACAAAATCAGCTTTTACTATATAACCAAAGGTCCTAGACCCTTGGGGTCTTCAGTAATGGCATTGGGGACCAATGACCTTGACAAAGGTCAAAAGGTCAAAGGTCAAGGTCATGTCCCAGATAGCGAATTTAGTGTTTTTAACCTTATTTAAAGGATTTTTAGTGTGTTTTCAAGCTTTTTAAGGTTGACCTTGACCTTTTCAATACATTCTACGTCTGTTGGAACATGTATTTTACATTAAAAAAGAAAGACCTCTCAATTGTTCAAGAACAATTGACAGTTTAATTATTATTATATTATTCTTCTTTGTTCCGCCAAACTTTGACAAAATTTCCTCCGTTAACCGTAAGACGTGTCGCTTTCATGTTCACACTTTGTATTGGTGTTATGAATACCTATCATGGAACTCACCCTGTTGAGTCGAAATATTTTGTCGGTTCGGAGCAATCCCTCCGAAACCCAAAAAACCTTTGTTATCGTTCCAACACCGTAACCGTAATAGGTAGAAAAAAAAAAAGGGTGAAATTTGTTCAGGACCAGACCCGTTCTTCGTTACATTTGGATCGAAAAGATTCAACGACTCATTGGTAGGGTTATGCCCCTATGAAAATTAACCGGTGTCGGTTGCCACCAAAACTCAGAAACTGCAAGTCGTAGACACATAGGATCTTCACCAATCATCATCATTTATGTATCTTAAAAATACCTCAAGGTCAAATTTGTATGTTGACCTTGACCTTTGACCTAACACCTTGTTATGGGATAATCTCAGAAACCATAATACTTACAGAAGTTTTAAATGGTGGAAAATGTTTGCGCCATTACGGCACAACTTTGTTACATTTTGACCGAAGAGATTTGACCATTTTTTAAGGGGCATAACACCTGTTTTAGGTTTCTGGAAAGACAAAATCATCTTTTACTATATAACCAAAGGTCCTAGACCCATGGGGTCTTCGGCAATGACATTGGGGACTAATGACCTTGACAAAGGTCAAAAGGTCAAAGGTCAAGGTCATGTCCCATATAGCGAATTTGGTGTTTTTAACCTTATTTAAAGGTTTTTCAGTGTGTTTTAAAGCTTTTCAATACATTCTACGTCTATTTGAACATGTATTTTACATTACAAAAGGAAAGACCTCTCAATTGTTCAAGAACAATTGACATTTTAATTAAGGTCTTTCCTTTATCTATAAGGAAAGACCTTACTGTATTTCTTCTGATTATTATTATTATTCTTCTTGTTCCGCCAAACTTTGACAAAATTTCCCTCCGTAACCGTAAACCATGTCGCTTTCATGTTCACACTTTGTATCTGTGTCATGAATACCTACCTGGAACTCACCCTGTGAGTCGAAATATTTTGTCGGTTCGGAGTAATCCCTCCGAAACCAAAAAACCTTGTTATCGTTCCAACACCGTAACCGTAATAGGTAGAAAATAAACGAAGGGTGAAATTTGTTCAGGACCAGACCCCGGTTCTTCGTTACATTTGGATCGAAAAGATTCAACGACTCATTCGTAGGGTTATGCCCCTATGAAAATTAATCGGTGTCGGTTGGCCACCAAAACTCAGAAACCGTAAGTCGTAGACACCTAGGATCTTCACCAATCATCATCAATTCATGTATCTTTGAAAAATACCTCAAGGTCAAATTTGTATATTGACCTTGACCTTTGACCTAACACCTTGTTATGGGATAATCTCAGAAACCATTATACTTACAGAAGTTTTAAATAGTGGAAAATGTTTGAGTCATTATGGCGCAACTTTGTTACATTTTGACCAAAGAGATTTGACCTTTCTATAAGGGGCATAACCCCTGTTTTAGGTTTCTGAAAAGACAAAATCAGCTTTTACTATATAACCAAAGGTCCTAGACCCTTGTGGTCTTCAGTAATGGCATTGGGGACTGATGACCTTGAAAAAGGTCAAAAGGTCAAAGGTCAAGGTCATGTCCCAAATAGCGAATTTAGTGTTTTTAACCTTATATAAAGGATTTTTAGTGTGTTTTCGAGCTTTTTAAGGTTGACCTTGACCTTTTCAATACATTCTATGTCTGTTGGAACATGCATTTTACATTACAAAAGGAAAGACCTCTCAATTGTTCAAGAACAATTGACAGTTTAATTATTATTCTTTTTGTTCCGCCAAACTTTGACAAAATTTCCCTCCGTAACCGTAAACCATGTCGCTTTCATGTTTACACTTTGTATTGGTGTCATGAATACCTATCCGGAACTCACCCTGTGAGTCGAAATATTTTGTCGGTTCGGAGTAATCCCTCCGAAACCCCAAAACCTTGTTATCGTTCCAACACCGTAACCGTAATAGGTAGAAAAAAAATGAAGGGTGAAATTTTTTCAGGACCAGACCCCGGTTCTTCGTTACATTTGGATCGAAAAGATTCAACGACTCATTGGTAGGGTTATGCCCCTATGAAAATTAACCGGTGTCGGTTGGCCACCAAAACTCAGAAACCGTAAGTCGTAGACACCTAGGATCTTCAACTTTCATCATCAATTCATGTGACTTTGAAAAATACCTCAAAGTCAAATTTGTATGTTGACCTTGACCTTTGACCTAACACCTTGTTATCAGAACAACTCAAAAACCATTATACTTACAGAAGTTTTAAATAGTGAAAAATGTTTGGGTCATTACGGCGCAACTTTGTTACATTTTGACCGAAGAGATTTGACCTTCTTTTAAGGGGCATAAAGCCTGTTTAAGGTTTCTGAAAAGGCAAAATCAGCTTTAACTATATGACCAAAGGTCCTAGACCCTTGGGGTCTTCAGTAATGGCATTGGGGAATAATGACCTTGACAAAGGTCAAAAGGTCAAAGGTCAAGGTCAAGTCCCAGAAAGCGAATTTAGTGTTTTTAACCTTATATAAAGGATTTTTAGTGTGTTTCCGAGCTTTTTAAGGTTGACCTTGACATTTTCAATACATTCTACGTCTGTTGGAACATGTATTTTACATTACAAAAGGAAAGACCTCTCAATTGTTCAAGAACAATTGACAGTTTAATTATTATTATTATTCTTCCCCCAAACTTTGACGCAGTTAGCCTTCGTTACCGTAAGACGCGTCGCTTTCATGTTCACAATTTGTATCGGTGTCATGAATACCTATCAGGCACTCACCCTGTGAGTCAAAACATTTTGTCGGTTCCAAGAAATCCTTCCGAAACCCAAAAACCTTGTTATCATTCAAACACCGTAACCGTAATAGGTAGAAAAAAACCGAAGGGTGAAATTTGTTCAGGACCACACCCTGGTTCTTCGTTACATTTGGATCGAAAAGATTCAACGACTCATTGGTAGGGTTATGCCCCTATGAAAATTATCTGGTGTCGGTTGACCACCAAAACTCAGAAACTGTAAGTCGTAGACACCTAGGATCTTCACCATTCATCATCATTTGATGTATCTTTGAAAAATACCTCAAGGTCAAATTTGTATGTTGACCTTGACCTTTGACCCATCACCTTGTTATGGGATAATCTCAGCAACAATTATACTTACAGAAGTTTTAAATAGTGGAAAATGTTTGGGTCATTACGGCGCAACTTTGTCACATGTTGACCGAAGAGATTTGACCTTTTTAAGGAGCATAACCCCTGTTTTAGGTTTCTGGAAAGACAAAATCAGGTTTTACTATATAGCCAAAGGTCCTAGACCCATGGGGTCTTTAGCAATTACATTGGGGACTAATGACCTTGACAAAGGTCAAAAGGTCAAAGGTCAAGGTCATGTCCCAGATAGCGAATTTAGTGTTTTTGACCTTATTTGAAGGATTTTTAGTATGTTTTTAAGCTTTTTAAGGTTGACATTGACCTTTGACCTTTGACTTTTTATTGGATATCTCAAAAACTATTATACTTACAGAAATAGTAAATAGTGCAAAATGTTTAGGACATTGAGGACTATTGACCTTGATAAAGGTCAAAAGGTCAAAGGTCAAGGTCATGTCCCATATAGCGGATTATGTGTTTTGACCTTTTTTAGAGGGTTTTTAGTGTGTTTTAAAGCTTTTCAATACATTCTACATCTATTGAAACGTGTATTTTACATTACAAAAGGAAAGACCTCTCAATTGTTCAAGAAGAGTTTATACACTTTTGAAACTGACCCTGCTTAACCAAATACTTTCCCATATAAGAGTTGTCTCCCTGAACACTGTCTTTCTTGTTATCGCTTTATCTTTGCAACCGCACAAGAAACCGACAAATTAATTTTACCAAATTACTCGTTATATCTTCAGAATGATTTGAATAATTTTGACCGAAGCTATCCGGAGACTCCATATGAGAGTTATTTCCCCTTTGGTATTTGATATAAGTGAAATGGATTTTTAACTAAAAAAACCATAAGTGATAGAGGCCTATTATAAACCCAGGGCACCAACACTGTGGGTCCGAAATGATGATTTATTGATTATAACTTCATAGCGACTAAAGATAGATAGAAACTTTAAATAGAAAAAAATGTTCATGATAATAAAATCTATACAATTTTGTCAAGGTCCCTAGCAACGACATGTAAGACCTTAGCAATTAGTTATTTTTTTTTACTTGAAATACTATGAATAGTATAGGTGACATTTTTAATACTTGAAGTAATATATTTATCCTTAGGAATGTTTTTGTCCTTAACAACCACTTTTTATAAAAATAAGTCCTTTTAAAGAGCTTGTCTCACAGAAAACCATGCAAAAGTGTCCAGGAGTGAATTTTGCGGAATCTCTTTAAATTTGGTACACACAACACTTAGGCCATCCCAATATCACTTGCAAATTTTTTTGCTTAAATTTTTATCGGATAGCTGAGTTTTGTAGCGCCATCCATTTTCATCATTTTTTTACGGGAAAATTGCCAAATTCAAGATTTTTTTATGAATTTAATTCCAAAAAATAATCAATTCTAGCTATGATAAATATCTCTTTTGACCAATGCAAGTGATAAAGCATAATTAAGTTAAAAAAAAATGTAAGTAATAAATATATATTTGATTTTCTATAGGGCCTCTATATTTATTAAACAGGTGTTTAAGGAATTAGCTATTTTACCAAATTTAGTACCTACAGAAATGCTTAAATACAGAAAAGGTGAAGCTGTAATCAAAAGATGAATACATAAAAATGTACTACTATGATATTTTAAAGAAATATAAAAAATCCACCCACGGCACATTTTTTGGAAATATATTCATTATATATCACTGTACGGCCATTTTTTATAGTATTTTTATTAAAAAAATCATGAAATAAAAAGTGTTTCTTACACAAAGCCTCAAATTAGGGTGCAATTCTTGTCAAAATGAGTGATTTTATACTTCAACTGCTGTTTCTTATTAAATAAATAGCAAAACTATAGTTAAAACGATAATCAAAGTACTAAAAGCTCTCACGGAAAGCTGTATTTAACAAATTTAAAAAAAAGTTTGATTGAAAATCCAAATTCTCAAATTTAAAACTGCTAATTATATGTTTTGTCTTTAACCTGTTTCCATGAGTATATCTGGCACCTGCTTGTATAAGAACTTTAATAATCATAATGAAAGATAAGCACAGAAATGTGCTGGAATCACATATTTATGCAAATGTAGTCTTGTTAGAAATCTTACATGCTACTCATGAACATTCATTTGTGTGTAATTAAGCATGTTATTCAGTATTTTGATCCAGTAGTACCTGATATTGAGGCTGTCAAATTAGAAAAACACTCAAATCATGTCATTATTTAAAATGAAAAATAAGGTTTTGTTACATGTGTAGGTAAATTTTGAACAAAAAAAACACCATCAGAATATTTTTTTAAATTAAACAAAATTTGTTTTATATAATAAGACACTGAATCCTTTACATTTATTTTTAATAGCCCATTATAACATTCAAATCATTATCATGATTATCGAATTCATAGTTCATAAAATTATCTATACCAGCTAACTCCGCAAAAAACTTTCAGTTTACAGAAAAAGTAGCCATATCATTGTCCTTGTACTATGCTATGAACATGATGAATTGTCACTTCCATTCTGGATTATAATTCTTATTGTATATTCACAAAAGCAAGATCAACACATTTAATATCAACCATGAATAGCATAATTTTCATTTTGGGTAGGTTCTCTCTATCATCACTTATTTACTTTCATCTTCAGAGTTTTGTGGTTGAGGTCTGTGATTTTTCTTACATAAAGTATGCATTGATTATTTTAGTTTGTTAAGTTGTCAATCTGTATCAAACTTAGGCAATTATTGTAGTTTATGTAATTTGGAGCTTCATTCTGACAATATCTTTATTAACATGATAATATAAAATTTGAATTTTTCCAGTTTCACAGGTAAATGTACATGTATAAGTAGTTTAGGACTTGCAGTGTGAATCTTAATACTTTTCTCCAGTTGCGATATAACCATTCCAACTCCATTGTCTCAATATCTGCTGACATTTTATTCCGTATCTTATGTAACTGCCTGCATGTTAATATAGCGGGCCGACCATATCCACATATGAATATTTGCACTTTGAATTCTGGAAATTCAAACTTGTCCTATCCTGTTAAACGTGTACTTTAATTTTTATCCATTTGAAACATTTTGTACATGTTTAAAATTTCTCCACAACTTCTATCATGATTTATGCAGATTAGGACATGAACAGAAAAAAACATGTGCGTCATGATAAATAGCTTTGACTACTGAATTTTCATTCATAGGCAGCTTGTTTTCTTGTACACACGGGTTATACTGCACTTGCAATGAATAGCTTCAGAAGTATGTGCTCACTGAATAGCCTAGACGACCTGAAACATGAAAACATTACATTGTTTAAAAAAATACAAATATAACCCTTTTGAACAGAAACAAAATTTTGACAGAAAGAAAACAATTTCAATACCATCAACAATAACGTTGGGTTGCTGTCCCATTGACATAAAAATGTATAATACACATCTCCTTTTACCCATGTGCATGATGTGAACAAAACCATGATGTACATAACTATATTCATGTACATACTAACATTTTGACTTTAAATAATTAGATATCCAAATTGCAACCCAAAGAATACATGTATTCTGGCCCTGAGAACAATTTAGATTTCGCCTGCATGGTTAACATTGTAATGCAAACTGAATAAATGGTTAATTTAGATTTTAATTTACTTTTACTCATTTTTAAAATAATGTATTTCAATCATGACAATAATTATGAGAGTAACAGAGTATAGTATCATGCATGGCAATACATAGTCCCCTCTCGGTTAAAATTTCATTATACTGGAACAAAATGTGATACTTAATCTAATCTATAACTTGGTATGATGTAGTGTAATAAATGTCAAGTCAATATCTACAAGCATAATAAAAAAAGGTGTGGAAACTGATTATTTGACATGTTTGATTGAATCATACCGGAATAAAATTTGTACTCGATCTGTAACCTGTCATTATAAAACCACATACATGTACTTGTACCAATTATAAACAAAAGGTTGGAAACTGATTATATGGGTGAATTTTATAAGAACAAGGACCATTTCTTGGCACCATATTATCAGACCACAACAAAATTCTAACTTGATCTCTTACTTGTCATGATACATTTTGCAACACTTTATACCAATTATAAAATCAATATCTTCAAGAAAGAATACAAAATGTGCGAAAACATGAATATTTGAATGAATTTATTAGGTCTACTCCATTGACCATAACTCTGGACAAAATCATCGTTCAGAACAAAATTCAAATTTGATCTGTAATTTGTCATGATGAAAAAAGATACCAAATAACAAATCAATAATTTCAAGACGAAAGTAAAACTAATTTCCCGAACTGACTGACTGAGTAGACAGACGGAAGGACGGACAGACGAACAATAATTTCATGCTGAAAGGAAAAAAATTATAGAAAACTAATTTCCCGAACTGACTGACTGACGGACTAGACAGACGGACGGACGGTACGACAGACAGACAGACAGACAAAACAGATGAAAACGAGGGATTATTAGCTGATAGTTATAAGAATAATAAGGAGAGGTGGTATAATTGCCAATGAGACAACTATTTGCCAAAGTTAAAATGAAGTGCATGTAAGCAATACTAGACAACCATTTGGCCTTCAATAATGAGAAAAACCCATACTCATACAGAATAGTTGGTTATTACGAAATCCTCAACATAAAGAATTGATGTCAAATGAGAAAACTAACAGCATATTTTCATATCGAAACAACCAGTATATCCATGATATATGATATATATTGACAGAAAAGCACCAATGAAAACCACTGTTTCTGTTAAATTTATTTCTGATAAGGAACAATTTAGAGCTTGACATATGATACATTGTTCATTGTAGATGATATAGGTACTACACCTGTTATTGTTATCTGCATGTTTATAATGCATACGAAGGATATATATCAGTAATGTTTTTGATTTGATAATTTTTTGTCATAAGTTGCTGACTTTTATACCCCTTTTATTTATTTTAGGTATATGATTGTAACTTACTTGAGCCCTTTTTATACAAAAAAAATCTTGAAACATTATTGATCCAAAATTATACTGAAATGTAATACCTATAAATATTAGGTTTTAGTACCTATTTCGGGTAGGTTTGCAATTTAAGAAGCACATGAACAGCTTCCCCATGAGTGCATGTTGCTGTTTCAAAAATGAAAGTTCAATATATAACTTTTCAAAATTAATCTCAATGTCATATTAGACAGACAGATGGACTTACAGACAAAGTTATACCATAATAAGTCCTAGTAGTAAAATTACATTCATGATATTAATATTAATGTAAATACATGATGGCATATGTATTTGTCATAGGCTGATTTAGGGGGGGTTTTGCAGTGGCAGATCAAGGGGAGTGTTCCGGGGTTGAAACCCCCTTTTTTGGACGATCAATGCATTTGAATGGGGACAAATGGTTGACCCCCCTTTTATCCTGTGTTAGAAACCCCCTTTTTAAAATGGCTGGATCCACCCTTGGGATGATTATATAGAGAATCACTGAAGCATGGCTGGAGCGATCCCCCTTAGGTCAGTCAGTGGGGCTCCCTAATGAAAAGTCCTGGATCTGCTTCTGGTATGGACTTTCTTTACCAACAAAGTATAGATGGTTCCTGATGATTGTTCTCCAGGAAATCCTCCCCCCCCCCCTTTCCAGGGAGAGATTTTCTTAATTTGGTTTGTCAGAGACTCAGTACCTAGAATCCGGAACTGTAAAAGGATTATATTATTACAGCTGTGGTTAAATTTCATTAATACTATAAATATTTTATAACAAGCCACGGCACATAGCTAGGAATTTTCAAGGGGAGGTTCCATGGACTTGTGATAGTCATCCAGGAGAAGGGGGTAGGGTGACTTTCGTAGAAATCCCTTGAACCGCCTAGCTATGATTGGTATGAATTGGCAGACCCTTCTTTAGTTCTTTATATAAGTGATTCATTTGTTATATTTTATATATTATTATTTACCTGCTGTACATGCTTTTTGCGTCTGATTAGTTGTCTCAGTGTCTGTATGGAAGTTCAAGACCTGCTTTAAACTTGACATTCGTTGTGGTCATAATAGCAACAGCAAACTAAATGCCTTCTCCGCTTAGCCTCATAATCTCTCGGTGTCCGCTCTAGTCTCTACGTTTCTGTAATATCTTTTTATCTGACACTCAGTCTGTCAGTGACAGGACATTGTCGGACTGTTCAAAGCACTGAGCTGACAAATTGTGAGAAAACTCCAGACTTGTCTCTACATATTGCAACATTGACATCAATACAAAGTTAGATGTATCTTTATGCCACTCAAAGAGCTTGTGTAAGGTCGTAGTAGACGTTAAAAAACAAAAAAGCTTGGTTGATAGTTTCAGGGAAGTCTGAATCTGAACAGTTACCTTCTTTATAGTAGTGTGGAGAACAATTTAATGGGAGATAACTCATGATAATTCAGTAATAGTTAAAATATCTTATTTATTAAGATGTTATGCCTTTGCAAAGTATTTTATATGAATAAAATCTTTGAAATAATCAAAATTGAACATTCAAAATGATAATAACATCATATTTTGTTCAATATATA
Source organism: Mytilus edulis (assembly GCA_019925275.1). Classification (NCBI taxonomy): domain Eukaryota; kingdom Metazoa; phylum Mollusca; class Bivalvia; order Mytilida; family Mytilidae; genus Mytilus; species Mytilus edulis. The sequence continues at coordinate 84,610,628 of CM034359.1, forward strand.
CCCAAAATTGGTTTAGTAAAAAATGTGGGAAAAGGCCTGACGTGGGATTTTAAAGAAGAAAATAATGATACTTTTACTAATTTGCCATGGGTGGATTTTTTATATTTTTTTAATCTAATATAAATCTGTTGAAAAAAAATTATTTCATGTATTTCTGTCTTCACCTTTTCGAAAACCAGCGACTTGAACTTGGCTAGTAAATGACTTATACAAAATAAGGCATTAAATAGAGCAAAATTTAACTGTGAAAAAAAATAGAAAATGCTTTAAAAATGCATAATTTATGATCTTTTACATATATTTCCACAATATAAATGGCTAGAAACTCAATAGAACTAATTTGGTGACTTTTAAATTACTTTCAAATAAACATATATTTGAAGGAATTTTTGGCTAATTTTGTCCAATTATGCAAATTAGCTCGTTACTACAAAAAAGACACAATTCAGAGAAGTTTCAAAGATATTTTCTGTTTTCCATTGAACCTAAGATATGAAAAAACTTCATTAGCTGGAAAAGTTTTAACCATCCTCCTGGACGATTTTTCAAATTTTGCATGGTTTTCTGTGAGACAAGCTCTTAACAACCATATAATTTTAAACTAAGAAGGCTGTCAAAGTTACGGCACTTCCCCGTAACATTTCCGTTACAGTAGTTACCTCCCCTAACACCGAAAACCTTGTTATCATTCTAACTTTGTAACCATAATAGGTAGAACAAAAACAAAGGTTGGAATTGGTTCAGGAATAGACCAGGTTATTCGTTACATATGCATCGAAAGATTCAACGACTCATTGGTAGGGTTATGCTTCTTCGAAAATTAACCGATGTCGGATTAGCCACTAAAACCGTATTCTACGAATTTACTCAAAAACCGTAAAAGATGGCTGATGAAAAGTGCAGATAAAATGTGTGTTTTGTTGAGATCTACATCTGTTTTGCTGTTTTCAAAATTATTGGACCAACAATTATAGACCCAGTGGACCAGACCTGTTATTCGGGGTCCGAAATGATGATGTTTAGCTTATAACTCAAAAGAAGTTAGAGATAAAAAGAATCTTTGAAATGAAAAACGTTCTGTATAATAACATGTATAAAAGTAGGTCAAATTAGAGGTCAAGGTCCCTAGCAACGACATGAAAAATCTAAGCAATCATATATTTTTGAACTTAGAAGGCTATGAATAATATAAATATGAACTTTTTATAATGGAATTGATATTTTGTCCCCAGCAACGACATATTAGTCCCGATAATCACTTATTTTTTTAACTTGAAATGCTATGAATAGTATATATGAACTTTTTAATACTCGAAGTAATATTTTTATCCTTTGGAATGATTTTTGTCCTTAGCAATCACTTGTTATGAACATAAAATTCCTTATCAACCATATATTTTTAAACAAAAAATGCTATCAATTGAAGAAAAAAGCAAAGTCCGTTCAATTGTTTATGAATAATTGACTTTTTAATTTACATTGGAGTTCGGTTTCGGTTTTTGTTAGACTCTTTTGGTAAATAAAGTAAAATGGATGTACTTTGCCTGGTATCATGGAAGCTAAGGCGGTTAAGCATAGTTTTTCAAACATTAATGAGAGGTATCATATCAATATTTCTTTTCAATGTTCTAGCATTCAGTTATCCTTTTTCATTTACTGATTCTTATGTAATGTGTTATGTATCATTGTTATATGTGAAATGATTGTGATTAATCCATAGTAACATCTGAAATACTATACAAGCGGCGGATATAGTTGTTTTTGTCTTATCTTCTATAATTTGATTACTATACTAACATATAAACAGATACATAATAATAAATCTTGTTTATTTGTTCTATTATTTGCAGCTAGGTGTTCCAACAGGTGTATGCTCTCTGCAATTCTTAATTGATATAAAACCGGGTATTATTCAACTGAAAATAAGATAATTTAATACTACTAATAACTATATTCACCTTCGTGGTTAGCATTTTTGCTGTGAGCATATATCATTAGTTTGAAATATCATGATGTAGTTATTGTGTGGTGTTTCTTTTTCTAAGATCCCAAAAAAACAATTTCTACGTAAATTGGTAGTTCAATTGAACTCGAACGTCTGTATATTCTAATCGACAAATGCATGCAGAAATTACATTTATTGCTTTTTTTCACTGTAATTTTATAAATACCTTCATATTATTTCTATTTTGTGATTAATCTAGTTTCAAACAGGTTTTGGAAGGGTAATGCATAACTACTATTAAACAAAATTAATAAATTGAATTCTAAGTAAATTGTGTTATCTCTAAACTATAAAAAGGTTAATATATGGAGAAATAATAAAAGTGTAAGTCACTTCTTCTCTGATATGAGAAAAGTATGTGACTGGTATATCTACTTCAATCTAACAAAGATATCCAAAAAATTCTTAATAGCTAATTTTAATCAGGGAAATCACACATAAATTGGCATTATAAAATTTAATCACACAGTGAAAAAGTATTATTTATTTGGGCTCGTGTTGCTCAGTCTTTTGTTTTCTTTTTTATGTTATGTGCTTAGTTTGTTGTGTTGTCTTTTGTTGTTTTTCGTATATTGCCATAGCATTGTCATTTATTTTTTGGCTTATGAATTGACTAAACCTTATATATATATGTTTCCTCTCCTTCGTTTGATTTTTGAGTAGTGTCATAATTTTTGCCTCGATGATTTCTTTAGTGGATTGAAAAATTAATTTCATTATTGTTATTTTTTGTTCAGTATGTATATCTTTAAAATCAAATTTAACTCATTTAATCAATACTGCTTGACGAAAGATACCAGAAAGACAGTCAAACTCATAAATCGAAAATAAACTGACAACGCCATGGCTGAACATGAAAAAGACAAACAGACTAGCAATAGTACACATGACACTACATAGAAAAACTAACAAATCAGCAACAGAAACCCCACCAAAGACTTGGGATGATCTCAGGTGCTCCGGACGGGTAAGCAGATCCTGCTCCATATGTGGCACCCGTCGTGTTGCTTATAAAAGTTCTTGTTAATTGTATTATTATATCGTTCACCGACATTAAAACGATTGATAAAGTTAGTTTAGCAAACTGCGTGAAAATGTGGGTCTCAAAATATATTTTGTTAAATAATTCAAATCAAGGTCTTGAATATACGAATCAAATCTATTGATCGGTTGTATAATTCTTTTCACCTATTCTTAATAAATTGTGTACCAACAATTGAAATATGTCTCGTATGAAAGTGTGCATGTGTATAGATGATCTAAAGATCAGGTCATTTTTTCGAATAGGAAAAACAATTTTGAATACCTTATCTCTTTTTGAAAATATGACACTACTCAGAAATGAAAATACAGAAAGGTTCGAGTGGTAATATATCAAAAGTTCTTTTTCGGCATGGCACCGTACAGTGTCAAACATTAAGATTCATACATTTGTTAGCACATATTTCTAGAAAAAATATACATAATCGTATTAAATTTGAGAAAAAAAAATACACTCAGCCTCATAACAGATATTTTCGCAAATACATTTGTTCAAGTTTAATTCAAGCAAGATGAACATTACTGTTGGTATCTTTTGGGAAGAAACTCTTTGTATATTTTCATCATTTTCTTCTTTGTTATGCCATGGTAATGTTTTCTGCTCAAAATAACAAAAATTACCGCACTGTGTTGCTAGACACTTGTTTGTATTAAACATATATTTGACATCTCATATATTCCTTTTCAATAGAAATTGTATACTTACTTGTATATCATTTTGAGTACCAGTAGTTCAACTTTGTTTCCTTTATTACACTGTAATATTTGTCAAATAAATGAGATTTACAATATGATGCATCTCAGTTTTCATAAATTGCATTTGTAGTTAACATCAACATGATCAAAAATCATATAGAATAAATCATTTGATTATTGAATATTCTAATGTGAAGTTCCTCCAAAGTTTTGTGTAAAACACGAATAAATTTAGTGTCAGCTGATATGCAACGACATGATTGGCTTTGATCTGTTTTGATTGCATACCGACTTTGTATGTTTTTGATGATTGAGTAACCTGAAGTCAATAGTTGGTAATGACGTCATTGAACAATTACGTAAAAATATAGACTTTCTACTGGAAAAAATAAAGGCAACAGTAGTATACCGCTGTTCAAAACTCATAAATCCATGGACAAAAAACAAAATCGGGGTATCAAACTAAAACCGAGGGAAACGCATTTAAATATAAGAGAAAAACGACATAACACCGAAACGTAACACACACAGAAACGGACTAAGCATCAGACGGAACACCACGAGAATAACAAATATAACATGAAAACCAAATACATGAATTTGGGATAGACAAGTACCGTGCCACGTCTGATCTCAATATCTCAAAAATAAGAGAAAACACAAACGACTCAACGTTAAAATGCAACACACACATTAACGAATATTGAGCTGAAAGTCATCAAACATGGAAAAATAAAACAAAAAATGCTAAGAGTTTGTAAAATGCACAATTTTTGAAACAAAAGTCAAAATATCATTTAACTTCGTCCAATCAGTATGTTATTCTTCAATTTTTAAGCCTTTCAAATATTCAGTTTTCTAAGTCATTTACGTCAAAATATATAGTCTGTCCGATGCATGACGGCGACAACAAATATTTGATTATACCTAGAGCATGTAAATTTAGTGCTGCCATACATAGGTTTTGCCGTTATGTTCTATTTGAATAACAATAATTAATGGAGGCTTGATTTTGATTCATTTACCACTGGTTGGCCCCATATGTGTGAATATGTATGAGAAGATATCTCTTCTAACGTGTTTTCAGAATTTCAACAGAAAACATGGGATCACTTTATGTTTCAACTGCTATAAACATGATAAAATTAGTTAGTTCGACACAACAGATGTAGTTCAATTTGCGCCTTCATTATTGTCAATCTTAGTAATTGTTTTCCATTAATTTGGGAATTATGGAAACGTTGTTCAAATAGTTGCAGGACTTATTACAAATAAATCTAGTTTGTAAACAGTATACTATAGCGAGGCCTAAACCAGGACAATAAGCAATGTAATCACTGTAAAAATACAAGGCAGCAAACTTAAAATGTATCATATTTAATTTAAATGGTTTTGCATTGTTATGGTTATCTTACGAGTTCCTAATTTCCTAACAAAAATCAATTTATTTATTTTCTAAATTATTATCTACTGTAAAAAAAAATTAAATAGTCAAAATATAAAACGCAAAGGAAAATGCAAAATCAAAAGCTTAAACACATTATACATCATTGAACTAAAATTCGTAAAAAATTGAATCATAAAAACTATTCTTTATCTTCCTGATTTTGTTTTACAAGTTTCACATTAACGATTCATTTTATATCAAATCAAGATATATAAAACAAAAACAAGTGTTTGCTTCGCATTTGCTGTTGTTGTATCTCGGCAGCATTATAAAGCAACCAATCAGAATCTATTTGTGATTAGTAATTATTTCAAGATGACGTATATAACAACTGCAAATTATTATTTGGATTCGACCGTCACTGATGAGTCTTTTGTAGACGAAACGCGCGTCTGGCGTATATACAAAATTTAGTCCTGATATCTATGATGAGTTTATCTATAGCTTTTGTTAAATAACTCATCTTGAAATAAATTATTGCTGAGATACAACAACAGCTATTGGCTTAAATGAGATAAAGAAAAACAGACTTTCCTCGTCTCAGGATAAGACACGAAATGCCTGAATGTTTAACTATGTGTATTTCACTTCCGATCAACAGTCATTTTTTCATGTTTGTTTCAATAAACGTATATTGCACACTGAACCTCAATATTGAAATGTCAATTATAAAAAAAAATACATTTGCTCTGTTAATCTGCAATCTGCACGATTTGTTTTGATGAACAATGTTCCTATACAATGTTTACAAAAAATGTATTATTTGTATTATATAACTTCAGCCCGATTTAAACACATTTGTTGAGTTTGGATATTTTTAATAGCTATTCCTACTTATATACCCTACTGGTGTACTTATACAAAAAATTCTGAAAACCAAAAAGAGAAATATATCAGAAGAATTAATTTAAAACCAAATTCAAATATGATGATGATATCCGGTTACTCAAAAACCATATTTTAAATGTCATCGTCATTATACATCACCTACTCTGCATGATGTCTCTATTAATGACTTGCTGCCATTTATCCAAAAGCCATAAGGTATTTATCACATTCGCACAAACCTTTATTCATTACCCCTTTCTAAACTTCATTCCCTGTTCAATTTATGTTTGGAAACCACTGTTACAAACCCTTATTCAAACCAATACAACATTTCAGCTATAATTTCGGATATTGCAAGTCACAGACTTTTCAAGCCAGTCCGCATTGGATAAGATGAAAAAAAAGAAAAGATCTTTCCTTAAATTTTCCCTTGCCAGTAAAGGTCTCGATGGCGTCAACTTAAACAATATCCTTCATCATAAATTAGTTCAATCGAAAATACCTCCTTATGGCAAAGATCAGTCTGTACCAATCATTTCTTATACCTACACCAAACCTATTGCAACTTAAAATTTCAATTACTAACAGGTTTTGTAGGATCTCAATATTGACGACTTCAAGTCTAAACCTCCTGATTGCACTTGTTCTAGTTCCCAATTCATATATAATCCGACTGGCCGCGTTATTACCGGTGATCTCAACATTGTTAATAACACTTCCCTACGAAATGTATTATCAAAAGGTCCGAAATATCTTGAGCCTAAATCAATCAATTGGAGTTACGACTTTTAAAATTTGGATGGATTTAGTCGAAGATTATGCCAGGCAATGGACTAAGCGCGAGAAGGAAGACGTAGACACTCTTTTAGAATGAATGAAGGCAGTGAGGTCGTTGGTACAAATCAGAATTAAGAAACTGAATGGGTCTATCAATGCCCATGCTACGTTAATCTTTAAAGACCCAAATGTTGCAAAACACGTATCCTTCCTCCATGAAAAATATGTTGTTGTCCCCGCAGATAAAGTTCCAAACAACATCGTTTATGTGTGTAAAACTCGTTACATTTGCTTGATAAACGAATTGACAATGCGCTTGGAAACTCAACATATACCCTAACGACACTTACCAAAGAGGAAATCCTGGATAATCATAGGTCTGTTCTATGTTCCTTTGAAATTTCAACCAAAGATGAAGAACTGGATCTTTCATCACTTTATTGGATACCTAAACTACATAAGTGTCCTTACAAACAACGGTATATTGCTGGGTCTTCCAAGTGCTCAACGAAACGTCTTTCTAAATTATTCACATCTATTTTATCAGCAATCAAAGACGGGCTTCAAAGTTATGTGACTTTGCCTATTCTATAGGGGGCGTGAATCAGATATGGATACTTAAAAATTCCAAAGATCTTTTAGAGTACATACAATCTAACTCTCTTTCATCTTGTAATAGTATTAGAACATTTGACTTTTCCACTCTTTATACAAGTATTCCACATTCCAAACTAAATGACAAATTGAAAGAGTTGGTATTGCTTTGCTTCATTAAAAAGATGGCCAACGTAGATACAAGTATCTTGTCTTAGGGAGGGGTTAATCTTACTTTGTAAAGGATCACTCTAATTCAAACCAAAAATTCTCTGAAACTGACATTAACAAAGATGCTTCATTTCTTGATTGACAACATATTTGTTGCGTTCAGAGGACGGCATTCCAATGGGATCAAATTGTGCCCCTCTACTTGCGGACTTGATTCTTTATTATTATGAGGCTAACTTCATACAGGAACTTCTTAGGAAGAAAGAGAAAGAGTTAGCAAATATCCTTTAACTCTACTTTCCGATATTAAGTTGATGTTCTTTCACTAAATAATTCAAAATTTGGTGACTATGTTGAACGGATCTATCCCATCGAACTAGAGATAAAGGATACCACAGATACAGTTCAGTCGGCCTCATATCTTTACTTACATCTAGAAATTGACAATGAGGGACGGTTGAAAACAAAACTTTACGACAAAAGAGATGATTTAAGCTTTCCAATTGAGAACTTTCCATTTCTAAGTAGCAACATTCCAGCAGCACCTGCATACGGGGTATATATATATCTCCCAATTGATACGATATTCCCGTGCATGCATTTCCTATCATGATTTTCTTGATAGATGGTTGCTGCTCACAAGGAAGCTATTAAACCAAGAGTTCTAAAAGGTGAAGTTGAAATCACCCCTTCGTAAATTTTACGGACGCCATCACGAGTTGGTTGACCGTTATTGAATAACCGTTTCACAAATGATATCGGATATGTTCCTTACGTCGTAACTACAATCCCCTTCCCTTTCATGAATGTGACCTACCGAATAAGACTGTGTACTGGATTTGTTATCACATAAACAACATGGCGGGTGCCACATATGAAGCAGGATCTGCTTACCCTTCCGGAGCACCTGATATCACCTCTTGTATTTGGTGGCGTTCGTGTTGCTTATTCTTTAGTTTTCTATGTTGTGTCATGTGTACTATTTATCTGTTTGTCTTTTTCATTTTTAGCCATGGCGTTGTCAGTTTGTTTTCGATTTATGAGTTTGATTGTCCCTTTGGTATCTTTCATCCTTCTTTTAAAGTATTGCATGCTTCACATTTACCCAAAACAACTTGACATCAGCGATACAACCGACACTCGAAAGTATGCTTCATCTCTTGATATTTTCCTTGAAAATGAAAAAGGTGGATTACTTCAAGGTAGAAGATATGAAAATCAGAGTTATGTCAACATATATATGTGCGTTGATTTTGCCATTTAATTATGGACTTTTTGAATTTTGATTGGAGTTCAATATTTTTGTGATTTTACTTTTTAAAATTCTAAACAGTGACATGGCATTTGTCTTATCTTATTATGTGTGCGTATCTCAAATATTCAACGTAACACTCGTGCATGTTCATACTAAATGAACTTCAATTTACTAGATTGTATACTAGATTTTACCGAGAGAATTAATGTATTACTCAACATTTATTACACCAGGGTTTTCGATATCACAAATAAGCCAAAACATTTACTAAATTTTATCATCGGTACAAGAACATCATTCGTAAATTTAACTCTACATGCAGACTTCTTATACGTTCAGGTATTTAACATCCAATCTAGTATGATAACTTCTTTATCAGGCATTACAATGTCAGTATTTACCTCATAAGCTAACAAAACCTTTAAATAGACTTATTAAGAAGGGATATAGTTACGATACTGTTTACAGGCCATTAAAGATTGCATAATTTGGCTTTTATATTGATTCACTTATAGGGTCATTGCATCGGAACCAAACACAATCATTTAAAAACCACTTGTTGACATTACACGGGTTGTGTTCTTCTCATATATGTTATGTTGGTATGATACTAAACCCCTAACGGTAGGGATTGTGTCTGATATTAATATGATGAAGTCATAATATTTTAATCAGTGTAATTGAAGTCTGGAGCTGGCATGTCAATTTACTGCTAGTAGTCAGTTGTTATTTATGTATTAGTGTCATTTTGATTAGTATCTTTTTTTAGTTATATCTTCTGACATCAGACTCGGACTTCTCTTGAACTGAATTTTAATGTGCGTATTGTTATACGTTTCGTTTTCTACATTACATGTAGCAAGAGGTATAGGGGAGGGTTGAGATCTTATAAACTTGTTAAACCCCGCCGCATTTTTGTGCCTGTCCCAAGTCAGGAGCCTCTGCCCTTTGTTAGCTATTATTTTAACTTTAGTTTCTTGTGTATAATTTGGAGTTTAGTATGGCGCTCATTATCATTGAACTAGTATATATATTTATTGAAGGGCCAGCTGAATGACTCCTCAAGATGCGGGAATTTATCACTGCATTGAAAACCTATTGGTGACCTTCTGCTGTTGTGTGTCATATGGTCGGGTCGTTGTCTCTTTGAAACATTCCCCATTTCCATTCTCAATGTTATTCACTAGCAGGGCTGGTTCCTTTCACAAAGACTGCTTAAAAGATTTTTGAGAAACAACTACTGGAATCGGCATATGCTTGACGATTGAAATTCGATTTTAACAATTCGATTGATACTTTTTTTTCTCATCTTAATACGAATATGTTTTCACATTCTTAGTTCTCAAATACAAGAATAGTTGGCAAAGTAGTAGGTCCGGAAAGGGCCAGTTTTGGCCTCAAATTTCAAGTTCATCTGACGAAAGATTTTGGACACTTTTTAAACACTTAAATGTCTATTTCAATTGATTCAATTATTTTTTGTGAAAGATTTCAACTGATTCATTCATTAAAAACGCTCCGACTCAAGCTTAAATATGATAAATCTATCAAATATCCCAAAAACTGTCACTTTTCATATGGTTTTTGTCAAAAATGAAAGTGGACGCATCCGTGTTAATCCTCGACCTTAATTTACGTTATGTAATACCATTAAACACAAATTACATTTTAATATCATGAATGAACGCGAATGCGGCCACTTTCATTTAAGATGGAAACCGTCTTAAAATTAACTAAAATGCTAAATTGTAAAGATTTCAATAATTTAGCATGACTTAATGGTGCAAGTACCCAATATATGTGCATTGTAATGTCAAAATAAGTCCATATTTATGTAGCAGAGGCATTATACCTTCAAAAAAATAACTAAAAATTTACATTAAACAATTTTGTAAAACTGCTATATTTTGGGGCCAAAAAGGGGTCTTACTGAACATACTCCTTCGTAAACTTATAGTGTCCCAGTACTTATTGTTACATTTGACATTCGCATGGTGGATGGTGAATACAAAGAAAAGTTCTGAAATCAGTGGGACAGTCAAACCCAAAGATCTAAAATATAATATCAACGCCATGGGTAACACACACAAATAAAATCAAACAGATAATAATACACAAGACGCAACATGGAACACTATTGTATAAGCCACACAAAACCCAACAAAAGTTGAGAGTGAACACGTCACTTCGATCCATTAAGAGTTCATGCGATTCTCTATTGTTTTGTGAGTTACCTTGATTCAAACAATTTAATCATTGTTGATTGTTCAGGTACAATTCAACTACAGAATAATTACTTATCAACTAAAAGCGATATGCCTGTACAGTTCAGAATTTATAACAGAGTTGAATTTTAAAATTGATTTAAAGACTGAAATTGGCTAATTGATTTTAGATATAGGGAGTCGATACAGCTTAAAATCGATTTAGTAGTGTTTGTTTTAGATGTTGTTTAAATAATTTTTCAAAAACAAAAATCACTTTTAATTAAAAAGACATAATAAGCATTTCAGAACAGTTTAAACAAAACAACTTACACTTTTCAATTCTATCAATTCGAGTTCCTCCGAAGTATCTATGGTTAACGGAAAAGTTTCGTGAAACTTTTGTTTTCCCTCTTTGCACCATACATGGAGATCTGATAAAATATCATATACGTTGTAAAGAATAATACTTCAATAATTGTAAAGTAAATGAACACAAAGAAATTCAAGGTAACCAACCTAGTATTCTTATTAAAACTACTGTTGCATCTCTCTAAGGTTAATCCTTAGATCAATATATTAAGTATAAACAACTGAATAAATATTTTTCATTAAAAACATTTTGTGAGCAAAGAAACTGAGCCCGTATTTAATTCATTTAAATTGATTTCAGTATTTCACGTTGAAAAACAACAACAGCTACTCATAGTATAGTCATATTAACTTCAATAAAGTGTACGAAATGATTTAATATCATACCACACTTTAATTGATTCTTGTCATCCAAATGCCTTGCGTCGTAAATAACGTTTATGTCTTTCACCTTCTGAATAAAATCCGGAGGCATTTCTTCATCATTTTGGACTTTTAGGTCCAGTGCTTCTATGTATAAAAAAATAAATACAAATCATATCAACCTTATTTGCCTTCAATTGTCGTTACATCAATAATCTTTTAAATCATGGAAATTCAATAAGAATAAAGAGGTCTGAATTTGAATGAGGGTATATTTGTGCATACCAAGAAAGATAACCGTGTAGATCTCTGTTCGAGTTTTACATTTTTTGCAATTCTATTAGATTTTTGGCAGCTTTACTTGTATACTCAGCATGGATGTAGTATCGGTAAACTGTACTTGCCTCTTTACAACCTAATGCATGGTTATATGTAACATTGACATTAAAGCGCTAGATTTGGCTAGCCACCAAACAAGGTCTAACCCACCATGTTTCCTTAAAATGTCCTGTACCAAGTCAGGAAAATGACAGTTGTTATCTTATAGTTCGTTTCTGTGTGTTTTGCATCGTCCTTTGTTTTTATGTTGCACTTTAGTGTTTCTGTTGATTCGTTGTTGATGTGTTTCCCTCGGGTTTAGTTGGTAACCCGGATTTGTTTTCTCCCAATCAATTTATGACTTTCGAACAGTTGTTTTATACTGTTGCCTTTATTTGATATAATTTTGTTTAGATTTAAAAATTCTTAAAGCTGCGATGACAATATGCGAAAAAAATTAACAATAGATGAGTTGGATGTGTGTTGATGGAGTAAATCATGTATTTTTGTTCTTCTTTAAAGTTACCAATTTGGATTTGCAAAAGATTGTCATGAACTCACTTGCAACAATTCTCATTTCTAGACGTTGCGTCATTGGCAGTAATGTCATCCGCTGGCAACTTTGATTTGCCTGAAAATATACTTCTTATTTTCATTTAAAGATCACTTTAATGAAATAAGTATAAAATGAGTTCTTGTTACATCTTAATATAAATATCGATATGTTTTATACCCTTATTGATTAGGGTAGATTTTGAACATTAGTAAACTACTGTTACCGTCACTTATCCAGCTTCTTATCAACACAAGTTTTTGTGTGCACTTAGTTTTGCAGTTCTAATTGTGCAATTCTATTTCTACATGTCCTAAACAAGATATGTTGTTATAAAATTTTCTTAGGTATTATATTTTTGAATCGACAACCCTAAACAAATTCAAGTTTACTCGCTCTACTGTTTTAATGGTTGTCTAAACATAATATTTATATCCAACAAAATTTCTGTTTAAAACGTATACAAAAAATGGGGTTTAAACCAAAAAATAGGCTAAATGATCCAGATGCAAGCACAAATACATAAAACATAAATTAAATGTCCTTGATAAAGGTACAAACATATACTATATCAATTATTGGTGCTCAGTTTAATATTGAATTTTTAAATACTGCCACATGTGAGACTAGTTATCTTGATATTGCAAATGGTTGTTACCTCGTATGAATAATTTAGAGTGTTATCAATTATCCTAGGTAAAAAATCGGAAATAAAACTTACTGTGTAATTAGTCTTCAATCTGAAATGTAAAAAAAATCTCAAAAGTCAATGTCAAATCGGACAAAACTCGTAATTGACTACATGGACGTGAAGAACGTAAAGCGATCTCAGACGACACTTATTGTCAATTTATAAATGTAAGTCAAAGCATACTTAATCGTACATGTAACTGCTGTGTCCTTTATTTCTAGTCAGAGGACATTATTTTGTGGATCGTGAAGTTAAAAAAAGAGGGACGAAAGATATCAAAGGGACAGTCAAACTCGTAAATCCAAAACAAACCGACAACGCCATGGCCAAAAATGAAAAAGACAAACAGAAAAAACAATAGTACACATGACACAACATAGAAAACCAAAGAATAAACAACACGAACCCTACCAAAAACTAGGGGTGAGCTCAGGTGCTCCGTAAGGGTAAGCAGATCCTGCTCCACATGCGGCACCCGTCGTATTGCTTATGTGATTACAAATTCGGTAAATAGTCTAATTCGGTAGGTCAAATTCATGAAAGGGAAGGGGATTGTAGTTACGACGTAAGGAACATATCCGATATCATTTGTGAAACGGTTATTCAATAACGGTCAACCAACTCGTGATGGCGTCCGTAAAATTTACGAAGGGGTGATTTCAACTTCACCATTTGGAACTTTGGTTTAATAGTTTCCATGTGAGCAGTTACCCTCTATCAAGAAAATCATGATAGGAAATGCAAGCACGGGAATATCGTATCAATTGGGAGATGTATACTCCGTATGCAGGTGCTGCTGGAATGTTGCTACTTAGAAATGGAAAGTTCACAATTGGAAAGCTGAAATCATCTCTTTTGTCGTAAAGTTTTGTTTTCAACCGACACTCATCAATTTCTAGAAGTAAGTCAAGATATGAAGCCGACATAACTGTATATGTAGTATCCTTTATCTCCAATTCGATGGGATAGATGCGATCCACATAGTCACCAAATGTTGAATTGTTGAGTGAAAGAACGTCATCTATATAGCGGAAAGTAGAGTTAAAGGATATAATAAAGAAACAAGTCAGCAAGTAGAGGGGCACAGTTTGTTCCCATTGGAATGCCGACAGTTTGTTGAAAAACACGTCCTCCGAACGTAACAAATATGTTGTCAATCAAGAAATGATTATGCAAGCCTCCTTAATTCTTCATAAGAAGAGTATGTATGACGTTTTTCCGATTTGAATATCAAAAAGTCGGCAAGAAATTGAGCAAAGCTAGTTCCAAGAGAAATCACAATTATTAATGGAACAAAGACCCCAAGCGTAACGAATATGATGTCAAACAAGAATAAAAAATCTTGATTACTAGTATATCTATTTCTGATTAGTTCTTGTCGGAATAAGAAATTTGCTTTACAAATAAAGGAAATAAGAAGTTAAGATATGGTAGGAGAGCCGATTAGACAATTCCCCTTCCAAGTCAAAATGTATAAAAAGTAAGCAACTATCACTACTGGACGAAAAAACAACTGTCCATACCAGTCGTAGTCTGTGAAAGACTGGTGATTACTGTCTAATCTGTCATATTTCGTTGCAACAGTTCATGTATGTCTGTCCCAACTTTTTTACGGGTTGTGAAAGTAAAAAAATGCTACCAACAGTCATTAAAAAACTGTCGCAGTGGTTTACGGTGTTGTTACAGTCAAAATCTATTTATTAAAGTCTTTCCAATAGTTGTGGCAGTTGCAAAATGTCTGTCCAAACCTTTTAAATAGTTGGAACAGTTAAAATTTGTTTGTGTCAACTTTTCAGACGTTGATGCAGTCAAAAAATGTTTGTCACAACGTTTTCAGAGTTGGGACAGTCGTTAAATGTTTGTTTCAACTTCCAAAAGGTTGACACAGTCATTAAATGTGTATTTCAACTTATAAAAGGTTGCCACAGTCGTTACATGTTTAAAACAAAAACTTCATAGGTTGATACAATCGGTAAATGTTTTAAATACAAATATTTTAGCGTAACGGTAGTCGGTCAGCGTAAAAAAAATCACGTCTCACCCGGCTCTCAAGATTTGATATAGTTGTGAAATAGTCCATAACTTATACTATTTTCATCTATTGTGCTGTTGTTGACTTGTTTTGATTTTTAATCATTTCTTTTGCGATCGTTGTTTGTCTTTTGTCGTTTTTCGTTTATAGCCGTAGCATTGTCCGTTTATTTTTGACATGTGCGTTTTACTTTAAATAATCCTTTAGGTATCCTTACTTTTAATTAAATAATATATGTTTTATAATATTTTCGTTCATTACTGATTTTAAATACCAGAAGCCTTCGTTTAAAACAGAGTTATAATATTATTGCAGAAGAATGAAAAGATGATAATGGATTCATCCAAATTTATATTTAAAAAAGTTTTGATAAATTTTGCGGAATAGAAAATGTACCATGGGTGTATCAGAAGTAAATTTAAAGATTATTCCTGCGTAACCAATAGTGTACAGCCAGCATTATAAAAATGTTTTAATTTGAACTACTAACTGGGACTTTTCTGATGATTAAAAAAAAATTAATCAAATCTGTCAAGTTTCATCAAAAACGGACAACAACTCTTCACCGTAAACGATTTACCCTCTTTATTTTTTTGTCGGCAAATAAAATCGGACCTCATCTTAGGTCGGCAAACTATATTTGTAACACAGGAAACTACAGAGTTTTGACCACATGTACACTAATCTGAGCTTGAAATTGCAATCGGTGAGTAGAAATTAACAATATATTAAAGCAGGGCTATCGAATAATCATGGATTCATAATTTTAAAGAGACAATTTGCACATTTGGTCTTCCAACAGATATTGAGATACTCGAATAGGCTATGAAACGACGTTCTTTATCATTACATTCGTGCATAGTTGTATGTTCCAGGGCAAATACAGGCTTTAAGCTTGTTAAAGTTGTGCATCATTGAAAGTCAGAAATGACACCATTCCCCTCTCCCTATTATCATGTGAATGTCATTTAATTTCTTATTTATTTTGCATACATCACCCTGAGGGGAATAAAAAAAAGTGAATTCTTGATCTTCATCCTAGCTCTTACTGTTAACTCTAACATGTGGGGCATTGGTAAACTTTTATTGTGCGGGATGGCCTTTTAGGTGACCGGCCTTTTTTGTGGGAAAAAATTGATGGATTATTTAGGAAATCACTTGAGCCGCCGCTCCCCCCCCCCCCCCCGCTTCAGACTTCGCAGTCCCCCCTTCCCTCCTGATGAAAAGTTCTTGATCTGCACTTCGACCTATATATCATGTACATATTGTATACTTTTAATGTATTGCTAAATTTGCATGAAATACTTGTCATTGGAATTTTTATAACCAACAACCAACCAATCTTTACATGTACATATCCAGTTAAATGTGTTTCTTATGCTGGGTTACTAGTATTTGTCTGGTTTTGCTTTATCAGCTGATAGTTTTTCGTTATAATAAGGAATGCATTGTGACGTCACAATTTCCATTGAAAAAACATGCGGGTACAAATTAATATGATGGCGTACAAAAACATATGATTTGATCATAAAATGTTATGAAAATTATATAAACAGTGTCTTATTTGGTAAGTGTGCATTTTCATTCAAATTTCAAATAACTCCCAAATCATGGACAACAACACACTTATATATTTGATAATATAAGGCATTGAAAAACCATTAATCATCAAAATAAAACATTATTATCAAATTAATGTTCCTGAAACAATGCACAAAGTCATAAACAGTTGCCATTTGAACACATTATTTATAAATAAAGCATAACAGATTTATTTAAAGTCGGTTATACATATAACAATACAACATAAGCTCTGTAGAGCTTTTATCCGACAGTTGATTATACAAATTGTCTGGCGTACTAAATTATAATCCTGGTACCTTTGATAACTATTATTCAAAGGATTCATATATATTGAACAAGGGTTGTGAAGTATGTTGCCTCTTTTCTCAAAATGAACCATTACAATTAATAATTAAGAAATGCATCATGTTAATTGTTATATTGTTTTAAATTAAAAAGAAATAAAAAAAACACATATTCATTTGATAATTAAAGAGCAAAGTTAGCAGAATAATTTTTTTTTAGATTTGATATAGAATATAGAAAATCACTATAGTTTGTAAATACTTTGAACCTAATCTATATATTTTCATGTGAAATTGTTATATAAATTGTGCCCTGTTAGCATGGTTTTTCAAAATTCAGTTATGCCATACATGTTTATCTAACTTACAAGTAGTATTATTCAATGGTATTTTTATTTATTCCACCATTAAAATGATAAAAGGACTTTCTAATTATAAGTCATATTTTTCGACACGTGTTCAATTGTGTTTTGGTTTACTTTACTAACTGTTGGATTTATGCATCATTGATATATATTCCACATCTCCTCTGATCAAGTGCAATCACATCTGAGTGCAGGTTTTTTTGGCATTTTCTCCATAATTATTTTATGTTAACATTCAATATGGGAGGAAAACATAACAAAAAAATGTATCTGTATGCATTCTTTTTTGTTATGTTAACATGGTATAAAGTAACATCACAAAAATACTGAACTCCAAGGAAAATTCAAAACGGAAAGTCCACAATCATATGGCAAACTCAAAAGTTCAAACACATCAAACGAATAAATAACAACTGCCATATTCCTGACTTGGTACAGGCATTTTCTTATGTAAAAAATGGTGGATTGAACCTGGTTTTATAGCTAGCTAAACCTCTCACGTGTATGACAGTCGCATCCAATTCCATTATATTGTCACCGATTATAAACTTTTGAAAAGTATTTTATGAAGCTCAAAATATTTTTTTTACAGATATTGTATTATCATAAAAGGAGTAGGTCCAGTAAGGACCGATTTTGGACTAAAATTTCAGATTCATCTGACGAAAGGTGTTGACCACTATTCAAACTCTTAAGTGTCTATTTTATTTGATTCAATTAATTTAGGTGAAAGATTTTAACTAATTTATTATTAATTTATCCGATTCAAGCTCAAATATGAAAAATCTACCAAATATACCAAAATCGGTCACTTTTAATATGTTTTTGTTAAAAATGAAAGTGGCCGCATCCGTGTTCATCCTCAATCTTTATATATGTTATGTATTATCATCAAATACAACTTACATTCAAATATTTTGGATGAACACGAATGATTTCAGTAATTAAGCATGACTTAATGGTATAAGTACTCGATATATGTGCACCGTATTGTCAAAAACAGCCCACGTTTATGTAGCAGAAGCATTTTTCTGTCCAATAGATATATTAAAGTATACATTTTAACAATTTTTAAAACTGCTATATTTTGGGGCCAAAAAGGGGTCTTACCGCACCTACTCCTTTACGGTGTTTACTGCATTGTATGTACATGTCTACTAATTTAGTCTAGAAAAAATCTTTTATTCAAATTCAAAATAAATAATTAAAATATAGATGTATTTCCTGAACATGACCATGCAAATGTGACATTAAAATAGGTAATAATCAGGATGTTAACATTGGATAGTTAATAATCAGGAATTCTTATATATGTTAGAGTAAAAAGGTGAAATTATGAATTACATGTTATTTTCTGAAATTTAGGAATTACATGTAATCCCCGATGTACTCAGTAAATACAAGTAATTCCTGAAACGGCTCAGTTATTACCAGTAATTACTAAAATTTTAAAATGAATTTTTACACCTATTTACTAACTGTTAAAACAATGTTGTTATCTGATGGTAAGCTGATCAAAAGTTATGGTAATTCTAGCTATATAAGATCAGTGAGTACTCTTAAAAAGGGATCAGCCTAAAATGTACCTTTTTTGTTATAAGAGCATTAGCTACGAGATATAAAATAAATTAAATATGATTTTTTTTTTGTTAAATCGTTAATGAAAATTATATAGAGAAATTATTATTCACTTTAAGCAGTCCATCTGGTTCTATTTTACTAAGATAAGCAAAGAAACATGGTTGATGATTTTTGTACTTGCAAGTGAATAATAGGACCTCATTGAATACGTATTCATGTGACCTTCAATTCACCCCCTAGCTGGAGATAGGTAACCGATGTATTCAGATTTAAAACTGTAAGGGTTTCGCAGACTCACCTACTTTAGCTGTTAGTCGCAGGCTCTACAAAAATGGGGCAAAAATATCAAATCTTTTGACTAGTGTTGTAAGAAGCTTCGGTCCAAATTTGGTTAAAATCCAGGATGGTTTATGAAATCTAATAAATGTTTTAAAAAACTTTAACCGCAGAGTGTATGTAATGTTAACTGATGAAAAAAACAAAGTCCATTCATAAGGGAATATACGAAAAGGGAATTTTTTTTACAAACTTTACTTCTGGATATTATCTTATGATCAAAAACAAGCTTCTGTCCAAGTTTGGTAGAAATCCAGCATATTCTGAGAAAGTTATCAACATTTTAAAACTTTTACCACAATGTGAATGTTATGTTAACTGGCATATATGTCCATTTATAAGTAAAATACGGAAAAACTTGATTTTATTTTCACAAAATTTACTTCTTGAAAATTATCTCATAATTATAATCAAGCTTCTGTTCACGTTTGGTAGAAATCCAGGATAATTTAAGAAAGTTATCAGAATTTAAAGACCTTTAACCACATAGTGAATACTTTTGGATGATGCTGACGACAGAATGGTTTGCTGTGTCTCGCTTTTGAGACAAAGGTTGCAGGCTCGACAAAAAGAACATTATGACAACATTGAAAGAAAATCAAAAGGAATGGCCTATTCAATCCACACAAGATCATTTTTATACAGATAAAAACAATAATAAAATTTTGTTGCAGGTATATAAGCTGGAGTTTGGAGGTCTTGAAAAACTCATAAAAAAGAGAAACACAAAATATGAAATGTGACTCTTAACACCATCAAATTGTATTAAAAAAAATCGTGAAGAATGTCAGGTTTATCACAACAGTCTGACAAAAGAAGTCGTAAATAAAACTATTTTAAAAAAGGAATTTAACTTATGTCATTGAGTAAGTTTATAGGCAACAATAACAACAACAAACAACAAATATTTTATTGACCAATCACGGCGCCCAAAATGAGCAGAACAATTACAATGTAATTTTTAAACATAATGTAAAGTAAATCAAAAATAGGTTAAAATGAACATAATATGATTGATTTTGATTTAATTGATTAATATAAAATTATAAAGCAAATGAAGTAAGCAGAGTATGCCTGATGGAGATTGCATTATAAAGAAATTATGAGATTTTAGGAATTATCAAGATTATTCTACCAAATGTGGTATTTTTGATTATATCTTTAATTTTAAAACAAAAATATCATAAGAAATAGCTGTAAAAATGACAAAGAAAATCAGTGAATACCAGTAATCACTGAAAAAACTAGTAAATACATGTGATTACTAAATTGGCTAGTAATTACAAGTATTTACTGAAATGTTTAGTAATTACATGTATTCCTAATTTCACCTATTTACTGTTACATATACAGTACCATTCAAGAGGACCAACTCTCCCACATTCTACAACCGAGGAAAATGTCAGAGCCACTCCGAAAAACTCCGATATTCCTCCCAAAATGTTGGGAGGAATTTGGGAGTAATCTCTCCCAAAATCAGGTAAATGTTTATTGTGATAACGAGCTCACTCTCTACACCGAGGAATTAATTGCCCTTATCCTACTTTGATCTCTACCGGCACAAGACTGAATGGGTAATTGGATTACCTGACAGGTAAAGGTTGAAGTAATAAAGAATTATATTTCCGGTCTACTGTACCAGTTTAAGTGTCAACAGGTGTATAATTTTAAATGTCTTTTATACTAATTAAATTTCATTTGTGTTAATAAAAACTAAAGTCAAAATATTTTCGTGTATTTTTTTTGTTAGCCCATCTAAACATATCATAACCTTAATGTACTTGCTTTAAAAAAAAAACGATTATAAAATATAGTGGAATATGTGAAAAACCAAATATTCCACTTATATTATGTGTCTAAAAGTTTGTATATGCAAGTAAAAGAAAATTTATTCACCATTCATTAGTCATAATAATAGCCCCATTATAATTGTGTAAATCTACGGCATTTTGTTTTTACGATTATCTAATTGCTGGAATGAATAAAAGATTCAAAAGCAAATGTTGTTGTTAATTCTTTCAATTGTATTTAAGTTTTATAAATAATGAAAACTACTTAATTTTGGGCTCGATGTCTTCACCAGTAAATCAATATTTTATTTACGAAATGAACATACTTGTGTAAAAATAACCGGAAACTTTCGCTAAATTAATCTGAGCAGTTTATAGAAAATTATAAAATTACGTGTCTGAAAGTTTTGTATATTCAAGTAAAAAGGAAAATATTAATCACCATTCGTCATGCTTAAGGATAACGGCATTTTCGTTTTACGATTTGTTGGCAGTACAGTAGGATAATAATTCATTTCGGTTACAACAGGAATACTTCTACAGCTGCATTAATTCGTCTTAGTATAATATTTCATTTCGCACAATGAATGTAAATTTGTGTGTTTAAAACAAAAGATTTTAAGTGCCCGTCTTTATAAGAATCAGGCAATTTAGGGAAAAATCAAAACATGATCAGAAAAAACCCACCGAGCTAATCATGCTATTTAAAACTAACCATCGTCCTGAGTTAAAAATAATTGGTCTTTCGTTTGTGTGTGTCTGGTAATATCGAATAACTTGGTTAGAAAATTTGTTAGAATGATAGCAATTTATAGCAAATTACAGAGTTATCTCCCCTTTTTCGTTAATTTCTAGTGCATTTCAACCAAATTGTATCTTCTATTACCAGAACAGATAATGGAAATGAATGTTATTTTTGTGCATAACTACATTTTATGAACTGAAATCAATGTCAAATTGGGTGGGTTTTTTTGGTCATGTTTTCACCACTGCCTAATTCTTAGGCAGACTGGCACTTAAAAACAATTATTTGTCGTGCTAAGACAATTAATTCCACGATACACATCTCAGTTATCAACAGTTTGGGTTGAACTTGAACTTGACTTACTTAACCATCTTAAATGCTAAAAATAGTTAACATCAATTTTGTCCACAGCACGAGTTTTTTAAAGGGCGGGGAAAATATCGCGTACTAGTAAACTCATGGGACCTTTCTAGCCGACCGTGGTAAAAGTCCATTCAAGGTTTCTTAATTTTGTGCAATCGTATTGAGGCTCCAGAAGGTCCTTTTACAATTGATTTATCGGAAAAATATCATTCTTCCGAATAAACGAGAACATATTGTTAACTATTTGAATGTTAATGTTTTATCTTTCAAAAAAGGAAGTAGCCTGAACATTAGTTATATGTCCATGGTCAATAATATAAATTACGGTTGATGAAATATTGAAATTATGATGGAAATTGTCCGGGGTGAATAATTGTATTCAAATGAAAGAACTTCCAATTGTAGGCGTTTGGGAAATTTCGAAAATAAAATGTTGACTGATTTAACTGGAATAGAATATTATGATGGGCAATTTTGAGGTTTGATATTAATTAAAGGATAAGTGACCTATCGGATAGCGATAAGCGGATTACTTATCATCACAATTTTTAACATCTTTTGTAAACGTATACTGATTGAGCGTCATAAACTTGTCAAACGCATGAACAGCGGCAGAAATATAGTACTTTCAAGTGAAAATATTTTTACACTTTCCAAATGTAAATGACGAAATTGATATAAATACTTTCGTCAATTTGAAACCCGTTCTGTAAAATGCGAAAATGGCGAGCGCTATCGATATAACTTGAAGTTTTTTCCTTTGTTCAACAGAGCTGTCATTTTACAGTTTCTGTTCATAATTTAAATTATTCTAGTCTGCAAAAATGTACCGAGGTTGTGAAACATAATATTTTACATTGCTTACTAAATTAAGTTTACTTGATGATCCGATTAATCGTGTTACCGAAAAAACAACATGATTTTATTAGCCAGTTGATTTTTTAAATAATGAACAATTAATGCGCCGATATTGTTTATTGAATAAGTTATAAAAGATACTAATTATGGCAAAATCGTCTTTGTTGAAAGAACACAATGTATGACCTAACGGGATTGTAATAGAAACACAAAAAAACAAGTATTTTATTCATACTTTTTCGTATGTACGTTTTTTTTCCAAAGATAATGACATAGGACAAAAACATATAAGATAATAATTATCTTATTCTAAATGATATTGTCACATCTTTATCTGTCAAAGAAAAAAAACATTTTCAATTTTAATTCCGTGATTTTAAAGCACACCTGTGCAACCAAGATCGATAAAATGTTCATAGGTAAATTATCTGGGTAATCCGATTATGTTGTCACGCGTCGTTAATTTTTAGTACTTCCTATGGGCAATACACCAATTAACAGCCACGCGGTTAACCGCGGTACTCGGTGTGATTCCGAGAAACACGGAAATCGGAAAAAAACGAAATCAAATCGATATGTTTGAAGGGTACTGTACATGATGTTGCTAATATACAAATTAAGACAAAATAGTTTATGGCCTTGGGGATGAAATTTAATCTGTCATGGTTATATTGAAAATGATTTTATAATGATGTGCACAAATTATAATTGTCCTCTTCAAAAGTTTGATAATTTTTTCAAAACAATATTATTTTTTGATAAAAAAATGCATATTTTAAAAGTTATCTAAATATTGATTTCTTATAATAATTCTTTATTTGCAAAACAGAGAAAAATCAATTTTGGTTATGGCAAATACATTGACACAAACATGATCAAACATAATGAAAACTCGATAATATTATATGAGATATGATAAAACAGTTATTGTTCACCTTTTCTCGGTTCTAATGACTCTTTAATAAAAGAAACAACTGCTTTTACATCATTTGGTGTTGATGGATTTAGTATAATCACGAGTTTATCAATAAACATGGTTAAATTAAGTGTATTAAAATTTACATATTTTTGTATATGATATTTTAGAAAGATTTCTCTTTTATTCTTATTTATTTTACAGTTTAAAAAAAAAAAATTCATCGTCTAAGATATTACATATTTGACATTTTCTTTCATTTCGTGGTATTTTGGTATATCGTCAAGTTCCTATTAAGAGACAATGATCGCTTATTCTAAATTTGGTTTACACTTTTCTTGTTTCATTACTTGGGTGCGATAGGTAGTATTTCATTTGGTTATTAATATTAGATTTAAGGAATTTATATAGATATATTTTATTATTTTCGATTAAGTTATTTATTTTATCATCAATACGAGTTTGATAATAGTTCATATTACTCTTTTTTAATTGAGGTATTAACATTTTAGTCTGTTTTAACACATCTATAACACATCAAAGGTATTTATATTCATACTTTTTCAAGGTATTTTCCTTTAAATTTCATAAAGGGTTTATCTATTTTATTTGGGTTATTTTGTAGGATCATGGTTTTAGATTTTTTTGTACTAACTGTTCATTGCCATTTATCACAATACTCAGAGAGATTATTTACTTTGCAGACCGTTTTCGCTCTCTGATAATATGATTAAATCATTCAAGATGAAACGCGCGTCTGACGTACTAAATTATAATCCTGGTACCTCTGATAAATACTGTATAGTATGGTTCTTATAAAACGTTGAACTGTGTATAAAATGGTGGATATATCACATTTAACTGTTATAAAGTACGGTTGATATACTACATTGAACTGTTGTATAGTATGGTTGATACACCTTGTTACATTGATATAGTTGAGTTGAAAACCTGGTTAATTTTTAAAAAATGTCATGCATTGATCAATTTTGTTTGGTTATGCCAACAAACGGAGTTTGCTATCATTTGGCTGAATTTATCACAGTTGGCGTCTGGTAGCCCAGTTGCCATTTGGAGACAACATATAATGGTTGCCATGAAATGTTTTTATCTTGGACATTAATGAGACATTGTCGATGAATGCACATTCGTTGGCCGGTAGATATAAATAACTGTCTTAATAAATCAATAACAAAAAATTATTTTTAAATTTACATTTTGTGGTTTTTTATGATTATGAATTATAAAAAAGAAGATGTGGTATGATTGCCAATGTGGGAACTGTCCATAACAGACCAAAATGACACAGACATTAATTAGTTTGTCTTACATTTTGTCTGCATTTATATAATGCAGGTAATCTGGAGTCATTGGAAATATTACGAGTGATTTCAATGTATTTTGATAATCTTTTATCTGGTATATTGAATTCCTATATTAACATACATGTATGTTAGTTTTTTCTGAATGTTTAATAATGACGCATTATTAAAAATAAAACTTCTGCTTGTTTGTTTGTACGAAATCTAGATAATAGTTTATTCTGTTTGTCAAAATATGGAGGTATTTGATGTTTGGCATTAGATGGTAGAGGTATTGAATATACTAGATAAATTTGTTAAATCAATATCTTTTTTATATTTTTTTTAAAGAAAATGCTGTTAATGATTTTTAGGTTTAT
The DNA here is from genome assembly GCA_019925275.1 of Mytilus edulis. NCBI lineage: Eukaryota > Metazoa > Mollusca > Bivalvia > Mytilida > Mytilidae > Mytilus > Mytilus edulis. The sequence continues at coordinate 84,636,478 of CM034359.1, forward strand.
CGATACTAGGAAACAGCCTGAGATGACACAGGGCTGTAATGATACTATATTTGGGATTCTAAAAATGGGGATTTTGACCTCATGAATGCAGATAATATAAATGTTGCTTGCACAAATTTCACTAAATCACTCCTTGACATAGCATCATAGGGAATACATACACGAGATGTTGAAGTATGATGTGATGACAAAATTGGTATAATTCTAATTTGAGTCATGAAATGCGCAAGCGCGACAGATTTTTCTAAATTATATCTACGTTTGAAATCAGCTCTAGCTGAACTTAAGTTTAAACAACAGCAAAACAAAGAAATATCATGAAAAAGCAGGCTGATAATCCTTTAGCGCTAGTTTTAATAAAAACTTAGATGAAATCAAAAAAGTGAATCCGAACAGTATTGGAAGATTATTAATATGCACATTAAAAGCGACAGGATCCGAATCAAAATTATAATCTGCATGTCATATGAGAGTACTGAAAAGTCAAAAATTTGAATAAATACTTAAATATCCAGATAAAGATTTACCAGTCATTAACGATCGTTGAGCTAATTTCCTGTCATTGATTGTAGTTAGTGAACAAGACGTGCACGATATAATTTCCGCATTTGATGTTAATAAAGCGATGGGGTCTGATATTATAAGCAACAGAATGTAACTTTCTGTCAGAAATCAAATTTCTAAACCATTATGTTTATAATTCAATAAGGTCATTACGGGATAAAAGATTCCCAAAATCAGTGGAAAATTTCACATTTTATATCATTATTTGAAAGGTGTCATTAATCTTTGCTTTCAAATTATAAAATTATAGACCTGTCTCTTTATTATCTTGTGTTAGCAAACTTCTGGAAAAATTAGTTTTTAAAAATATTTTTAATCATTTGCATTCACAAAATCTATTATACAAGTTTAATCGGGATTCATTCCCTGTTATTCTACTACCTACCAATTGATTGAGTTGTATAATCATATCAAATGGCATTAAACGACAAGCAAATTACTAGTATAACATTTATGGATATAAGTAAAGCTTTTTGTATAGTTTTGATCAAAGGTCTTTATTATAAGCTCGAAAAATATGGCATTAATAGGGATTTATTATGTTGGTTGAAAAGTTACTTATCGGGACGGTTACAAAGAGTGGTTATGAAAGATCCACTATCCACATTGGGTTGCTTAAGAGCTGGTGTTGTTTGGGTTAGGGTTAGAGTTAGGCCTAGGTAATGATAACTTACATACAAATGACAATTTTGTAATATTTTCTGTGTACTTAAATATATATAAGAAAAACATCGTTTCTCATTTTGATAACAACCTTGGTGGTTGTTGTTTTATTTACTATAGTACAGATGTTGCATTTTTCTAATGATCTATTTGTTGTTCATAACGGTTAACATTATGTTTCGCCTCCATTGATTTCAATTATCAAGTTGATACAAAAGGCTACTTACATTAAATCTATGTTCTTGTCATCCCTTTGGCGTCTGGTGTATATAAAAAATTAAGTCCTGGTATCTATGATGAGTTTATTATCACAATAATAAACATTGCACGTTACTATTTACAAAGTATACCGTTAAAAAGAATGTCATTGAAAAATACACATATATCAGTAGGCGTTTTCCCTGTAGACCGATCGTTTAGGTGTGTTTGATTATTCAAATTTAGAACTTTTGATACCATTGAGTCGTTTCTAAAAGTATTTATAACAATAGTTGATATTTATTTAATTATTTTCCATGCCTTCATGCTTATTAGAAAATAACAAATTTATGTTATGTACTACATACATATTGTGTATATGAGAGATTCGGTATGATTGCCAATAAGACAGCTCTCCAAAAGTCACAAACACGACACAGGAATTAACAACACTTTCTGGCATTCAACAATGATTTTTTTTACCGCATAGTCAGCTATAAAAGGCCCATGTTTACCATGAGAACTAGTATTTCTTAGCCGTTTGTAGACAATATTAATGATATCGATGTTTAAGATATGTTACCCTGTTCCAGTATTTTGTCATAGAGACCGAAAGGATAAGCTGTTTGAAGTGTTTTTATCCCCAATAGTTCTCTAACTTAACGCATTTTTTCTTCAAATTGCATGTGTGATTGTCTTGGTTATACCTTAGGGTATGACTCGCACGAATGCCATATTTCGGCATATGCGCGGACGCAGACGACATTTTGGGCTTAAACCCTGGATGTCACACTTTAAAAGCTAACCCATTGACCCCAACCCCTGACACATAAATCTGTGTAAATAAGATAAACTGTCATTCAAGCCAGTTTCGGTACTATAAATAGATAAATGTGTAAAGATAATTGGATTTAAATGTTTGATATCAATACATAAAATATTTATCTTGGTTTTTTTAGTTGTTTTGTTTTGGATTTCTTATCTTATTAACATGCCAATCGTGAAACATTCAGTAGTATTGCTTTCCAACTTTTTTGAACCACTTAATTAGTATCATATAGTCCTGTTTAAAATAACATCTCAAATAATCAGATCAAGAGATAAAGCACATATGGTGATTAACAATAATTATCTTTATACACTTTTTTTACATGTGTACACAATGTTATCTGGTTCTAATTCTAAACACCCAGTCGTTGATAGAACCATGCAAATTCATATAAGTGGGTCCACATGACATGTCAACCAAACGAAATGAAATTTTGCACACATGATATGATAGTCAAGAGAAACAAAATTCTAACTTTAAAATCTTATTTTAAGCTATTTTTAGATCTTACAGCGCCATCTACTGGAAATGCCAGAATTTCCAAAAATATCTACAAAAATATCACAAATTGTTTCTCTGAATATGCTAGATAAGATTATGTTTAACTGGTATTTGATTAATTTTTATAATAAGCATCATTCGTCCTTCAAAACTTGACAAAATGTTAAAGCTTGAGTATAGCTCAATTTTTGGGCTGAGGGGTCCAAAAAGGGCATTTTGAGCATAATTTGGATACTTGGTAAAAAGATCAACATAAGGACATGAAATCTCCTAAAGTTCTATAAAAGTTTACATGTGTACTACAAGTTTTATGATTTTTGAGCTTGGGCCTCTTACACCGTTACAATGGCAACGGAATAAAAATTGGTTATTTTCATATATTTTTCGCAATAATTTGTGTATTTAATAATGAAAACTTATTTATCTGTTGACACCATCTCATGATATTTGACATGAAGGTGTATTACAATAAGACTGTATATCTCATTAAATGAAAACTGCCAATTGACCTTGACCTTTGACCAGAAGGTCAAAATATTTGATTGTTTTTCCCTTTTTTTTCTCTTCCTTGAAGATTTTTTTTAATACTTGACACACAATGTCAGCATCTAAATATGATATGTTGTGTACCATGGATAATATCCTTGATATTTGACCTTCAAAGACAAATAAAAGGTCACGGTCAAATAGGTAATTCTATATGTCAGCCTAAAATAAAACATTCTGTCTTGCCATGTCAATATGAAAAAAATGTACTGACTGCTAATGAAACAACTATCCATCACAGTTAAAATGGAGTGGTAGTAAGTAATTCTATTTCATAGGCCACAGAACGGGCAAGTCCTTTGCAGTACAGCTTATGGTTTTTCCCTGGGGTCATGTCCCGCTCCCTCATATACTGATGTTGCAATTTAGATTTATCTTTTAAGAAAAGTTCAGAAACCCATCCGTAACCCATTTTTAATCTTAATTGCCTGTCTATTTGATCATGGGGGGTCATGCCCTGCCCCCTTCATACAATTGATGGTTAAATATGTTCATAGTCCTACCTTAAATGATATATATATATTCAATCAGACCTTAGAATACACCAATGATGTTTTGCTGGAGTTCGCGCCCTCTTATAAACACTGTTCAGATACCCACCTATGAACTATATACTTTAATGAATATATCATGACTAGACCAATTAAGTGACTTAATTGGTCTTTTAGTGTACCATAAATTATGTTCCTCATGTCCTAACCCTTCGATTCATAAATTGTTAAATTTATTGGAAACTGCATATTTCCACTCACGCAACATATGTTTTTATTTCAATTGCAGTCTTTTTTTGACAAGAGTGGCTTCTACAGGGGAGACATTAGTTTTGATTCACTAACACAGTTCTAACGAGTTGTAGTAAAAAAAAAATTATATCGTAGAATTTTAGCTCAATGCATAAACTTTTAATACTGCAAATTCAGAACTTAATGTTTGTATTAATATTACAATTGCATATTTATGGTGACCGACAAAAATGTGAGATTAATCAAAGCAATTAAAAATTAAAAACCAATTGTTCAGAGAACAATTGAAGGTCTTTCCACAAGTAAAGATCTATTTTGATATTGAAATATGAAAAATCAGTTTAAAATGTTAGTTCCTATGGCTTTATGATGTATTTTATATGACTTTAAAGCAAAGGTCAAAATCTAGAACGTCCTATAAACCTATGACCTTGACCTCAATTTCAAGGTCATTAACCAAGGTCCTTAAATCAAAAGACCCTAGGTCTTTAATATGTTTGGTTAAGGAGTGATATCACTTTATGTGTAATTCTAAATGTAAGATGGGCAACAACTCCCATTTTTAGTCTGTGCACCCTTTCAATCAAAATATACAAGTAAGGACATGTCGCAACTAACAATTTATGGAAAATTATTTGTCTATATGTCATACGGTATTTGAAAATAAGCCAAAATCAAAATTAAGAATATGACCTTGACCTTTGACCTTGGCCTCATTTTTATTTTTTTGGACCAAGGACCTCAAATCTGAATACCCTATGTCTCTATCACTTATGGTTTACTAGTTAGAAATGCATATCACTTGAACCAAATGTAAAAGGGGGAATAACTCTCATATGGAGTCTCCGTAAAGCTTCGGTCCAAATGAATATCCGAATCCTGAAGATGTAACGAGCAATTTGGTAAAATAAATTTGTCGTAATCTTTTACGGTTGCGAAGGAGAAGTGGCCACAAGAAAAACAGAATAGTGTGCAAAAATGAAAATGCAACTTTGCTTATGTATCGTTACCATAAATTACTTAAAACATTTACTAATTTTTTCCATAGATATAAAGATTTGGTTTTGAAGTTTGGTTGTACCTGTAGAAAACTTATTTCAAACGGGATAGCACATCCTCATTTTTACGGCAATGTTGTTAACCGTGCCTGGAAATTCAGAAATGATCCATGTGAACTTATCGCTCCTTTAAATAAACTTATTCTAAAAGGTTACCAATTCAACACTGTATTGTGAATATTGTTTTATTGGTATAAATATTGATTTTGTTATCAGTAAATTAAAAGCAAATTAAATATTTATAGTATATAATAAATATACACATTCATGGATCTACAATCTGTCGATACCTGTAACTTGGCTTTGCAAAAGTAAAGGTCATGTTTTCCCTGGCTGTTTATGACGTCTTTACACTAAATCCATTGGAGGTTGGATGTATACGGATTGATTAGATGCATGATTTTTTATTTTAGTTATTAGTGGCTTTGAACTAGCTGTCAGATAACTGGGAGTACTCTCAAATATGTTCCTAGTGTCTTTTTGTTGTCGGGATGGACAAGTACCCGGCCACGTCCACTTGTTTTTTTGTCCTTCTGATGAGTTAATAGATATAGGAAGATGTAATGTGAGTGCCAATGAGACAACTCTCCATCCAAATTACAATTTATAAAAGTAAACCATTATAGGTCAATGTACGGCCTGCAACACGGAGCCTTGGCCCACACCGTACAAAAAGCTATAAAGGGCTCCAAAATTACTAGTGTAAAACTATTCAAACGGGAAAACCAACGGTCTAATCTATATAAAATAGCCGTTTTCAACTGATTTTTATAGTTCATTCTTATGTTGTACTGTTATACCACTGTCCCAGGTTTGGGGGAGGGTTGGGACCCCGCTAACATGTTTAACTCCCGACACATAATTTGAGTATGTGCCTGTCCCAAGGCAGGAGCCTGTAATTCAGTTGTTGTCGTTTGTTTAAGTGTTACATATTTGTTTTTTGTTAATTTTTCTCATCACTTGGCGTCCGGCATCCGGCGGCGTCCGGCGTCCGTCGTCGTTAACTTTTACAAAAATCTTCTCCTCTGAAACTACAGGGCCAAATTTAACCAAACTTGGTCACAATCATCATTTGGGTATCTAGTTTAAAAAATTGTGTCCGGTGACCCGCCAAACCAACCAAGATGTCCGCCATAGCTAAAAATAGAACATAGGAGTAAAATGTATATTTTGGCTTATAACTCTGAACCAAAGCATTTAGAGACGTGGTTAAATTATTTATCAAGTCAAGATCTTTCTGCTCAGAAATTTTCAGATGAATCGAACAATGGGTTGTTGGGTTGCTGCCCCTGAATTGGTAATTTTGAGGATTTTTTTCCGTTTTCGGTTATTATCTTCAAAATTATTATAGATAGAGATGAACTATATTTAACCCCGCCACATTATTTGTGTATGTGCCTGTCCCAAGTCAAGAGCCTGTAATGCAGTGGTTGACGTTTGTTTATGTGTTACATTTTTTTTTTTCACTTTTTTTACATAAATAAGGCCGTTAGTTTTCTCGTTTGAATTGTTTTACATTGTCTTATCGGGGCCTATTATAACTGACTATGCAGTATGGGCTTTGCTCATTGTTTTCAGGCCGTTCGGTGACCTATAATTGAAAATGTCTGTGACATTTTGGTTTTTGTGTATTGTTGTCTCATTGGCAATCATACCACATCTTCTTTTTTATATATAAACAGCAATTGTGTTCAGCAAAATATGATCTACAAATAAGTCAACGTGATCAAAATGGTCACTTGACCCCTTAAGGAGTTATTGCCCATTATATAGTTAAAATTTAACAATTTTCATTAATCTTGTATATTTTGGTCAGTTTTAACAAAATGTTTTCCTCTGTACCTATAGGGCCAAGTTCATTACAGATAGAGAAAATTGTATGTAGCAAAATGATCAGTAAAGTATAATCTACAAACACATCACCATAAAAAAAGTTTTATATAAATAAGGCTGTTAGTTTTCTCGTTTAAATTGTTTTACATTGTCTTATCGGGGCTTTTTATAGCTGACTATGCGGTATGGGCTTGAACCATTGTTGAAGGCCGTACGGTGACCTATATTTGTTAATGTCTGTGTCATTTTGGTCTCTTGCAGACAGTTGTCTTATTAGCAATCTTTCCATATCTACTTTTTTTTATATGTAAAACCCTAGGCCATGTAGAGCTAACTACATGGTGTCCGGTTTCCCAGTTTGTTTCAGATCGTGTAGCGACCTATGGGTGTACATTTTTTTTTGGCTGGTTAACTTCTGAGATGAAATGTTGTATCCTTGACATACACCCAATATCTATTCTTGGTGTCCCCCTCAGCATCACATTGCAGCTGGGGATATATAAATGCTGTTCGTTCGACTGTCCGAGCATCGGTGCGTATTGTAAAGTATATAGTATAATTAATCGTTATCTAGTTTTGATAAAATTTATGCCATTGCTTTCTAAAGATAAATGGTCATGGCTGAAGATGAGCCCAGTTCAAACAATCAGAATTTGGGGGAACATTGAAAATCAGTTGTTTTATTAACATTGCAATTATTTTTGAATTTATAGAAGGTCTCTATTGTCAGTTTGTTAGATTTCCCAAAAATAAACTAAGAAAACAATGAAGATTTGATAAATAAAGGCTGTGTTTTAAAAGGCCCAGGAAAAATGTTAAATTTCTTAAAAACATGAAAAAGAACTTATTATAATACCACATCTTCTTACTTTTATATTGTATGCTTTTTTTACGACTGCAAACAATTTTTGGGAGTGTATAATGGTATGATGTCGTCGTCTGCGTCATCGTCCGAAAACACATTGGTTTGAGTGAATGGATCTCCATATTTTTTTTTAAAAGGTTCAATACCACAAAAGGAAGGTACGTAGCGATTTTAGGGATGATGGTCCCAACCGTTTAGGAATAAGGGGCCTCAAAGGCTCCGAAAACAAGCATGTTTCTAGTTTCAGGATAATTACTTGTGTAGTAGTATTTCTATTGCTCTGAAATTGTACCACAATGTTTAATATCACAAGTAGAAGGTCGGGATCCATTGTTGGGTTATGGGGCCAACAGTTTAGGAATAAAGGGCCAACAAGGGACAAAAACAAGCATTTTTTCTAGTTCCCAGACAATTACTTGTGTGTAAGTGTATAGATCTCTCTGGCATTGTACCACAAACTCCGTATAACATAGGGAAGGCATTTTTTCTGGTTTCTACACAATAGCATCTGTTAAACAGTATGGATCTCTCTTGAAAGTACTACAAGATTTCGTTATACAAAGGAAAGGCTGGGATTGTGTTTTGGGGTTGTTGCTCCAAGGGGGTTTCAAAAAGGTAAATTCACAGTATTGCGCGATAGAATTGTAAGATCTTTTACCATTTGTTTTATGTCAGAAACCTATATTTTGTCAAAAATTTGATTTCAATCCAAATTCCTACAGTTTCAAGCTTGAGTATTGTGTCCAAATTGTCCCACCTGCTCAAAGTTCGACATCAGCGGTCGTATCAGGCTGCGCTCAGTGAAGCATTTTATATAAGCAAAGTGGAAAAAACTGAAAAAGACCTTGTTATGAAGGCTGTGATTGTCCGTGTCAGTTTTAAAGTGTAAATTTGACATACAAAATCTATAAAGTATTTTCTAAAGTTTGTTACAGACATTATCAATAAACATAAACAAAACAAAACTTAACATTAACAAGCTCTGTCCAAATTTCATAAAATCTATAGTTTTGACAAAGTTATTGGTGTCTAAAAAAAAGAACTAAATGTTGACGCCGCTTCAACCAACATAAGAATATAGGATCTCATTTTTGCAACATAAATAGTGCAGTATCAATATAAATTATCAGCATGACAAGATGTAAAACAATTCGATGGCTAAACTTGCCAGTCTACTTCCTCTTGGTGTAATTGTCCTTCAATGGTGATTTTAAACATTTGACACATTCCCCGTTTCCATTCTCAATTTAATTTTATTTGCGTGTTTGCGTATTATTTTGAAATGGGATAAACTCTAATAGTTTAATATATAGGTGTGTAGAAACTATAGGGATAAATATCAAAGGACTACAAAAAAGTGTGCATGACTCAAATCGTCAGACGACTTATAGCCTTATGATGCAGATTTTTAATCTTTTTTTTATTTTTGCCTAGTATCTTGAAAACTTCAATCTAGAGATGTCAACTTTAAAAAGCAAGAATAAATTGTTTTATAATTATTTCTTAAAAAGAAACATTTAAATACATGAGATGGTTTTATAATGATGAGCTAACTCTAGTAAAAATATGACAGCACCCATTAGCTCAGAAGTCTGTTTTTATAATTTTGGATTTCTTTGTATTATCCAATTCGTCATATAAAAATGAATGTTAATTTGACTATTTTTTTTTTTTTTGGTTTTGACACCTTGTTTAATTTTTTCACTTTTCTTTTTAAAATTTTCTTTGAAACTATATGGATATACAGATTGTTATTATATAAATGTTTGATATCATTGAACAAATGCAAATTTTAAAATTTCTCAACAGAATCCTACAAGAAATCCTGATTGTTTTGATCTAAACATTCTCTTAGTAGGCTTTGTTTTATATGTATCTTTATGAAAAGAAAGGAAGTATTGAAACGCTTAAGTTTTATCAAGAGCAGAACACTAAATTTGAAAAAGAATCAATTTTTTTTCTTCAGATTATTGAAAATGCATTTTTTCTCAGAATTACCTCTTTTTATACCATTGATAATCGATATTTATGGCATTATTCATTTTGATTGTATTGTCTCCATTGTAAGTTTAAATTACATTGTTAGGTATAATAATGGTTTAAAAATAAGAAAAACATACATTCACAAAATTGTCTACGAATTGATATATTAATTTCGTTGATTTCAGAGCAAGGCAAATTTGAATATTATTCAAGGAGAATTTTAGAAAGTACTAAAACAAGAGCCAACCCATCGCATATGCTTAAATGCGTTATCGACTATGTCTTTTAATATAACCAAATAGATATATACTTTTATGTTTAATGTACCGAGAATTGGTAAGTTTGAAAAAAAATATTTTAAGTTTTTTTTAAATCATTTTGACTGGATTATCTCCCTCTCTACCATATAAATTCAATATATATGACAATATAAATTGTAATTGAAAAATGGTCATTGTTACTTTGACTTAATTTGTCAATTATTATACTGCCTTTGAAAAAGAAACACTTTTTGAGAAGAATTCTACAATGTACTTGAAAGATACCCCAGCAAGTTTATTAGCTAAAATGCCTTATTAAGTATTCCAATGGATAAAACAAAGTGAGTTATCTTAATATTTTTGATGGACCATAGGCTGGATAGCTTTTAAAATATGTACTTTTTATGATTTTCAGAAAATATTTTTTACTGGATTATCTCCCTTGTAATAATCCATAAACTGTTTCGTGAAAAATTTATGTTCTGATGAGTTTCTAAAGCTTTAACACTTAATTATTCAATAAATCATCATTTTCTAGCTCGTTATTTTTCGCTTTTATAAGTTTCATGGTGTTGAAATTGGTCAATTTCATAGAAACATACTGCCTTAAACATGGATAACTGATTCCCGGTACATTACAGCATCTCCAAGCTGAAAGACAAGGGAACCAGATGAAATATTTTTAATATGAACTTCTTTCATAATGTTTTTTAAGCACACAAAGTTTCAATCGAATCTGATGACCCCCCTTGTGGACTATTTTGCATGGTTTTATGGGAGACTGGGTGTTAACAGACATAAGCAACAGTTACAAAAATATCGTCTGTGACATGAAATATTTATCTTTAGTTTGAAGATTTCCTATCTTTTAAACATGACATCTGTGAAACATTCAGTATTATCGCTTTTCGACTTCTTTAAACCATTTTATTAATATCATATGGTCATGAAACAATTTGTCAACAAATGATAAACTAAAACCACATCTGTTCATTAAAAATTGTTATGAACTCATCATAGATACCAGGACTAAATTTTGTTTATACGCCAGACGCGCGTTTCGTTTACAAAAGACTCATCGGTGACACTCGAATCCAAAAAGTTAAAAAGGCCAAATAAAGTACGAAGTTGATGAGCATTTAGGGCAGAGCTCCAGATGAGCTGCGTATTTGCATGATCACGCAATACAAATAATTAAAAAAACCATTGCAATTGCCCATTGCAGGGTTCAATAACCCAATTAATTCAAAGGAAAACCCAATTATATACCAAAACTATGAGTTCTCAACCCTTTTATTGGCTACCATTTGCGTTATTTCCCCCTGTCTGTTTACAGTCGTCGCGTAAATCTATTTTTATAATATTTATAATTGGAAATGTCCTTTCGTTCTAAAAATAGATCCCTGCATCAATCAGCTGAAATGGGTCCCTGTTGGAGTTTTTCCTTGCTCAATAGGTACACGTGTTTTTGAAAACATTTCGATCTTCTCGGCGTTTATTCAATTAGCGTGTGTCATGTAGTCATATTTTTTTTCGCATTGCTCGGAATTTATCATAACATACATTGAATTAAAACGAAAGTGAATGTCCGGTAAAAATTGAATAGAAGCATGTTTTCTGCTTCTTTTGGAAAGCTGAGGAAAAGTTATAATGATAACAAGACTCAGCCAGTGTTTTTAGGAAGCGTCCATTGATACCTTAACGAGAACATTGCTAATAAACACGGGGTTTCGTCAAAAACGAAATCAGTTGGAAAAAGTGAAATGGCCAAATCAATTATGACATGATGTAGCATCAGAAACCAAAATTTCTAATAAAAGACAACTAAACCCAGATTTATGTAAATTGAATAAAACAAAAACATTCAAGTATAATTAGAGTTTTTATACTATTTTTTTTCATTTTACGGTTAATTAATGAATACAAACACAGGCACTGGTCTCACAATTTATTATATAAAGGTATAAGACGAGTGCCTGTGAATACACATATCCGTTTTTGTGAGAAAATACCAATATGGCCGAAGGTTTGAAACGGGACACAAATTAATCCTACATTTGCTCCTCAGTGAATAAACCAAATAAAACAGCTAGCAAATAACCCTAACCCTTACCCTATACTAAATAAAACAGCTAAACAAAGAAAGAAACATATTTAAGATGGAAAAAAATCTGGGGTTGATATTGCCTAAATATTAATATTGTGTTGATGAAAAAACCCAATACATTAAGGAGCTTGGTAGTGAAAAACCCAATTTGGTATCAACCTGAGGGGTGAATTGGAATTGATAATGCAATTAAAAACTTTATCACCAAATTATATAAGAAAATGGTGGGTAAAAACCCCAATTTGTGAATTCTTATCTGGAGCTCTGAATTGAGGACCAAAATTCTTAAAGTTTTGCCATATACAGCTAAGGTAATCTTTCCATGAGGTAGAAAAGCCTAAGTATTTCAAAAATTCAAAATTTTGTAAACAGTTAATTTATAAATATAACCATATCAATGATAATTCATGTCAGCACAAAAGTGCTCCTGTTTAACATATAGATATTTTATCTATAAACATTTGAAAGGACCACGGTCGGGATTGATTTTTATCTTCAAAATACACGGATACTGTATTTATTCAATCCATATTTATATACGAGGATTCTGTGTAGGGTTTACAGAATAGACAAAAATGATAAATAATACAGAATACAGAAATATGGTCGAGAAAAAATAAGGAATAAAGTAATATGACAAAAAAATATAAAGAATAGGGAAAAAAGGTAAAATCACAAAAAAAAATTAACTCCAAGGAAAATTCGAAAAGGAATGTCCTCAATCAAATGGCAAAATCAACAGTTCAAACACATTAAACGAATGGATAACAGCTGTCATATTTCTGACTTGGTCCAGGCATCTTCTTATGTAGAAAATGGTGGATTGAACCTGGGTTTTTTTAACGGGTGCTCAGATATGAAAAAGAGAGAACTATACGGCTGACACAATATAAGAATAGAGAACTATTTATTTATTTTTTTTTTGAGAGACGATCGTCTGCAAATATGTCGTCTAACAGTTGACCACGTGTTTCTCTTGCTACATTTTCGGAGGAAGTGAAGTAAATCTACAAGAGAAAACCACGCACTATCATTTACGACATTACTAATATGTTTTTAAATTGCAATATTTGCCGTAAAGTGTATGTGTGGCCGCACGATCTGCAAAGACATATGAGAAGTAAGCATTCTTCCGATGAGCAATTTAACCACCAAGATGTTACCCAGCTGCAGCAACAGCAACAGCAGCAGTAGAAGCAGGCTTTCGTGTTTAGACACCCTTTCACCATGATCGTGTCCGGTCCAATCCCCTGCGGAAAAACTCATTTCATAAAAGATTTGCTTTAACACAAATAGAGGATGTGTAGTCCTAGCCCAGACGGGATCGTTTGGTTGTATAAAAGGTGACAACCTCTTTATGACGAAATACAATGAACAGTGCTTCCATGCGTTGATATCATTTGTGCAATTTCGTTTGATCTCGAATGGAAAGATTGTTTTTTCCCCACATTCGAAACATGATCCTATTAGATGACCTCATGTCGACCTCGGCCAAAGACTCCTGAATGATTTGTTTACAGAAGGGTGTCACCATAGAAATTTATCTGTCGTCGTTTTAAATCAGAATTCATACTTTGGCAAAGACCCCTCCCAGATACGAAACTGTCATTATCTCATTCTCTTTAATGTTACTTTATGTCTTATTTTACTGATTTTATATTTACATTGTATCATAGATTAAATTTATTCGTTCTGTCTATGTTCAGTAAAGCCATTTCAATTTATATATTAAAGTGTGTCTTTCTATGTTGCGATGTAACACTATTGTTTTAGGTAAAGACGAATCAATTGTTTGCACCTGTCTTCAGTGAGGAATCTGATGTTCAGTAGTTTTCGTTTGTTGATGTGGTTCATAAGTGTTTCGCGTTTCATCTGTTTTTTTATAGATTAGACCATTTGTTTTCCAGTTTGGATGGTATAACACTAGTCATTTAGTGGGCACTTTAAAGTTTGATGTTCGGTAAGAGCCAAGGTTGCCTTTGTGTTGTAGACCGTACTTTGACCTATTACAATTTGTTTTTACAAATTGTGAATTGGATGGAGAGTTGTCTCAATGCACTCATACCACATCTTGTATCTATTTTTCTCTTAATTTTTTTCTATTATGTAATATCATGATTATATGAATACGAGTATAGTATTGTGTCTCTTTGGTACATAATAACAATTGGAAAAAAAACATTCACAATAAGCATATAGACGAGCGGCAAGAAGGACAAAGACACTTTTAGATTATATGCTCCATATGATAATCATACAGACTAAATTATGTACGCCCGTCTGGCGTATTAAATCCTGGTACCTTTGATAACTGTTTCATACTTTGAACAGCAAAATTATTTTATATCTACCTGTGCGAGGACAAACGCGTAATACTACGTCAGAATTAATGTTAATCTTACCATACATCTGTCCCGGGGTGGATTCAGTCCCAGTATTTAAATTTTTCCAATCTTTTATAGGTGGATTTTACATAGATAAATAAAATAATAAAAAAAAAAAACATGCATGAGGTATTTTAAGTTTAATTTGATGTAAACTTTTTTATTGTTCTTTGTTATATATGTTTGATTTTATAGAAACAAACATGAAACAGATGATCACACAATGTCAACCGCTGTACCCCTATTTTTGACATTTTTACGTGGATGAGTATTCAAACATTCAAACACTATAATAACAATTAAGAACAAAGATATGATTTGTCACTTTTCAATAAAGTTATTCAGTATGTACTTTTTTACTATGTGTTGAAATTAATTTCAAAAGAACATAGAACATACCTATGCTTATGTTTTTCTTTGGCAAATGCCGTAATGTGAAGTTTGAGTTTAAATTGTATAAAAAAAACTTTATGGTGTAACACCACTTATTCATGCTCGGTCGAATAAAACACCAAAATTTGGTAATATTTAAAATAAAAAAGTTCCTTCAAATAGATGTATCTTTCAAACTATGAAAGGTATTTTGGAAATGTTGGTGTAAAATTAAATCTGAATGACGTGTGATTATAGATATCAAAAGATATATGAATGCTAGAAATTCAAAAAATTAACATAAAAAGGAATCAGACAAAGAACAAGTTGATGATTTGCGATGTTTACACAAACACGATGTTATTTCGGGCTTAATAAGTGGGAACAACAACATACTTGCTATTGAGGAAGAAAATATACAGGCAACAGTGGAATACCGCGGTTCGAAATTCATAAATCGATTGAGGGGGTAAAAATCCCGGTTACAAACTAAATCTGAGGAAAACACATCAAATAAGAACATACTGGAATGTAGTACATATTTAAAACAGTTGTAAAACTAAACTCATTAGCATATATTTCAGTAATGAAGGTATCAGATGAATAGGAAATTCTTGGTGATCCTTGCGGAACATACAATTTATAGATAATTTTGTTTACTACTAAACTTATGGATAATTTTTTTAATCGGAGCCATATATAACCTGTTTCTCAGATATGAATTGCCTGGATTGGTGTATACAAGATTCTGGTAACCAGTGCAGTACAGTCTGATGTAACAAACGATCCAGCTCCCATATTATGTAATAAAGCGAAAACATTAACGTTGATAGGGACGAGGACCAACAATAGGTAGAGTGTCTTATCAACATTTTAGTATAAAAACAAACATGCCTGAAATTGAGAGAATAATGTGGCACATATTAAAGAAGTTTAAATATCTCAAAAATAATTACACCATCGCTTAAAAAACAGAGCAGCATACATATCAAGCATTAGGGAATTTTCTTCAGCGTTCACACAGCACGAGAAACAAACTGTGTTAATATAATAGAAAAACAAAGGCTTTTGAGTATCCATCAATGACACAATATCAGAACATGCTCTTGAATAACACGAAAGACACTTGAAAAGCAAAGGAACGGTGCTTTAATTGCTGTTCTTTATCTCCGAATCACTTTTAGGAATCCAACAACGAGAGAGAAAAAAAATCACACCTCATTTCAAGGCAGAGACGACCCCTAGCACAACCTTCAGCGGAATCTTTTTCTTAAACAATATGGATACACTTTGTAAGACGCAGCACCATCTAATCAAGCCCGGTCAAAAAAAGAAACATTCTTGAGAAAAGTAAAATCACAAAAATACTGAACTCAGAGGAAATTAAAAATGAAAAGTCCCTTCTCACATGGCAAAATCAAATGACAAAAAAACTAGAAAAACGAATGGTCAACAACTGTCATGTTCCTGACTTGTTAAAGGTATTTTCAAATGTAGAAAATGGTGGATTAAACCGTACATTGACCTATAATAATGGTTTACTTTTATAAATTGTTATTTGGATGGAGAGTTGTCTCATTGGCACTCACATCACATCTTCCTATATCTATAAACCGGGTTTTAAAGCGCTAAACTTCACTGTGTACGACAGTCTCATCAAATTCCATTATATATACAATGATGCGTAAACAGACATAATAAATAGTCAAAATATGGGTACAGCAGTCATCATTGTGATTTAATTTTTAGAAAAACGTGTTCGCGTGTCAGACGTCAGAAAATGTATACGTCACATATATTTTATACAATGTTTATACAAACAATTTTAAAATTTCACATGGTCAATGTTAGCATACAAAATTAAAAAAAAACTAAAAGTATGTAAGAAATAATTTCAGAAATAGACCGATATTTAAAATAGTCAAAAGGGTCTATAGAATTTATAGGAATCCACAAATGGTCATTTCCACTACGTGATCAAATAATTGTGACGTTAGTGGTTCAACGTATACTAGAAATATAACAAATTAACATATAATAGAACAATAACATACTGACAGGATCTTTTAAAGTACAGAGTCACGTTATAAAGTCACGTTATAAGAACCAACGAAACACAAAAAGTTCCTTATACAAAACACACCAGCAAAAATTAAAGATAATATAAACACATTCACGGGATGTATAAGTAACGAGCCACGTAAGTAGAACATATTTAAAACATTATAGTTCCTTCGTATAGTTGTAAATTTTGAACTATGTAGCATATATTTTTATAATTTAGATATCAGATGAAAGGTGAAAGGCTGGAGATCCTTGTAGAACACACAATTTACTGATAATTTCAAATAATACAGAAATTGTGACTTAATTTTAAAACTGAAGGCATATATAACCTTTTTCTCAGATATGGTCCGACCGTACGCGTTAAGTCGGACCATATGAGTATATACTCGTTTGGTTATTAACGGGCCGGACCATATGAGTATATACTCGTTTGGTTATTAACGGGCCGGACCATATAGGTATTTTTTCTAAATAATAGGCATAAGACAACTTTATAAAAAAAAAATGATTGCTTCATGCAATTGTATTATTTACAACTAAAACATTAAATATTGATGCCAAAGTTAGTTTTCATCGATAATTGTATTCTTGCATGTATCATTAGGGTGACATTTACTTCACACGGTACCATATCTTTTATCGGGTCCTGGGTAATTCCGATGAGTCTACGGTGCTTAAAACAAGCTCTAGATCTGCAATATCGTAACAAGACTGAATTATCTCCAGACAACTTTGAAAATTAAACAAGGGTCCTTGCCGGTGACATCATTCATTTTTTTTAAACAAAAACATGTATAAGTATAAAAATTCGTTATATTGTACTGCTAATTCTTAATATGCTTAATATAAAGTTTAAAAAGTAGGCAAATTATTAGATTATCTGTGTTAACGACTTTCATGTCAGATTAGAGTAAAGCAGTTGACTTTTTGTGTAACAGTTTATTAAGATATTTTTGGACGTTATTTTCCTATATCGTCAATTTGCTATTCACTCGTAATGACATATCAGTAATCGAAAAAAAATGTGTTTACTTACTAGTGATGAAATTTACTATGTGAATTGTATTTTGTTAATCTTGTTATTTTTTTATTTTTAATAGATCTATAATAAAAGACCTTTGGTATTGTCTTTTTAATGATGTGTAACGAGAAGTAAACCTGTAAATTACCCCGACCATACGCGTATGGTCGGACCATATGAGTATATACCCATACGGTCATGACCATATTTTACTTTTTCAAACTGTCCTAAAATTAACAGAATGAATTGGCACACACTAGAGACGTCTATCTCAAGAATAAATAAACACACAAAGCATCATACTTATAAAGCACGGAAAAACTGTAAACGACCTCTACACTATAGCATGAAACATAAACTTCGTTGAAATAATAGAAAAACAACGGGAGTGGGTATCCATCAATGACACATGCAACGCAACAACACAAAACACTCAAAAAGCAAATAAACAGCGCCTTTGATGGTGTTCGTAATCCCCAAATCACAGTGAGGACTTCAAGACGGAGCAAAACAAAAGCACTCACCTCCCTGCAAGTTTAAGACGACTCATTGAACAACCTTAAGCGGAATTCCTTGAAAAAAAAAACAATGTTGATAGACTTTTTAAGACGTAGCACCACCTTATTGGGCCCGGTAAAAAGAACATACTACAGTGTGTCTCATATCAAAATATTTTTGTAGCCAAACAAGTATGAAGTTGAAGAGCATTGAGGATCCAAAATACCAAAAAGTTGTGCCAAATACGGCTGATCTAGCTTCCAAATCTTTTGAAGCAAAAATTATTAACGTGGATAGGAATTAGGACCAGGAATATGTGTAGTGCGTCTTGTCAACATTTGTCAGTATACACACTGTCCTTAAATTGAGAGAATGATGTGGCACACATTAGAGAAGAAGTTATCCCAAGAATAAATATACCATAACATTAACTAGACACAGTGATGCCCTCGCCCTCCAATCTGAAGTAACTGTTCTATAACAACGTCAATGTAGGACTTTCTTTGAGATATCATTATGTCTGAGAGACACAATTGATGCCCCCGCAGATGCAAAGTGTTATTTTAAAAACCACTATCACATTTAACCGCTTATAACCCAAAAATGACAACGTTCAACTATCTCTTAAAAGAGCAAATATCAATAGAAATAAAACCCCTGAAAACATGCATATCTTCAATATATGAAAGAAAAAAAACGGCAAATTGAAAACTTACTAACATTCAAACTCTAGGAGGAGTTAGCTAGAAACGCGTTTATGATGCACATGAATACTCCTACAAATGACTAAGATCAACTTTCTCCCGAAAAAAACAAATGTCCATAAAAACAAAACCCTGACCACATAAACACCTTCAATTTCTAGTTTGACAGTTAACCTTTTGACTATATATACTGAGATTTTAATTATATTGTAAATGCAGAATATGTACAACCAGACACAACACTATGACCCGTAGCCAGCATTATAAGGTATTTACATTTAAGGGTTTTTCAAATGAATCTATAGTTAAAATATTTTGTCTAAAATAATTATTTTTTTTCCTTTACTATACTTATATTGTATTTCAAACTTTGTATTTTCTTACAACTTCTAGTCCAATCAAATTGCTTGAATTTGCCTTCTAACTTTTATAGAACATACTTTTTACGTGAACTAAGTAACTACGCATGAATGACCACAAGGGTAAGAATTTATTCTATCGTAATCAAGATATTGAAATAAAAATTGCTACTGGCTATTTTGAAATAATGTTGTGCTCCAAATTAAACTTAATAGTTTGTAATTAGTTTTCAAATTTATTTTTAAACACCCTACTATTTAATCTTTGTATCAAAAATATTTTTGACACTACAAGTTTCTTTCAATTAAATAAAAAGTAAATAAAATTGAGAAAGGAAATGGTGAATATGTCAAAGCGACAACCACCCGACCATAGAGTAGACAACAGCCGAAGGCAACCAATGGGTCTTCAATGTAGCGAGAATTCCCGCATCCATAGGTGTCCTTCAGCTGGCCCCTAAAAATATGCATAATAGTACAGTGATAATGGACGTCATACTAAACTCCGAATTATACACAAGAAACTAAAATTTAAAATCATACAAGACTAACAAAGGCCAGAGGCTCCTGACTTGGGACAGGCGCAAAATGGGACAGGGACAGACATGTCATGCATGTAAACTATATATAGTTATTTATAGCTTGATTAGAGTACAATGACATCTGAAATTGTAATCATTTTTCTTCCATGTAATTACTTTGTACCCCAAAATAGAGTGAATCATGAAACCTTGTAAAGGGAAATTAAAGCAATTTGATCTATTTCGTCATGAATTGATTGATTATTGATTACTTGATGTCCAGTGACAGACATGTCATGCATGTAAACTATCCACAAGACTACCTATAGGTACATACCAGGGGCAGGTCCATCCATTTTTAAAAGGAGTTTCACCCCAAAATAAAAGGAGAAGGAGTGACAGATCCAAAACATACTTACAACACGACTACAATCTTTTCATTCTGGAGTCAATATCTTACAATGATGATAGTGAGAAGATTTACAAAACTATGTAAATGAGCTACACATAGTCAGTATTTGGCAAAACTTTTAGGAATTTTGGTCCTCAATGCTCTTCAACTTCGTACTTTATTTGGCCTTTTTAACTTTTTTGGATTCGATTGTCACTGATGAGTCTTTTGTAGACGAAACGCGCGTCTGGCATATATACAAAATTCATTCCTGGTATCTATGATGAGTTTATATCCAAAACATATCAATAGACTAATTACAGGATTACTCAAGATGTAAATATGTGCTAAATTGGACATTGTATAGAAAGCCCCTAGCTCTAATTTTCATAGTATATACCTTTCTATTTATAGGTTAAACAATACTTGGTCATGTTTTATGAAGATTTAAGCCCAAGGCGAAGCCGAGGTCTTAATTTTTCATAAAACATGAACAAGTATTGTCTGACCAATTTAGAACATATTCACACTTTCGAGTGACCTTACAAAATTATCCTTTCCCATTGTAATATTCAAACATAAATAAGAGTTCACTTATAATGAACTTAATGTAAAAAAAACATAGGTAATCATCATTTCAATGGATGGAATGAAATAGCTCTGACATAGTTTGTGAGGACCAAATGGATTAATTAATTTTCTTCTGCTTCAGGTAAAACTAAATATTTATATATCTTGAGATTTTTTTTATTTTAGAAAGCAACACAATGTTATATTCATCCCCTTTTTGATATTTGATTTTTTTTTATAAATATAAAACTCTATAAATATTTAAATTCAGACCATTCAACATTTAATGATTACTTTTTATTTTCAAATTTACATGTATTTGATATATATAGTTCAGCTGTCTGGTAATGCTTTCTTGAAAAAAAAATCCTTCAAATATCAGGTATATGAATTAAATAAGTATTATCTTACCTACATCCTTACCCAAATTGGTTTCGTTTATTCTATATATATATGTACTGTTAGAAAATGTATGAAAATTTGCAAAGTCCAAAATGTTTTGTTTTAATCTTTGCTCTTTCATCTTTAATTAGAAGGCTCTTTTTCCATGGAAAATGCCTCAGGGTATTGTACACTCTGTTAGTGCAGTAACTAAGAGTTCACTTTCATAATTAACTGACAATGAAAAGTCATTCATGTATAGCATTTCATAGTGCATGGAAAACCATGTACTATGAAAATTAGAGAGGGAAAAACTGACTTTTCATTGGACGAGAAGGGTTGAGTATGTTCTAAGCAATAACCGACACTTATTTGCCTGTTATTTACTTTCAATGTTGTAAAGTATTTTATATAACCGTAGGGTAAATTTACTTTAGCGAACAGTTTGCATAACCATTGATCCACAACTCGTTCACATAAAGAGAAGTCACTTAACTTTGTTTTCCATTATCATGTATTTGCATTTGTGTAATTAAACATAATATACATTATTTGCTACAAAATATTATATTCTTAAGCATTTTTTATGTAAAGTAATATTTATATGTCATTATCTGTATATGTTTGATATGTCGTTGCTTTCTTTATAGAATAGAATAAAGTTTTTAAACGTTTTGCTTTCACTTCATCTAAGCTTACTCCACCAGGTCGTAGATATGTTCAGCCAGCAAATTAAAATCTTTCTATCTAGTATTTAAACAATAGAAGGAGTTATCTGGAAACATTTTTTCGTATGCAAGTAAATACTCCAAATGACACAGTTCAATTACCTCCAAGAAAAACAAATATTAATTAAAACCCTAGCCACATGCAAACCATCAATATATGTACAAACAGACAGCAAAGGGAAAACTCTCTAGAATTTAAACTGTAGGAATATAATATAAAACTAATACAAAAGTCTACAGACTGTTGGCCAAAGGTTGGACAATTGTATGTACAAAACAGCTTAGATCTAGGCATGCTCATGTTTTATCTTTCCAAACTTGACCAGATCACTACTTGACCGACATTTAAAAATAACTATAAAATTATCTATTTATGTCTGTGTTTATTTCGAGTGTGTTCATGTTTTATCGAGTGAAAAAAATTATGGCTTAAAAGAAATATGTTCGAGCGTTTACGTTTATAAAACAATTAAAGGTTCAAATAAAGTACGTTTCAAAGCACAAAACCAATGCATTAATGCGGTTCAATGATGCTGTCTCTACACGTATATTTTATACATTACAAATTGCATTTGTATATTTTGTTGTTTTCCAAGTCTTATAAATTACTTGGACACCTGCATACGTTTATTTGGATTGAACAAACATGTCTGCAATCACGTAAAAACCGTTCACATCATACACGTCAACTGTATTCAACCCAATTTACTAACATAGTATATAATTCATTTTGAAAAGAAACACATTATGAGCAATGATAAACAATATCAATCAAAAGTTTATCATTTATTCTATCACAAGCTCAAATGTTTCTTTATTTTCTTTATACTTCTAAAATAGTTTTGAATAAGATAATGACTATAATATTGCTGTTAGGGGAACAAGTGCAAACCATTATGCACATAGTGGACAAAAACACGTTCTCGACCGTACAATATACCTACCGGGACACAATTATATTATAATTTTACAGATTTGTACAACAATGTTATTGTCGTTACTGGCCATGAATCACTTTTCTAAATGAGCTAACCAGTACTGACTGGTATTGAATTTCCTGTGCTGACCATGGTTCATGTACTCAACACGTTTAAATAACAGAAAATAATATATTTACAGTTGTCTTTGATGTAAATTCAGAAATTTCAGGTTGTTCAGTTTAGAAAAGACCGTTTTAGTGGTTAAGAAAGTTACTTATTGGTTTTTATCAGTTACTTGCTGGAAGATGTTTGAAACACTTTTTATAAAGCATAGTTTCACTTCATTCATCAAATGGGCTCTTACCTGTGTCTCATCTTGCTGAATCCATTAGCTTTAAACAAAATCCACCTCAGTATCATTATCAATTACTTACGCAGAATACGGATTTGACATTCAAGTTAACCTGAAATGATAAATTTTTAGTAAAAATAAAAAAATTTAGTACTTCAACATGTACAATGATCATTTGATCAAATATAAACGATCATCCTGAAGGACATTGATCATTAAATATTTCGTTCTGAATTATATGATTGTACAACTAAAATTCTACGTTGTTACTTCTGAATGGTGTTCCTCCTTTCAAGTAGAATTTAACAATTATATTAGAAAGAAGAAACTGATATATGATTTGTACTAATTAGATTCAAAGGATTATAATATATATTGTCTTCAAGACATATTTTCTACGGAACAAGAAGAATAAACAAATGTTAGTTCAGCAGATAACCACGGAAATTATGCAAAAGATGACACAAGCATAAAACCTTATAAGAACTTGCCTTTATGAATATTAAGGGAGGATAGGACCTTTATCGGGACTCCGGGATCGGGTGTTTTTAAGCTCGGGATTTCGGGATCCGGCAATTCTTTTTTTTCAAAATTCGTGATGTCGGGATTTAAATTTATTAAAATTCGGGACCTCGGAATTTCATGTTTTTAAGCCCGGGATTTCGGAATCTGGAGCCCTTCTATCCCCAATAAATATTGAATCAAACAAAGGGATAGCCACGAAAAAAATTAAACGGCTATCTATTTTATACAAAACGGCGTTTATCTAGTTAAAACACATCAAATATATGTTTTCATTTGAATACAATTGTCTAGTTTTTCTTACAAAATGTTTCTAGATTGAGTGAATTTTGGTTCATTTGGGTTATAGCAGTTATGAAACATCCCTTCCGGTAAAATATCCATCGATAACTCATTTTCGTTTTATTAAAATTTTGACAGTTGACCCTCACTTTCAAGCGCCAATATTTTAAATCATAATACTTTGGTAGTTATTAATTTGAATCATCCTTTCGGATTGGTCTTCGGGCATTATAATGATTGTCAATTTTTAGTCTTAACTTGTCTTCTGTCCTTAACCATTACCTTGCATACTTCCATTTTAATGTTGCTTGAGGCAACCATTTTCGTTTTGGTTTGTTGTTTTTTTGTTCTCTGGAATTTTTCTTTTGTAATAGTATTCTGATTGTTTATAAAAGGGACCATCTTCTATTTGAAGATGATGATACTAGTTATTTGCCCAAAACACAGGTACCCAGGTCTTTTCTGACAATTTCAAAAATTCAGACCTGGTGAACTTTTAAAAAAAGAGTTATGCCGGTAGGAAATATTAATCATATGGGAAATTGCTAAATGTTAAAGCTCTAGCATGTACAATTCCTGTCAGATTTTTTATAAAATTATTATCAAAGGTTAATAAATAGCAATGTTTCTGACAAGTTCCAAAATTAGGGGATGATGAACAACTTTTTTAAGAGTTATGTCAATTGGAAATATGAATAATAAGGAATATTGCATTGAACGGTTCTCAAGTCAGCATTTCACAATACAACACTTCTGAAAGTATTAAGGTTGCTGAGATTATCCCATAACAAGGTGTTAGGTCAAAGGTCAAGGTCAACATACACATTAGACCTTGAGGTATTTTTCAAATTCACATGAAGTGAAGATCCTAGGTGTCTAGGACTTACGGTTTCTGAGTTTTGGTAGCCAACTGACACCGGTTAATTTTAATAAGAGCATAACCCTTCCAATGAGTTGTTGAATCTTTTCGATCCAAATGTAACGGAGAACCGGGGTCTGGTCCTGAAGGTACCAGTCTTGTATTACAACTCCAATTTCCGGTGCATGTCAAAACATGGAGGGAAACAAAATAGTGCATTTTTTTTCTGAATTTTTTTCTGAACTCAATTTTTTCTGTTTGTTTATAGGTTTATGCTGAATTGAAACATATATATAGACTTTTAAAAAAATCTTGCATCTTTTGGGGATATCAATCCAGGAAAGTGGAAGGATATCATGTTTACTGGAAATGGTGCGGCCTAGTAAAAATAGCAAACAGAAAGTAGAAAAAAAATGTTTTGACTTCAGGATTGGGTAACTTTTTATTCTTCGTGGCAACACCCTCTTTTTTTTCGATTAAATCACAATTTCACATTAGTACATACATGATATGAACATGAAATTTGTTTTCTATGTAGCATTTTTTATTTTTTTATTTTCAAAGATCAGCTGTTTAGCATGTAAGCCTATGGAGCAGTCAATTACAAGACTGCAACCTGAACAAATATCACCCTTTGGTTTTTTTTCTACCTATTACGGTTACGGTGTTGGAACAATAACAAGGTTTTGGGGTTTCGGAGGGATAACTCCGCACCGACAAAATATTTCGACTAACAGGGTCAGTTCCGGATAGATCTATAACGTCCTATTAACCTATGACCTTGACCTCAATTTCAGGGTCATAAACCAAGGACCTCAAATCAAAAGACTATAAGTCTTATTTCTAGTTGGTTAATGAGTTATTTCACCATACGCATATTTTTAAATACAAGAGTGGAGAAAACACCCTTTTACGTTCAACGTACCCTTGCAATCAAATTTACGTGTAACGACATGTCGCAACAAACAATTTAGTTAAAATAATTTGTCATTATCTTATACAGTTTCTGGAAATAAGAGAGAATAAGTCAAATTCAAAAATTAAAATATGACCTTGACCTTTGACCTTGACCTAGTTTTCATTTTTTTGGACCAAGGACCTCAAATCATAAGTTCCTAGGTCTCTAGCACTTATGGTTTACAAGACAGAAATGCATATCACTTATATCAAATGCATAAGGGGAAATAACTCTTATATGGAGCGTTCATATCGCTTCCGTCAATATAGGACAAATCATGCGAAGGATATAACGAGCAATTTTGTAAAATAAATTTGTCGTAATCTTTTACGGTTGCGAATGAGTTGTGCTCACAAGGAAAACAGTGTTTGGGGAGATAACTCCTACAAAGAAAAGTTTTCGGTTAAGCAGGGTAAATTTCAAAAGCGCATCAATTGTTCGATATCATATACCAAATATCTAAGCGACATATTGCGAAACAAATGTTTATCGCAAGAACAAAATTTGGCGGAAAAAAAAAAATAATAATAATAATTGAAAACCAATTGTTCAGAGAACAATTGAAAGTCTTTCCACACCAAAGAAATTTTTATAAGAAGATACTTTCTTCATACTAATAAGATAAATAATGGTTTAATTATATTTTTGAGTGATATAAGGGAGATAATATGCTTCCGGTCTCATATGATAGCTTTTTTCACACTGATTCCAAAAATATATAGTTTCTATATACTTTTGTATATAGAAGGGGAAATAATTGGCCACTTCCGGTCTGATGGAAGTCATATTTAGGCTTCAGTAATCAGTTTATCTATCTATATGACAAAATATATGGATTCTGAGTACTTTTAGATGAAAAAATTGCAAAAAAAACTACTTCCGGTTTTCTCAAGGTCACTTCCGGTAGCAATTTTTCAAGGTCATTTGTCACTCAACCTTTTGTATCAAGTCAAATGTCTTTATAATGAACTTTATTGAAGTTATTATCAAATAACCTCATATCAAGACATTTCAGGGGCAACAACTCCTATAAGATACCATTTAATTGTATAAGACTAAATGTAGCATATCTTCATTACAATAAAGCAGACATTTTGCACTTGTTCTTTTATATGTATCTCTCACAGTGTCAGAGAAAATGCAAAAACAAGCAAAAGTCACAATTGAGAACTTGACTTTGACCTTTGACCTTGACCTAATTTTCTAAGTTAGGACCCAGGGAACTCAAATAAAAACATTCCAGGGTTATACGGTTAACGGTTTATGAGATAAAAAAACATACGAACAAATTTATTCCGTAAAGGTAGATAACTCCTTTAAAATTTCATCGAATCGCTTCGATCCAAATACGCCAAAAATTACTGAGGATGTAACGAACAATTTGTAAAAAGAATTATGTCGCTATCTTTTTTTGTTACGAAGGAGATATGCTCTGATGATGAACAGTGAATAGGGAGATAACTCTTACAAAGAAAATGGTTCGGCTTAGCAGGGTGAAATTTAAAAGCGCATAAACTATACGATACAATATGAGAAATATCTAAGCAACATATTGCGAAACAAACATTTATCGCAAGAACATAAGTTGGCGGAAAAAAAAAAAAAATAATAATAATAAATATAAATCAATTGCTTTAAAAAAGCAATTGTAGGTGGTCTTTCCCCCTATAGAATTAATTGAATTTGGGGGGGGGTTGTTTGTTTGATTGTTTGCTTGTTTGTTTGTTTCTGTATGGGGTCTATATTATTGTTACCGGAGAAGTTTCGTGTTTAGTTTGGAAAGTTTTTATTTTATTTTCGGTACAGCGCGCGCGCCAGATTGAAGAGACACCACGTGACGCGGGTTTATATTAAGAAAAACTTAGTCTTTTTATTCCTTTTTAGGTGGGGACGTTAAACAGACAACATCTATAGAGATGGAATGTGCACAATGTAATTTCTTTTGTCATTGTAGGAAATTGACATTTTGATGACAGTTCACGGGCAGTGCATGTTTTGGATTTAATTGATCCGGTGTAACTTTAAACCACATTTATTGATTATTTTCTGATATTGTACATTTTTCAGCACCTGTTTGTAACACAGATTAGTATTTCAATCTCGGAGCGGACATTTTATTGTAGGTTTTTACTGAGATTTACGGACCTTGCAAGTGATTTTTACGGCATTGCCATTTCTTTTCTCTAGGAAAAAGCTTTGAGAGATATCTGCACCAAGTTTTTTTATAAACTTTAAGTACATGTATGCCCTGCTGACTGCAAATTTTGAGGTCGATTGTACTTGTAGTTTCAGAGTACATGTGGATTTTTTTTCAGAAGTGACGCAAGAACAATATTAAATTTCAATTTTTCACGAAACATGATTGATTGATCATGATCATGATTGATTGATTACTTGATTGATTGATTGATTGATTGAGTGATTGATTAGTTGGTTGGTTGGTTGGTAGGTTGGTTAAACACGTTGGATAGGGTCAATTGAAACAGCGAAAAAGAAACAAAGAAGATCTTGGACCGTATATTAAACACATGAGACGGATACATGATTGATTGAACATGATCATGATTGATTGATTGATTGATTGATTGATTGATTGATTGATTGATTGATTAGTTGGTTGGTTGGTTAAACACGTTGGATAGGGTCAGTTGAAACAGCGAAAAAGAAACAAAGAAGATCTTGGACCGTATATTAAACACATGAGACGGATACATGATTGATTGATCATGATTGATTGATTGATTGATTGATTGATTGATTGATTGATTGATTGATTAGTTGGTTGGTTGGTTGGTTGGTTGGTTGGTTGGTTGGTTAAACACGTTTGATAGGGTCAGTTGAAACAGCGAAAAAGAAACAAAGAAGATCTTGAACCCTAGGATAAACACATGAGACGGAAACATGATTGATTGATTGATCATGATCATTATTGGTTGATTGATCATGATCATGATTGATTGATTGATTGATTGATTGATTGATTAGTTGGTTGATTGGCAGGCAAACACATAAAACTCCTCAAGTAGTGCCCCAAATCACATATGTACATGACCTTGACCTTTGACCTTGTGACTTTTGTCAAGGTCATTGCTTCACAATGTCATTGCAAAAGACCCTATGGGTCAAGGACCTTTTGTTTAAGAGTTTTGCCTAATAATGGCTTTTTATAAACCATCAATGGGGGTTATGTCCCTTACATAATGGTAAAACCAATATAGTCATAATGTAACAAAGTTGCCCCTTGAAGTACTGAGCATTTTTCACTGCTTAAATTTTCTGTATCTATAACCATTCAAGAATTATAGGGAAATCAAAGAAATATGAAAATCTAAAATATGACCTTGACCTTTGACCTTGACCTAATTTTCTAAGTTAGGACGCAGGGGACTCAAATAAAAACATTCCAGGGTTATACGGTTAACGGTTTATGAGTTAAAAACACATACCGACAAATTCATTCCGTAAAGATAGATAACTCCTATAAAATTTCATCGAATCGCTTCGATCCAAATTAGCCAAAATTTCCGGAGGATGTAACGAACAATTTGTTAAAAGAATTTTGTCGCTTTCTTATTTTGTTAGGAAGGAGATGCACACACATGACAAACAGTGAATAGGGAGATAACTCTTGCAAAGAAAATGGTTCGGCTTAGCAGGGTGAAATTTAAAAGCGCATAACCTATACGATACAATATGAAAAAAATCTAAGCGACATATTGCGAAACAAACATTTATCGCAAGAACAAAATTTGGCGGAAGAAAAAAAAAATAATAATAATAATTAAAAACCAATTGTTCAGAGAACAATTGAAAGTCTTTCCACACCAAAGAAATTTTCATAAGAAGATACTTTTTGATACTGATGCGATAAATGATGGTTTGATTATCTTTTTGAGTGATATAAGGGAGATAATATGCTACTTCCGGTAAAATGAATGTCACATCCGGTCTCATATGATAGCTTCTTTCACACTGATTCCAAAAATATATAGTTTCTATATACTTTTGTATGTAGAATGGGAGATAATTGGCCACTTCCGGTTTGTTGGAAGTCATTTTTAGTCTTCAGTTATCTGTTTTATGTATCTATAGAACAAAATATATGGATTCTGGGTACTTTTAGGTGACAAAATTGCAAAAAAAACTACTTCCGGTTTTCTTAAGGTCACTTCCGGTGGCCATTGTTCAAGGTCATTTGTCACTTAACCTTTTGTATGAGGTCAAATGTCTTTATAATGAACCTTATTGAAGTTATAATCAAATAACCTCATATCAAGACATTTCAGGGGCAACAACTCCTATAAGATGCCATTTAATTGTATAAGACTAAATGTAGCATATCTTCATTACAATAAAGCTGACATTTTGCACTTATTCTTTTGTATGTATCTCTCACAGTGTCAGAAAAAATGCAAAAACAAGCAAAAGTCACAATTGAGAACTTGACCTTGACCTTTGACCTTGACCTAATTTTCTAAGTTAGGACCTAAGGGACTCAAATAAAAACATTCCAGGGTTATACGGTTAACGGTTTATGAGTAAAATGCACATTAAAAAAACATACCAACAAATTTATTTCGTAAAGGTAGATAACTCCTATAAAATTTCATCGAATCGCTTCGATCCAAATACGCCAAAAATTACTGAGGATGTAACGAACAATTTGTAAAAAGAATTTTGTCGCTATCTTGTTTTGTTACGAAGGAGATGCACACAGAGTGTAAACAGTGAAAAGGGAGATAACTCTTACATAGAAAATGGTTCGGCTTAGCAGGGTGAAATTCAAAAGCGCATAAACTATACGATACCAAATGAGAAATATCTAAGCGACATATTGCGAAACAAACATTTATCGCAAGAACAAAATTTGGCGGAAGAAAAAAAAAAAAAAAAATAATAATAATAATAATAATTAAAAACCAATTGTTCAGAGAACAATTGAAAGTCTTTCCACAACAAAGAAATTTGGATAAGAAGGTAGTTTCTTCATACTGATGCGATAAATGATGGTTTAATTATCTTTTTGAGTGATGTAAGGGAGATAATATGCTACTTCCGGTGAAATGAATGTCACATCCGGTCTCATATGATAGCTTCTTTCACACTGATTCCAAAAATATCTAGTTTCTATATACTTTTGTATGTAGAATGGGAGATAATTGGCCA
The DNA here is from genome assembly GCA_019925275.1 of Mytilus edulis. Classification (NCBI taxonomy): domain Eukaryota; kingdom Metazoa; phylum Mollusca; class Bivalvia; order Mytilida; family Mytilidae; genus Mytilus; species Mytilus edulis. The sequence continues at coordinate 84,667,683 of CM034359.1, forward strand.
CTTCCGGTTTGTTGGAAGTCATTTTTAGTCTTCAGTAATCTGTTTTATGTATCTATATGACAAAATATATGGATTCTGGGTACTTTTAGGTGAAAAAATTGCAAAAAAAAGCTACTTCCGGTTTTCTAAAGGTCACTTCCGGTAGCCATTTTTCAAGGTCATTTGTCACTTAACCTTTTGTATGAGGTCAAATGTCTTTATAATGAACTTAATTGAAGTTATAATCAAATAACCTCATATCAAGACATTTCAGGGGCAACAACTCCTATAAGATGCCATTTAATTGTATAAGACTAAATGTAGCATATCTTCATTACAATAAAGCTGACATTTTGCACTTGTTCTTTAGTATGTATCTTTCAAGGTGTCTGAGAAAATACAAAAACAAGCAAAAGTCACAATTGAGAACTTGACCTTGACCTTTGACCTTGACCTCATTTTCTAAGTTAGGACCTAGGGGACTCAAATTAAAACATTCCAGGGTTATACGGTTAACTGTTTATGAGTTAAATAAACATACCGACAAATTTATTTTGTAAAGGTAGATAACTCCTATAAAATTTCATCGAATCGCTGCGATCCAAATTAGCCAAAAATTCCTGAGGATGTAACGAACAATTTGTAAAAAGAATTTTGTCGCTATCTTTTTTTGTTACGAAGGAGATGCACACAGAGGGTAAACAGTGAAAAGGGAGATAACTCTTACATAGAAAATGAATCGGCTTAGCAGGGTGAAATTTAAAAGCGCATAAACTATACGATACCATATGGGAAATATCTAAGCGACATATTGCGAAACAAACATTTTGCGCAAGAACAAAATTTGGCGGAAGAAAAAAATAATAATAATAATAATAATCAGAAGAAATACAATAAGTCTTTCCACGGAAAAGTGGAAAGACTTAATAATAATAATCAGAAGAAAAACAATAAGTCTTTCCACAGAAAAGTGGAAAGACTTAATAATTAAAAACCAATTGTTCAGAGAACAATTGAAGGTCTTTCCATCAAAACAATATATTTTGATATGAAAAGTTGTGAAACTAAGTTTAAAATGTCATTTCAATCGTCAAATGATAGCTCCTAGTAAACTGATTCCAAAAATATATTGTTTCCTTACATTTTTTTTAAATAAGGGAGATCATTTGTTACTTCCGGTTTGAAAAGTGTTACTTCCGATTATATTTGAATATTTACTTGACACTGATTCCAAAAATATCTGGTTCTATATACTTTTATATTAATAAAGTACAAAAAAAATAGCTACTTCCGGTTTACAAAAGGTCACTTCCGGTTGTTTTTTTTCAAGGTTAAATGGTTTGATTCCTTTTTCTAAAAGTTGTATATCTTTATCATGTATACATATAGAATAAAAGCAAAGGTCAAAATCTAGAACATCAAATTAAGCTATGACCTTGAGATCAATTTCAAGGTCATAAACCAAGGACCTCAAATCAAACACCATAGGTCTTAATTATATTTAGTTAATGAGTTATATCACCAAACGCGTATTTTTACATACAAGAGGGGAGAAAACTCCCTTTTACATTCAACGTACGCTTGCAATCAAAATTTACATCTTACGACATGTCGCAACTAACAATTTAGTAAAAATAATTTGTTGATATCTTATACAGTCTTTGGATATAAGTGAAAATAAGCCAAATTCAAATATCAGAAGATGACCTTGACCTTTGACCTTGACCTAATTTTCATTTTTTGTGACCAAGGACCTCAAATCAAAAGATCCTAGGTCTCTATCACTTATGATTTATAAGATAGAAATTCATATTACTTATATCAGATGCATAAGGGAAATAACTCTCATATGGAGCGGTCATATCGCTTCGGTCAAAATAGGACAAATCATGCGAAGGATATAACGAGCAATTTTGTAAAATAAATTTGTCATAATCTTTTACGGTTGCGAAGGAGATGCGCTAACAAGGAAAACAGTGTTTGGGGAGATAACTCCTACAAAGAAAAGTATTCGTTTACGCAGGGTAAATTTCAAAAGCGCATAAACTGTTCCATATCATATACAAAATATCTAAGCGACATATTGCGAAACAAATGTTTATCGCAAGAACAAAATTAGGCGGAAGAAAAAAAAAAATAATCAGAAGAAAAACAATAGGTCTTTCCACAGAAAAGTGGAAAGACCTAATAATTAAAAACCAATTGTTCAGAGAACAATTGAAGGTCTTTCCATATCAAAGAATTTTTGATAAGAAGATAGTTGTTCATACTGATACGATAAATAATGGTTTAATCATATTTTTAAGTGATATAAAGGAGATAATATGCTACTTCCGGTGAAATAAATGTCACTTCCGGTCTAATATGATAGTTTCTTTCACACTGATTCCAAAAATATATAGTTTCTATATACTTTTGTATTTAGAATGGGAGATATATGGTCACTTCCGGTTTGTTGGAAGTCATTTTTAGTCTTCAGTAATCAGTTCATGTATCTATATGACAAAATATATGGATTCTGAGTACTTTTATACGAAAAAAATTGCAAAAAAGGTTACTTCCGGTTTTCTCAAGGTCACTTCCGGTAGTCATTTTTCAAGGTCATTTGTCATCCAACCTTTTGCACAAGGTCAAATGCCATTAAAATGGACTTAGTTGAAGTTATAATCAAATAACCCCATATCAAGACATTTCAGGGGCACTAACTCCTATTAGATGCTATTTAATTGTATCAGACCAAATGTAAAATATCTTCACAACTATATGGCAATCATTTTGCACTTGTTCTTTAATATGTACCTTTTCAAGGGTTGGAGAAAATGCAAAAACATGGAAAATTCCGAATTTAGAACTTGACCTTGACCTTTGACCTTGACCCCATTTTCTAATAAAGGGCCTAGTGATCTCAAATAAATACATTCCAGGGTTATACGGTTGACGGTTCATTAGTTAATAACACATATTGAGAAAATAATTTTGTAAAGGTAGATAACTCCTATAAAATTTCATCAAATCGCTTCGATCCAAGTAAGCCAAATTTTCCTTAGGATGTAACGAACAATTTGTAAAAAGAATTTTGTCGCTATCTTTTTTTGTTACGAAGGAGATGCACTCTGATGATAAACAGTGAATAGGGAGATAACTCTTACAAAGAAAAGTGTTCGGCTTAGCAGGGTTAAATGTAAAAGCGCATGAACTGTACGATACAATATGAGAAATATCTAAGCAACATATTGAGAAACAAACATTTGTCGCAATATCAAAATTAGCCGGAAGAAAAAAAAAAAAAAAAAAAAATAATAATTAAAAACCAATTGTTCAGAGAACAATTGAAGGTCTTTCCATATCAAAGAAATTTTGATAAGAAGATAGTTGTTCATACTGATGCGATAAATAATGGTTTAATCATATTTTAAAGTGATATAAAGGAGATAATATGCTACTTCCGGTGAAATGAATGTCACCTCCGGTCTAATATGATAGCTTCTTTCACACTGATTCCAAAAATATATAGTTTTTTATATACTTTTGTATTTAGAATGGAAGATACATGGTCACTTCCGGTTTGTTGGAAGTCGTTTTTAGTCTTCAGTAATCAGTTTATGTATCTATATGACAAAATATATGGATTATGAGTACTTTTATACGAAAAAATTGCAAAAAAGGTTACTTCCGGTTTTCTCAAGGTCACTTCCGGTAGTAATTTTTCAAGGTCATTTGTCATGCAACCTTTTGCACAAGGTCAAATGCCATTAAAATGGACTAAAAAAAAAAAATAATAATAATAATAATCAGAAGAAAAACAATAGGTCTTTCCACAGAAAGGTGGAAAGACCTAATAATCAGAAGAAATACAATAGGTCTTTCCACAGAAAGGTGGAAAGACCTAATAATCAGAACAAATACAATAGGACTTTCCACAGAAAAGTGGAAAGACCTAATAATCAGAACAAATACAATAAGTCTTTCCACAGAAAAGTGGAAAGACTTAATAATAATCAAAAGAAAAACAATAAGTCTTTCCACAGAAAAGTGGAAAGACTTAATTAAAAACAATTGAAGGTCTTTCAACCAATAAGGATCTATTTTGATATGAAAATATTAAGATTCAGTTGAAAATGTCAGTTGCTATGGCTTTATGATATGAAAATATGTGAATTTCGAGCAAAGTTCAAAATCTAGAACGTCCAATTAACTTATGACCTTGACCCCAATTTCAAGGTCATAAACCAAGGATCCTATATCAAAAGACCCTAGGTCAGTAGTATGTATGGTTCATGAGTAATATCACTTTACGCATAATTCTAAATATAAGAGGAGCAAAAACTCCCATTTATTGTCTACGCACCCTTCCAATCAAAAGTTTTAAGTTATGACATGTCGCAACTAACAATTTAGTGAAAAGAATTTGTCGAAATCTTATAAAGTTAATGAGAATAAGTGAAAATAAGCCAAAATCAAAATTTAGAATTTGACCTTGACCTTTGACCTTGACCTAATTTTCATTTTTTTGGACCAAGGATCTTAAATCAAAAGACCCTAGGTCTCTATCACTTATAGTTTACCAGTTAGAAATGCATATCACTGATATCATATATAAAAGGGGAGATAACTCTCATATGGAGTCTCCGGATAGCTTCGGTTGAAATGAAACAGAACATCCTAAGGATATAACGAGCAATTTGGAAAAATAAATTTGTCGGTTTCTTATATGGTTGCGAAGGAGTAGTGGCCACTAGAAAAACAGTGTTCGGGGAGATAACTCTTACAAGGTAAAGTTTTTTGTTGCGCGGTGTCAGTTTCAGAAGCGTATTAACTGTTCAATATCATTTACCTTATATCTAAGCGATATCTTGTGAAACAAGAAAACAGCGAAGGAAAAAAAAGTTGGCGGAAGAAAAAAAAAAAAAAAATAATAATTAAAAACCAATTGTTCAGAGAACAATTCAAGGTCTTTCAACCAAAAAGGATCTATTTTGATATGAAAATATTAAAATTCAGTTGAAAATGTTAGTTCCTATGGCTTAATGATGTATAAATATGAATTTCAAGCAAAGGTCAAAATCTAGAACGTCCATTTCACCTATGACCTTGACCTCAATTTCAAGGTCATAAACCAAGGATCCCAAATCAAAAGACCCTAAGTCTGTATTATGTATGGTTCATGAGTAATATCACTTTACGCATAATTCTAAATATAAGAGGGGCAAAAACTCCCATTTATTGTCTATGCACCCTTCCAATCAAAATTTATAAGTAACGACATGTCGCAACTATCAATTTAGTAAACATAATTTGTCAAAATCTTGTAAAGTTAATGAAAAAGAGTGAAAATAAGCCGAAATTTAAAATTATAATATGACCTTGACCTTTGACCTTGACCTAATTTTATTTTTTTTGGACCAAGGACCTCAAATCAAAAGACCGTAGGTCTCTATTACTTATTGTTTACCAGTTAGAAATGCATATCACTTATATCAAATGCATAACTCCTTTTAAAATTGTTATACGATGATGACTGATGTACCCATATTTTGACTATTTTATTAATTGTGATTGTTTATTTAACGCATCATGTAATTGTAGCGGAATTTGATGAGACTGTTATTAAAGTGAGAGGGTTAGCGCTATAGAACCAGGTTTAATCCACCATTTTCTACATTTGAAAATTCCTGTACCAAGTCAGGAATATGACAGTTCTTGCTATTCGTTTTTGTTGCGTTTTGTTTTTTGATTTTGCCATGTGACTATGGACTTTCCAAATTGATTTTCCTCTGAGTTCAGTATTTTTGTGATTTTACTTTTTTCTCATATGGAGGGTTCATATTGCTTTGGTCAAAATTGGACAAATCATGCGAAGGATATAACGAGCAATTTTGTAAAATAAATTTGTCGTAATCTTTTAGGGTTGCGAATGAGTTGTGCACACAAAGAAAACAGTGTTTGGGGAGATAACTCCTACAAAGAAAAGTATTCGGTTACGCAGGGTAAATTTCAAAAGCACATAAACTGTTCGATATCATATACCAAACATCTAAGCGACATGTTGTGAAACAAATATTTATCGCAAGAACAAAATTAGGTGGAAGAAAAAAAAATGAAAGTCTTTCCACATCAAAGAAAAGTGGAAAGACCTAATAATAATAATCAGAACAAAAACAATAAGTCTTTCCACAGAAAAAACAGAAGAAATACAGTAAGGTCTTTCCCTTTTAAAAAGGGAAAGACCCTAATAAACAAACGAAATACAGTGAGGTCTTCCCATTAAGAAAGGAAAGACCTTAATTATGTATAATGGAAGAGAAAAAAATTGTGAAAAAAGAATAAACACGAGGAGAGCTACAGGACCACGAAGGGTTTTATATAAAATAGTAAAATTCACACATTTGTATGAAATTTTTCCTGGAGGCGTTAGAACCATTTTGTTTTACTATATAACATACGGTGATACATTTCTTGAGATGGTGACCGTAAAATGACTTGAATATTACGATTTGGAACCCTCAAATGACCCTCATTGTCAATTCTAAGACAACTTTATTTGCTGTATATTTTCTTTCAGCTCGATGGGTTAGAAGCTTAAAATAGTCATTTAACTGTTAACAATTATTTAATGAGAGGACAACATTTAATTTACAAAACGCAAAGTTTAAAGATAATGCCAGATATTTTCATTATTGAAGAGCTCATGTAAGAAATCAAAATAAACAGCTACGCCACGAGCGCATGACACGCCCATCGTTTTGTGTGTAAAGTTTAATCCAATAATCATAATTGGTTTCTGAGATACGGTGCAACATGTGAAATCCCCTCCCCCTTTTTTTACTATAATTAATATAACTAAGAAAGGTGTAAAGTTTTAAGCAATAATCATAAACAGTTTTTGAGATACGGTGCGACATGTGAAATATCCTCCCCTTTTTTTACAAAAAAACTCAATACCTCTACAATTAAATCTTGAATCATCCCCAAAAAGTATACATCTTTAGATTAATATGACTAAGAAGTGTGTAAAGATTTAAGCAACAAATATAAACAAATTAAATGGAGAATGTACATGTTTTTCAAAACAATGTTTACAAAATTTTTAAAGTAACACAATCTATATTTAGTACCTGCATTTCTGCGCTAAGTGTGGGACATCCCTTGGTCTGGTGTGTGATATCATCACGAACATTCCAGTTATCATTAAATAGATTGTCCCACAAATCTATATCTTACCGAACTGAAGAAAGAAATAACACGACGGTGTCGTATACGGTGCAGTAAATGCTTACCCTTCACTCCCTGTTTTTAGTGGAGTTCGTGTTGTTCCTTAATTATCATTTATAACTGTTGATGTAAATTTCCTTGGTTTTGTGAGTCTTTGTTTTCTCATTGGTTTTGATTGTTATTGTCTTGGACGAAGCTGTTTGTCTGTCAAATCATTTAAGTTAAGCAGACTTTCTCCTTACCTTCTTGGTGGCCTCATATTATTAACAAGTTTGCCAAAAAGCAGCATATCGTTCATGTTTAATCGATATCCAGACATTTAAATTTACCCCTTGGCCACTTTTTGTAATTTTCAAGTGTAAATCACCTTTAAAAAACTTTTGTGCAACAGAAATAGCTGTTACTTTATTTTTATTAAGGTTAAACCTATAATTAAAAGACATTTTAATTTGAATGACGTTTGTGTAACCCAGTCCTGACTTTTTATTTTCATTTTCGTTAAAAAGAAACAGGACTTTACTCGTAGGTTTTTTTTTTAAATCAACTGACGTTTTTGCCATTCGATCAGGGACTTTTCGTTTTGAATTTTCCTCGGAATTCAGTATATTTGTGATTTTACTTTTTATTGATACAATTGACGACTGGTATTTGCATGATATTGTTCAATGGAAACAGTTTTCATTATCATTTTATTTAGATGGAGTTATATCCAATTGTACACAATATTCCTCTATTAACTAATTATTTATTTGTGGATATGTAAATGTTCATCAAATACTTTGTTTTTATAATTATCGACCATTTCTTGTTTAGAATAGAGGATTTGCTTGCTGATTGGTATTAGAAGTCGAACTACTGTACGTATTAGTGTTGAAAGGACGTAGTACACAAATTTATAAATCAATTGTTTATATTATGATTACATTAAATACTATAGGTAACCGTACGGTCTTCAACAATGAGCAAAGCTCATACCGCATAGTCAGCTAATGTATAAACGGCCCCAAAATGACAATGTAAAACAATTCAAACGAGAAAACTAACGGCCTTAATTATATAAAAAATGAACGAAAAACAAATATGTAACACATAAACAAATGACAACCACTGAATTACAGGCTCTTGACTTAGGACAAGCACATACTTAAATAATATGGCGCGGTTAAGCATGTTAGCTGGATCGTTCAACAGTGAATAAATAAGATTAGCGAATAATGTTATATTGGAAATTCATGTTTTCAAAATGGCCATCATTCAAAATGTCCACCAAAAAATCAATACATATCAAGTCCTTGTACTATGTGATGAATATACTATATGACTTTATAAAAACTTCCTGCAGCAAGCGCTTAACTGATAAGTAAAAGTGAACACGGTTACTAAGGAAATGCAAATGTGTAAAGGCAGTATTAAGTTGTCCTACTCTATGTGAAAGTGGAGGACAATGAGATAGAACATGATAGACAGAGTGAGGTTCGACAAATCATGTACATTTCATTTTTGTAGATATTGTTAACGTCAATTGAGAACATTTGAGCAGTTGATGTTCCTCATGATAACATTAATTTCTTGTTTAATATGAAATTCATTATGTCTGCAATCAAGGTTTTTGAAAATTGATTCAAATGAACAATATCAACAAAACGAATTATCCTGTAATCATCCAACTACAAAATGTATTTTAAATGACAGGTATACAAATATTTTCTTGCTTTATTCATACTTGTAAAATAAAATTCTCCTGTTATTCTTTGTTGAACAAGCGGTGGCATGAATATTGCTTATAGAGTAAAAGTTCATTTTATGATCTTCTTCGTGGTCGCGTTTTAAGTAATAGTAAGTCAATTACTTCTGAACATTAGAGACATGTACATTGTCGGAAAATATAAAGTAATGTGTACCCTCTACAAAACAGAAGAATAACTCGGGGGGGGGGGGGGGGGGGTCATAGGCTCGCTTTCCGTCCTGTTTACATAGCCCAAACAAATACATTTGTATATCTTAGACATTGTTTTTTTTCAAAATTTTCATCGAATAATGACTACCTTTTTTGGCTTAAGAAAAACAAAGATTTTTTCAAGATGGCCGCCATTCAATATTCAATATGGGTAATATTTCCAAAAACTTTGTTCAACAAGACAATTGGAATCAGCACTGTTATTCTATTACCCAGGTTTCATGTCAATATCTTCTCTAATATTATTTTCGTCACTTTTTTTATTAGTCTTTAGAGATAAAACGGTCGCCATTATAAAATGGCCGCCACTTCCGCAAATGTCGACTTTCAGAGTGGGTCCATAGCTTAAAATGTTGTCCATGACATATACTACCACTATTTCAAATTTCATGCTTTTACCACAATCTGAGCAATTTTGTCAAAAATCTACACAAATCGACTGGACTATCGGCTGTTTTCTGCTCTTTGATAGGGTTGTTGTCTCCTTCAATTTTATTCGTGACATTTTATTATAGTTTCTTGTTTTTATGGCTCGCGGCTGATAATTTGATCAATGTGCCAACTATATACTTTTATTGTAAACGTAATGAGCCCTGTTGGTCATATGCAGATGCAGAGTGCAGTGTTACAGATCTAACGCCAAGTGATGTATATGTAATTTAAAAGTCTCGCGCAGTAGATCTAAGGTCAATCTCTGTAGATCTGACGTCTACAACTGTAGATGTACTCTCCAGTGCTAGAAATGTCCATTACAGTGTATGCAGGAATAGATGAAAAAGGTTTTAACACCGCTATATATATTTATTTGTTATAAAAGACCCCAAAATGACTAATGTAAAACAATTCAAACGAGAAAACTAACGGTCTGATTTATGAACAAAATGTAAAAATTCCTTCATAACATGAATTTTCTTAATTATTGGCCTTGTATAAAACAATCCAGATTTAAAAATTATAATCAATGAAAAGCATTTTCTTTTTAAAAAATAAGTTGGATCCCAACCAATTTTAATAATTGAAAAATGGTAACGGCAGCATAAGAGCACATATTTCTTTTTCAAACTTGATGCACTTTTTATAAAGTTTTTTGTTAGAGATTTTTGAAAATATGCTATTTTTTACTTTTCCATAACATCGGGATTGATGTTAAGATTGTGGACTTACTTTAATACGTTAAAATAAATGATATGAATTATAATGTAAGTATAAGTCACTATTTAAGAAAAATTAAATAAAACCAAATTCTGGGACTAATATATTGAGTTAGAATAATAGTCCCAGTATTAAAGTGCTTATCCAAAAAAGATTATGAAAAGAAAAATAGCTGGCGATATACTACCTACATCTTTCACATAATCAAAGACAAATCAAGAAGCATTTGAGCATTAACGAAAATTGAGGGAGCGAAATTACCAAATTACAACAAACATATATATATGTACGTGTAATTGGGGAAAAGAGACAGAAACAAAACATGAAATATTTTCATTTTTTTCTAGCAAATATAGGAGACGTCCTCTGGCAGAGAGAACACTACGGTGACCTATAGTTGTTAATGTCTGTGTCAATTTGGTATTTTTTGTGGATAGTTGTCTCATTGGCAATCATACCACATCTTCTTTTTTATATTGCTTAATTTTAAGGTTATAAGCAAAGACAGCCAATGTGATATGTTAACTTGTAAGCACGCTCGTCTTGAGAGTAAAGAGGTAAGCCTCAGATTTGTCCTACATTTGTTTCACTCATAGTATCAAACTAAATTTTAAAGTTTAAAAACATTTTGAAGAAAAAAACGCCAAAATATATACAAACAAACTTTTGTTTCATTTTGTAACATAAATTCTACTAGGCATTTAGTTTTTTCGTCTGATTTGTTTTACATTGTCATTTCGGGGCCTTTTATCGCAGAATATGCGGTATGGGCTTTGCTCATTGTTGAAGACCATACAGTGACCTATAGTTGTTTATTTTTGTGTCAATTTGGTCTCTTGTGCTCTGTACTTTAAACGGCAATTTGACACGAGTGGAATATAAGGTCAACGTTTGAAACTTTTCGTGGAACAACGTCAAAAATCGACGTTTTATTAGGAATGTCGTGTATCGCTAAATGGAACGAATCCGTGCGTAACGTCTTTGCTATTGACTTGTACATTTTATAATTAAAAAAATACAAAAGTTGTGCACATTTACAACGCTCTAGTCTTATTTTTATCAGTTAACTACATAACTTCAAATTAACATGTCATTTAGTCATTTCTAAGTAGCAACATTCCAGCAGCACCTGCATACGGGGTATATATCTCCCAATTGATACGATATTCCCGTGCTTGCATTTCCTATCATGATTTTCTTGATAGAGGGTAACTGCTCACAAGGAAGCTATTAAACCAAGAGTTCCAAATGGTGAAGTTGAAATCATCCCTTCGTAAATTTTACGGACGCCATCACGAGTTGGTTGACCGTTATGGAATAACCGTTTCACAAATGATATCGGATATGTTCCTTACGTCGTAACTACAATCCCCTTCCCTTTCATGAATTTGACCTACCGAATTAGACTATTTACCGGATTTGTAATCACATAAGCAACACGACGGGTGCCGCATGTGGAGCAGGATCTGCTTACCCTTCCGGAGCACCTGAGATCACCCCTAGTTTTTGGTGGGGTTCGTGTTGTTTATTCTTTAGTTTTCTATGTTGTGTCATGTGTACTATTGTTTTTCTGTTTGTCTTTTTCATTTTTAGCCATGGCGTTGTCAGTTTGTTTTAGATTTACGAGTTTGACTGTCCCTTTGGTGTCTTTCGTCCCTCTTTTAGATTAACCCCATGCAGCTAGGTACACAGCTTCATTTAATGAACATGAGATAAAAATATATGTTAATTCTGAATCAGATTTTTTCTTTACAATACAAGCTATAAAAGAGAAAAAGGGGGTTGGGTTATAAGATGAAAACTTATCTGTAATTTTAAATAAACTGATTTGTTCAATTTTAAAGGGTGAATGTGAATATAAAACTTATGTCCAACAAGAATGTGTCCCTAGTACACGGATCCCACTTTTGTTTTTTTATGTTGATTTGACAATAAAATTAAAGTCAGAACTCAAATTTGGCATTAAAATTAGAAAAAACATATCATAAGGAACATATGTACTAAGTTTCAAATTGATTGGACTTAAACTTCATCAAAATTTACCTCGACCAAAAACTTTAACCTGAAGCGGGACAGACGGAATAACGAACGAACGAACGAACGCATAGTCCAGAAAACATAATGCCCTCTACTATCGTTTTCCAATTATCATCCCGTTCACAAAATATAAAAGTTATATCAAACCGCCCATATATGATAATCACAAAAACATGTCCTATGGCGAACAATAAGGGGATGGGATTGGTTCCAGCAAACTCATACATGTATATACTACGTATTCCGTTAAATTGTGTACGTCCCTGTCTAAAGTCAGTATCTTTTCTATCAGTGGTTGTCGTATGTCACTGTGTATATCACAAACCCTACCCTTTTCGATGAGAACCAGGAGCTTCAAAATTGTAACGACAAAACGGAAAAGAAAATAAAATATGGTGAAAAAGTCCAAGTTTTGCCATGTTAGCATCATGTTTACTATCTTTACACATTTTATAGTTTTTATTTGAGAAATCTTTAACATGCAGACTGTCTAACTAGACATGTGTTATAAATACAGCAACTCTCTCGAAGGGATTTAAAGCTTGCAAACACAGTAAATCCAACCATTCAAAACATCCCTATATCCTATGTCAGCAGTTTATAATTTATTGGCTAGCTTTGAACGCTTTCTGTCATAATAGTTTACCCTTTCCTACGTTTCCATAAATCGGAACGCTCACTTTCTCATTGAATTAATTGATTAACATTTATGATGTATATAATCTCACGCTGTGCATTTTGCTTATTGTTAAAGGCCATATGGTATCTCATATAGTTGTTTACATAATTATAAGTTATTTGAATTTTTTTTGGAGGATAGTTGTCTCATTTGCAATCATACCCGTGACATAAATGGATAAAGGAACAAAAATATAAGTTAAACGGCTTTCAAACTGACTGCTTTAAGGGGACGATAATTCACTTTTCCTGGATTGGCAATACGCGTTTGTCCTCTCAGCATCTAAGCCAATTGTATTTATATATAATTCATATCAGTTTACTACATTTCATATAAAAATGTGTAATTTCACATAATTTTTGTGTGTGCTATATATTTGTAAATTGAACTCTTTCTTAGAATATGTTTTATTGTATTGCATATCATTGCATTGTATTTTATCTAACTGAATCATTGTTTGTGTTTATTGCTTGACCCTTATGGGCCATGTGGGTGTAATTTTGCAATAAAGATTAAATTAGTGAATTTGCAAAGAGGCATCAGGTTCACGTGTTGTTTTACTCTTTTTTTCTTTTTTTTTTAAATAACTTCTTTAATCAGTATAGTTTGAAGATTTGTCTACCGAAGACGTAAATCGTTTGTTTTGTTGTATATTTGTTTTGATTTTGATCCAATGACCTATTACTTTTACTATAAAGAAACCACATATTGTGCACATTATCAACGCTTCAGTATAAAATATTTGTTAACATCATAGTAAATTGAGTGTGATAATTGGTAAAGGTAACGATATCCGGTCATCTCTTTGTTGAAATAATAAATTGACCTGATAAGCTGAAATGATCAGTTGGAATTGATTTTTTGGAAATACGAGATTTCAGATAGGTCATTTAGGTTTACATTTCCTCGTTAGAATGTTATAAAGTCTTTCCATAATACAAAGCACACACAAATATAACACAATTAACCATATTTTTTTTAATATACAACAATTATAATAATATCCAATTTATATGTTTTATTACAATTGCAATGCTTACTTAATAGTTAATCTAAATGGCTCAGCATAAAATTGTAGCATGTTCATAGTTCTCATATAAAAAATACAAAATAAAACATATATAAAGCCAAGGCTCTGTGTTGAAGGGCGTACATTGACCTATTTATAATGGTTTATTTTTATAAAATGTTATTTAGATGGAGATGTGTCTCATTGGCACTCACACCACGGCTTCCTATATCTATAAATAAAATACAGGGAACAAACTTTTAACAAGAGAAAAGTTCATTCTGAAAGTATAAAATAAAATTGAGAATGGAAATTGGGAATGTGTCAAAGAGACAACAACCCGACCAAATAAAAAACAACAGCAGAAGGTCACCAACAGGTCTTCAATGTAGCGAGAAATTCCCGCACCCGGAGGCGTCCTTCAGCTGGCCCCTAAACAAATTTATACTAGTCCAGTGATAATGAACACCGTACTAATTTACAAATTGTACACAAGAAACTAAAATTAAAATAATGCAAGACTAACAAAGGCCAGAGGCTCCAGACTTGGGACAGGCGCAAAAATGCGGCGGGGTTTAACATGTTTGTGAGATCTCAACCCTCCCCCTATACCTCTAACCAATGTTAGAACCAATAAAAGACTAAAAAAAAAAAAAAACATTGAAAGTAAGTTTAACTTAACATTAACTGATGAAAAAAATAAAATGTTCTTGAACAGCCGAATCATAACAAAATATGAGCTCGAAATGCTATATTAAGTAATCATTTCTTAGAAGTTGAAAGACGTCAAAGAGAACATAAATGTGTATCCATTGTGTATATAAATGTAAGTTTGTTTGTGATTAAGAAAATTTGAGAATTCAATGAAATTATGCATTTGTAAAAATAAGTCTGTATGTCTATTACAAAGATTTTATAAAGACCATGATTCTTCTGCAATATTTTATATAAAACGATCCAAGTACTATACATTTAAAAGAAAATAGTTTCCAAATGGATAATATGAAGATAAAAGATACATGTATATACATGTATTTACATACGCAAGGTATCGAAAGAAGTTTATCTTCCCTTGAAAATACGGCAATTTTATTGTACTGGATTTTCCAGAGAGACCCCCCCCCCCCCCCCGTAAACCGAAATGAAACTTGCTATTTAAATCTTTTATCTTTGTGAAACCATAAAAACAGAAATATCTGCAATTGAAAACGGGGCTCGAATGCAATAACTTAACATTTAAATTGACTTTTACTACCACTAGTGATTAAAGTAAACTTTATTGTTGGAACGTACTAGGCGTGTGTAATATTTGAAAAAGACGTCTAGTTAAGGACTTTAATGCACCCACCTAACACACGGCTAATTTCTTTTTTAAATGAAAGAATAAGGATTTAACTTTGATTTTTGCCCGGTCGTCACAAAATCGTACGGTGCAGTTTTTGTAAAATTGACGTTTATTGCAGAAATTAGTTGAAAATTACAAAATTACGACATATTTTTCAAGCAAAGGAAATTAGTCGTATCTCTTTTTTAGACTGAATAATTAAATGAATTAGATTCTTAAAATAATGAATAACAATATTTACAACTGTAAGTCCGCATGCTTTTGCATTCCTTCTAAATATTTGACATTTTGTACGAAAATTTTCATAATTACGACATATTTTTCAAGCAAAGGAAATTAGTCGTATCTCTTTTTTAGACTGAATAATTAAATGAATTAGATTCTTAAAATAATGAATAACAATATTTACAACTGTAAGTCCGCATGCTTTTGCATTCCTTCTAAATATTTGACATTTTGTACGAAAATTTTCATAATTCTGACCTTTTTGGATCTACGATTTAATTTTTATTAAATGCTTTTGCACTCTATCCGTTTTAGAACACACCAAATTACTCATCAGTTATCTTTTTTTCATTAAAGATCAATACTTTATCTCAACATTTCTTAAAATCACAAATTTCTGTAAGTTTATGATGTTGGGTAAAATCACTATAGTTTCGGGAATCCCTTATCTATTTCGTGATCGTTTTTTTACTGAATATGTTAGTCGATTTCCGTGTACTTAATAGTGCTATTAGAATACGATAACTCATATTTAAACGGTTCTATTTCTATCTTTAACTTCAGTGAAGCTTAAATAGATATAAAATCGTCCGAAATTATGATTAAATCAAGGTAAAACACAGTTTTTGAGTTCTGTAGAATTCCCCCTTTCTAAATAAGGAGTCGTATCGGAAAATTGGAGAAAATCTTCCGAGTCGTGTCAAATTTTCACAGTCCAGTTCACAATGAAACCCTTCCTATGCTAAAAAGCAAAAACCATTCATTGATTGACACATATCCATAGTCTGCCATGTATTTACTACATAGACACTTTGTAGTTAAACACTTAAATGAAGATAAAGTTGTATTGCCGCAATTGGAAAACGAAAAGATGAAGTTTACAGAAGACTGGTCGATGAATTTGAAGAAAAAAAATGAAACATCCCATATGAAAATACGTAATATAATAAGAGTTGCTACAAATATTTTAAAAGTAAGTGAAACTTATCATCTTCTGTTGTGTCTGTACAAAGACTTAGTACTACATGTACTAATTCTACCAACCAGTCTCTTCTCATATATCAACTAGGGCAGTGACTTTGAGATCTACAACTCAATCTGATTTTCAGTTTGTATATTTGGCAAATGTATAAAGCCTATAAGCAAGTTACACAACTTCATAAGGTATCATCTGAGGAACAAACCCAAGAGTGTTACAACATATATATCTCCTACAATGATCTGATTTACAAAATTGAACTCATAATAATTTTACTATTAAATCTTTATACCATCCACCTTGCATCGCTAAATTTTTGCTACAAAATTTGAAATCAGAAAGTTAAGAGATCTTCAATTCAGAGCATAAAACAGCTTTTACTAACATTTCGACGACTAAAGATGCCGTGCCTGTACACAAGGAAGTCTTCTGGTTAACAACTTTAATTACTTGATCAGTTAACCAGGCTTAAATTCTGCCCGAGGATCGCCTCCGAGAAAACTACACAACATATTATAAGCTTCAACAAAAACTAAAGATATATGGTCAATCAAATTATAGTTACATATATAAAGCCTCAACAAGGCCAAGGAACATCCAATATTGTATACAGTAGCTCTATAGTTTTGTCTCATGCCGTAATGACGGAAAAATACCCGTTTGAAATGACTGTGATATACCGTCTGTCAATTTTAAAGATCTGAGTAGTGACTGCGAAACTGGTTGCAAGCACTTTTTGCAGCTACTAGTATTTTACGGAAGCAGATATAGGGTAAAGTTATAATCCAATTAATCAGATGAATATCCATGATCTAAAAGAATTTCACTGGAGTATTCAATTGAAATTAAGCCACCTGCTTTAAAAACATTTCTGTATTGTCTTTTCGATGATTGCGCATCGGCGGCTGTTAATAAAGCGTACGATATTCCTATTGACAAAGTTCCGTTAGATGTATGGCTTAAGTAGAATGTATATTATCTATAAATATTTTTTTTTACTCTTTTTTTATTTAGGTTTATCATTACAAATGCACAGTATTTATTGACGTATTTTTGATAACTGTTAACAAGTTTGACTGATCAGGAGATGAGAAAAGTTTAAAATGGGGCATACATTCTACATGGCATTATTTTTCTTCTGGGGATCAAAATTTTATCCAAGACAATGTCGACCTAACTACAGAAACAATAAAAGTTCTCAGTATGACTTTTTTAATTTGGCTAAAAGGCAACATAAGTCCTGTATGATATCATCCAACTTTCTACAAGATTTGATCTTTTCACGCATTGGTATAGGTATAGAGGGGGGTTGAGATTTCCAAAAACATATGTAACCCCGTCGCAATTTTGCGCCTGTCCCAAGTCAGGAGAGTCTGGCCTTTCTTAGTTTCGTATGATGTTTTATTTTAATTTCTTGTGTATATTTCGAAGCTTATTATGACGTCCATTTGTCATTTCAAACTGGTACGTTTTTGTTTAGGGGCCAGCTGAAGAACGCCTCCGGGTTTGGGAATTTCTTGCTGCATTTATGACCCATTGGTGGTCTTCGGCCGTTGCCTGCTTTTTGAACGGGTTAGTATCTCTTTGACAAATCCATCATGTCCATTCCCAATTTTTAATTCAATCTGTATATAGTAAATCTTGTGTCCGCTTTGAGCAAAACCTCTGCTATACTGATATATGCACATGCCAAGGAAGTTGTATTTGTATGGATATGTTGACCGATAAGAATGATGAGACTACAAGTTAAAATGAAGCTGTAATATTCCGATATCGTAATATTCCGACACCTAAATGGTCCAATATCCCATTGGTCCGACGTTTCAATCATTTAGGTTTCACGCTAACGGGATTTTAACATAAGAAAGCCAAATTAAAGGTTTAATATTAGGATAACATTGTCTTCCCTATTGAGGCGTTGAAACAAGATATACAAAAGTAATACTTAGTGCCAAGGTAGTCGAACGTCATCACAAGAGTAATTTTAAAAAAGTACAAACTACTTGTCAAGTGTTGTTTGATTAAGTAGATATCTCAAAATACAAGGCGGCCGACTAAAGTAAAATCAAACACAGTTTGACGTACAATGAGTGATCATATTTGAAGTTCCTTGTGATGTTTTATTTTCAAATTGTCAATTTTTTTATATAAATATGCTAGTAGTACTACTCATTTTAGTAAAGCTAGTTAGTACTCTTATCATATCTGATTCAGTGATGTAAATGAAATTGTGATATGATCCAGACTCAACATATTGCACCACAATAATAATTAAAAAAATGCCCTATTGTTGTCTGATCTTAAACGGTTTGCAGGCTTCCAAATTAACAGGACACATACGCTTCTTCAATTTTATTGTACAGCTCATCATCGGACTTTTCTAAAACATTTAAAAATACGTCATATGTTATATTTTCCACTTGCTTCAAATATTTTGTTTCGGATTGTTTATATCAAATTTGCAGATATATGTTTGTAAATACGTGCAATCAAATGATATGGAGGTATTATATGATTTAGATAATGCAAGGGCGACTACAGATACATTTGTGTGAATAAATGGTTGATTTTTAAAGACTCCGAGAGAAAACGTTACGTTACATGCGTTACCGTTAAAATCAACCAAAATTAAATAATACTATGATAGAAATATATTTTTCCAACAGTAATACAGCATTCCTATAAAATTGTTTCGTTTTTGCATTTGTTTTGACTCGATTTTTCTACTGGAAGTATCCTTGAAATGAAATTGCGCCATGACCTTTGACCTCGATTAAAAAAAAAATGCACCATAATTTCTTTTGACGACCGGGATATTTAGAACGTACACATTCTTAGCTTTCCAGTGATATATAATTTTGCCGTGTGTTAGGTAGGTGCATTAAAAATGTAAATTTGGCTCTCATATCACTCGCCTATATATACGTACTTATTTAAAAAACAATGACGGCCCCAATGACAAAAAAAGTCAAGAATCAATATTTGTTTAAAAAAAATCAAAACCATATCATTTAATATGTGCCTTAAACTTTGAGG
Organism: Mytilus edulis; assembly: GCA_019925275.1. Taxonomy (NCBI): domain Eukaryota; kingdom Metazoa; phylum Mollusca; class Bivalvia; order Mytilida; family Mytilidae; genus Mytilus; species Mytilus edulis. The sequence continues at coordinate 84,687,293 of CM034359.1, forward strand.
TAGGGCCAATATGCCGAGGATTTTTTTCACAGAAGGGCCAATTTTAAAAAGTGCCAACAGAGTAAAATTTACTATAAAAACAAAAAATAAAAATGCTTTTTGATCAATATCTCGATTTACATATAGTATGATATGTGTGATCAATAGTTAATTCACCCTAAAAAAGGAGGAAAGTCCAATATCCGGATTTTCGGGTGTTTTTATGTGGAAAAAACAGGGAATCCACCAAGAAGGACATTTCAAACCAAAAAAAAGTTATGCTTTTTATGACTGTTGTTATTCATACTACTTTTTACTTCAAAAATGAAATTGGTTTAGTGTGTCCTTATTACATAAAAAACAACTTTTTAAAGAAAAAATTGTAACATCGATAAATTGTACCAATATAGCTTCTAAATAAGGATCATAATGATAAGAATCGCCGTAGCTCCACCAGTAGAGCACAGACCTTCTAAGAAATGACGGTATTGAAGAAAGGGTTCGAACCTCGTTAAGAACTTTTGCATTTTTTTGTGTTGTTATAGTAAATTTTAAAGTTTCTATTATATTTTTTCGGATGTTTGCTTGATCCATAGAGTCATTCTGGTTCATTTTGACTATTCAGTTAGTTTACTAGTATATAATTTTACGTGAAAAAATAATGTATCTCTTATTGTGTGCAATCCTATGACTGTCCATACTCTTGAATTACTTTCTATTCATGTGTTTACATTATTACATAAATCCAAGGGACAACTGCCGTCAAACTGATGTAGGTGCCTGTACATAACCAATAACACGAGAATTAATTCTATAGAAATTAAGCCTACATGTTGCGGGTGTAATATACACAAAACTTAAAATAAGGCCATTGTATACAAGTTTCATAAAAACAAAAAACAATTCATTTTTTGAACATGGTATTATATGTAACAAATGCAGTCAACAACAATTTTGTCGCCAAATCACAAACTGTAAAGATACTAGTACTGAAATGTTTACCACCGTCTATACACGGGTACATAACATCATAAAATAAAATAAAACAACATAACAGAACAAATCAAGAAGCTGTTGCATCTATTTCACAACGAAGGGCCGATTTGTTAAAATTACAGAAAAGGCAATAAAACATGAAGTAGTAACACAGGGTGATCTATGACCAACTGATGTAAGATGTTCTCCGGTTAAAATATATACATATACATTGTACATGTACATGTAATTTCTTGTCTTATCTTATAGACGATAAAACCTTAAAAGACCAGGACAAATACTGTGTAACAGATATAAATATTCAGAATTTACGTTTTGAATTAGTTCGATATTATTTAGCTCCTTGACAATTACATGGTATGACACCTTGCATAAAGGATGTTAATAATAAAATAAAATCAATATCAAAAAATCAATAGTCATGGCCTTGTTTTTGTAGGAATACCTGTTCAAGGTATGAAAATAAATGATGTGACGTATTTTTATGTACTATAATTATTAATTAGCATCTATTGGGCTATTTAAAACATGATTTACCTATCTTATCGAATGAAACAAATTGCCGGCAAATTGTCCCTACCTCTTTTATACATTTTAATAATCAGTAGTGAAATAAGGTTTATATATTCGTTCCAGTATTTAATGGACAAATAAAGGAAATTTTCCTTCCTGAAAGCTCACCATCCGCTCGTACAAATTTACAATAAATTCGTGCAACAGGTATAAATGCAGATGGCCCAAAAGATTCAAACATTTCTTGGCTCCACACTTCTACTGGTCTCCCACATTGATATCTGTATCTAGCTGGTAGAGCACGTAACCACTTTACCCTTGCAAATAAGTGAATCTTGTTATCACCTCTGACCAACAGGTTATGTAAGTAATAAGTCTGGATAATGCCGGGTGTAAGATCATTTCATTTAAGTTTCATTTGAACTGTAACGAAAATCGGTTATAGTATATTTATTTTTATGTGAATCACCAGTTGTCTTTCCCTGTTAATTGTGTTTCAATAGGTATATAAGTTTCTCCATAGTTGGAGCACCATGTATTACTTAAAACATCCCTAATTTTGGTATAGTCTTGATTTTCACGGACCGTTCCATATCGTAGTATATAAGGCAGCTCAAAACAGAGAAACTTTGTCAGTTATATGTGGACCGTTGAAGTGTTAACATCAGGATTAAATATTCCAACTGGTAAGTAGAGTGAAATAAGTGATTCCAAATGATATATAAATAGTGTTCGGATTTATATGTGGATGTTGCAATAGTGATTGTGATACAATGTATAAAGTGAATCTGCTATATATATATATAAGTGATTTGTATTAATGAGAATACAAGGTGTATACTTGCTGGTGTTGCAAGTTGTAATATGTGGAAGTGTGAATACTTCATAGATTTGTATTAGTGAGATTACAAGGTGTTTACTTGCTGGTGTTGCAAGTTGTAATATTGTGGAAGTGTGAATACTTCATAGATTTGTATTAGTGAGATTACAAGGTGTTTACTTGCTGGTGTTGCAAGTTGTAATATTGTGGAAGTGTATTCGTGAAAGTGCAATGTGTTAAACCTTACCAGTTGGATAATATTCATTGTGTGTGAACTCAAGGAGATAGTTAGTGCGTGAGTTCAGCTGTGTTTATATATATATTCCTTGTGCATTGAAGGATTTGTGCATGTGTAAAAGTGTCATTGTGTTATTGTGGTTAGTTGTAGACTAGCAAGATGATACTACATATTGGTGGACATTGTAAATAGAAGTTGTATATATGTGATTTTGTGTTCATACGTTTTGTGTGATACGTACTTGATGCATGTTGCAAAGTAATCTGTTGGTGACATGGTGTAATTAAGGGCCGTATGCATGTTGCATAATAATCTGTTAGTGACATTGTGAATAAATCGGTCTGATACATGTTGCATAGTGATTGCATAGTGACATTGTGTATATGTATTCTGTTATGATACAGTGTGTTTATGGATTGTGAATGAGTTACTACACCTTGCATTTTGATTTATGTGCATTGTGCTGTGTATATAGTTTTTGTTGTGAATCAATTTAAGGATGGGTTAATTGTTTTGAATAGGACAACTGGTTGTGGTGAAAAATTGAGTTGAACACTTGAAATCCTGATTTATTCAGATACGGATCCATTGATCGTCCGGTTACACGTTACAAATTTGGTGGCAAGCGGTGGGATTTCATGTGTTGATTTCGTTACTGTAAATAATTATATGAATATATGATTGAACCAGTTGTTATATTTCAAAGTTATTTGTGTGTTGTGTTTGTTATCAAAGTATAGTGCATTTTTTTTAAGTAAGAAGTAACATTAAGTCAGACTGTCAATTAAAATGGAAATGGTAGAAAATCTGTTTGATTTGAATATTGGACTTTTATCAAGTGAAATTGAAAAATTGGAGTATTGTTTCAGACGAATTTTGTGCAAATTCATCCTCTTATTCTTTACAAAAGGAAAATGATTCAGGAATTTAAGATGGTGTTGAATTAATAAGAGATACTGTAGTGTTTGGAAAAAAGTAATCGTGAGCCTGAAAAGAGGAAGCATTTTGAGTAAAGGATCAGTGTATATGTGTATATAGATAGTTTTCTAGTTTTGTAGTGTAAATAGTGTACATAGTTAAATGTGAGTCCGTCGGATGGGGACGTTAAATCCGAGGCCCATGTACAGGCACACGTCACGCCCTGTGCATGTAAAAGACCCCTCCTGCAGATTTCGCTAAGAGTAGGCTCCTTGGGGCCGCTGCAGAGGCAAAATTTGATAGGGACCTTTTAAATTTATTCTTTGGCAGTGACGCTCACAATTACCGACGTTATTAGGAAAAAGGTTTATGTTGGAAGCAGATATTTTGAAGTGGGAAGTTTTAAAAAGTTTTATTCGGATTAAAGGAGAAATATACTGTGAATAGTGTTTGTGTATAGGAAGAAAGTTTTATGTGTTTTGATATGGCTGACAGGAATTAGGACATAGGTAGACTTTGTTTCTACGGGTAGTGCCTTGTGATGTCGTCAGTTAAGACCTGATGGACAAAATGGTAGGCTGATGTTGTGGTCAGCAGGTATGTCCAATGGAAATAGTGACTGCACTATGGTAGGAGTTTGGGTATGAAAAATGGCCACTTTGATAGATGATTTATCAGCATATCAGATGTATTCAAGGAGTCATGCGAGGACGCATGATTTTTGAGGCGTGGGTAGTGTAACGAAAATCGGTTATAGTATATTTATTTTTATGTGAATCACCAGTTGTCTTTCCCTGTTAATTGTGTTTCAATAGGTATATAAGTTTCTCCATAGTTGGAGCACCATGTATTACTTAAAACATCCCTAATTTTGGTATAGTCTTGATTTTCACCCCTTCACGTATAATGGACCGTTCCATATCGTAGTATATAAGGCAGCTCAAAACAGAGAAACTTTGTCAAAAAGAAGGGACGCCAAGCGTTACAACCAGTGGGTGCAGGCCAAAAGCACTGCTGCGACATCGGCTGAGGTCTTACCACACACCACCAAGGTAGACCAGAACCAACAAACAGAAGCCACAACAGCTAGAGATGGAAGCAGGGAGATAGTACCCACAAAGTATCAAGGGGAACCTGAGGGCATTTGCATCAAGACGGACACTGTCATCAGTCCGTACAACCCCAGGAAGGCATGCCATCGCCAATACTACCTCCAGCCAACCAAAGACAGAGGCAAGCGATGCCGGATCGACTATGACGAGGGATTCGACCTAGACGATCCCAAGTTGCTCCGGACAACACCACCTCACACATCGCCACTAGTGATGCCATCTCCAGAGGCAGTTACATCAGCTCTTTTGATCCTAGAACGGCCAGATACGCCTTATCACACACCTAGAAGTAAAGTAAAGGCAAAACGGTCAACAGAACCAGACACTAAGTAGAAAGTCCGCAATACCCAAACAGGATAGTCGGACAGAAAAACCCATACATCATCAGAAACTTTGTCAGTTATATGTGGACCGTTGAAGTGTTAACATCAGGATTAAATATTCCAACTGGTAAGTAGAGTGAAATAAGTGATTCCAAAGGATATATAAATAGTGTTCGGATTTATATGTGGATGTTGCAATAGTGATTGTGATACAATGTATAAAGTGAATCTGCTATATATATATATAAGTGATTTGTATTAATGAGAATACAAGGTGTATACTTGCTGGTGTTGCAAGTTGTAATATGTGGAAGTGTGAATACTTCATAGATTTGTATTAGTGAGATTACAAGGTGTTTACTTGCTGGTGTTGCAAGTTGTAATATTGTGGAAGTGTGAATACTTCATAGATTTGTATTAGTGAGATTACAAGGTGTTTACTTGCTGGTGTTGCAAGTTGTAATATTGTGGAAGTGTATTCGTGAAAGTGCAATGTGTTAAACCTTACCAGTTGGATAATATTCATTGTGTGTGAACTCAAGGAGATAGTTAGTGCGTGAGTTCAGCTGTGTTTATATATATATTCCTTGTGCATTGAAGGATTTGTGCATGTGTAAAAGTGTCATTGTGTTATTGTGGTTAGTTGTAGACTAGCAAGATGATACTACATATTGGTGGACATTGTAAATAGAAGTTGTATATATGTGATTTTGTGTTCATACGTTTTGTGTGATACGTACTTGATGCATGTTGCAAAGTAATCTGTTGGTGACATGGTGTAATTAAGGGCCGTATGCATGTTGCATAATAATCTGTTAGTGACATTGTGAATAAATCGGTCTGATACATGTTGCATAGTGATTGCATAGTGACATTGTGTATATGTATTCTGTTATGATACAGTGTGTTTATGGATTGTGAATGAGTTACTACACCTTGCATTTTGATGTATGTGCATTGTGCTGTGTATATAGTTTTTGTTGTGAATCAATTTAAGGATGGGTTAATTGTTTTGAATAGGACAACTGGTTGTGGTGAAAAATTGAGTTGAACACTTGAAATCCTGATTTATTCAGATACGGATCCATTGATCGTCCGGTTACACGTTACAGAACTTCAGTTCTGAAAATTGGGAGCATGTTCTTGGCTAGAACAATGAAAGAAAGACAAGATAATGCATTGTAATCAAACTCGTAAACTGCGTTTCATGTTATATTATATCATCTTATAACGTGACTCTGTAAAGATCCCGTCAGTATGTTATTATTTTATAATATGTCATTGTGATATAATTTTTATATGAATTTGAAAATACGTTGAACAATAAACGTAAAAATTATTCAATCGCGTAGTGAAATGAATATTTTTGGTTGTGGATTCTTATAAATTCTATAGAACTTTTTGAACTATATCAAATCTCGGGCTATTTCTAAAATTAATTCTTACATGCTTTTGATTTTTTAACCCTGTAAGGTAACATTGCCCATGTGACATTTTAAAATTGTTTGTATAAACATTGAACGACAAAACTATGTGACGTATAAATTTTTCTTACGTCAGACACGCAAAGTAGTGAATGTGTTTGTAGATTTTTTGTGTTCTGTTCAATTGTTCCTTTTTCAATGATTACACAGTAATGACTGATGTACCCATATTTTGACTATTTTATTTATTATGTCTGTTTAGTTCACGCATCATTGTGAATATAACGGAATTTGATGAGACTGTCAATAAAGTGAGAGGTTTAACGCTACAAAACCAGGTTCAATCCACCATTTTTTACATTTTTTCAATGTCTGTACCAAGTCAGGAATATCACAATTATTGTCCATTCGTTTTCGATGTGTTTTGTCATTTGATTTTGCCATGTGATTAGGGACTTTCCGTTTTGATTTTCGTCTGAGTTCAGTATTTTTGTGATTTTACTTTTTTATGAATACTGTTATGCCGATCGATAACTATAGATGACGATCTTCATTTTTGTAGCTTCTGTTTCACCCTGGTTTTACACCAAAAAGGTTCAACAAATATACGAAAGGTGGATGTAAACTAAAAGGAAAACACTGTAAAGTAAGATAATGTATTGAATACCATAGCTCATGATTCTTCAGTCCTTGTGATAAATATGTGATAATTTATGGTTCTTAGAGTTTATGGGTGTTCTTATCTCTATATAGAGGAACATCTGGTTTTCTGGTGAAGAGAGTCATGACAGAACGAGTTTTTTTTCAAACAGAAGGTCAAAGGACACAGTTATCGTCCTTTGAATTTCGTTGTCTACGAATATAGTCCCTAGTGTAAACAGTGTATAACTTGCATGTTTTATTTGATACACTTTATTTCTTGATATTAAAGGCATGAAATAATAAGTAGGGGGATGTTGTTACATGTCAAAAAAATTTGGGTGCTGAATCTTTATGTGAAGTAGTGAATTGGTGCAGTTCTAAAAGGTCAAATTTTATCACGTCTCAAGCTGTCAAACTGACCCTTAACACAGAATTGTCAATATTTTGAGCATGTTGAGTTGGAGCTGAAAGAAGTTTCTATAATTTTGATATTATTTGTCTCACTGGTAGTACACTACACTGTAAAAATCTTTTTGAGAAAGAGCAGGTGCGATTTTTTTTTATTTTAATTTATTGTCTCAATGAAATGCACTACGAAATAACTGTGTTCTCGAGCCAGAATATTCATTTTTTTCCCTGTTGCAATACTAGATTATTCGAATGCAGATGATTTCGTCCCGATTCTATGATCTGTTTTCCATTTTTTTACGTCTGAGAGGGAGATGCGCACGCAAACAAACAGTGTTTATGGAGATTAATCTTATCCAAAAAATTGATCTGTTAAGCAGGGTAAAAATTGAACACGTATAACTTGTACGATAACATAAACATTTTAGCGACAGGTTGAGAAACAAAAAAAAACATGCAAGAACAGAATTTGGCGGAAGAAAACAAAATTTGAAAAATGATCAAAGAAAAAACAATAGGTTTTCCACAGAAAGGTGTAAAGACCTGATAAAAAAAAAAAAAACCTGAGAGAATAGCATGGGCTCCATGTGGAGCAAAAGTGGGTAGTACGTCGACAGTTCATTATTAAGTGTATGAAAAGAGTGATAAACCAGCTCTCTACTGTAGATGCCTTTTTTTGAAAATTTAGTAAAATCTTAGGGATTCCCTATTTACTAAACAACGATATTACTGTTTTTAAATCCGAGTTTGAAATCAAGTTAAGGCTTTCGGGATAAAAAGAAACAAACAGATAAATTATTATAATAACAGTATGGGATTACATAAAATTGGAAATCAACATCAAGTTTAGAACACAACAGATTTTGCACAATATAGTTGAAACATATTTATTTATAGTGGATTGGGAAACAAGTTTTGCAACTTGTATTAAATCCTTTCCACTTTGCGGGTGCGAGTGCATGCATGAGTTAAATTAACTGTACATAGACATTTAAAATTATACTATTTTCAAGCACACATGATCCATGCCAGTATGAACTGAGTCAATATTCCTGTTGACTCTTTGGCCAAAATGGCCGTATCTTCACCTCAAAATTTACTCTGAGTACAGGCAAACCTGTGCATCTGGAAAAGTTTTAATGCATAGCATACCCTTGATACATAATATTCAAATCCATTGTATGATTTAGAAAAATTCATAACTTAACTTGATTTTGCCGAGCACTTTTTTTCGTCACTTTAGAAGATGTTAAAATTACCAAACAGTTGAGTTAGTCTTGATATGGTCCAATCAGGTACACAGTTTAAATCCATAATTATTGTCAGATATCTATTGTCCAGATATCTATTGTCCATATATCGTCCATGTCAATCAATACCGCTCACTTCAATTATTACATGTGGGGAAGTTCTCAAACTTCACAACTTAGTTTATGTTGGCACCTTCAGGAGGAATGAAAAAAGTGCACTGTAAAATCATTGTAAGTTTTTATTTTTCGAAAGCCAAAAAAGTAAAAACACAAAAATACTGAACTCCGAGAAAATTCAAAAAGGAAAATCAAAAATCAAAAGGCAAAATCAAAAGTCCAAACGCATCAAACGAATGGATAACAACTGTCATATTCCTGACTTGGTACAGGCATTTTCTAATGTAGAAAACATTCTTAAACATATTTAAAATTTATTTATCTAGGGCATGCTATTCCTTAAAAAATTTACAGATGCGCAGGTTTATCTGTAAATTTGAGGTTAAATACGGCCGTTTTAGTCAAAGGGTTCACATGAATCTTAACGCTTGTTGCCTCCGTCAATTATTATTTTTCTAGCAATCGATCAATACTGCTGTCGATAAAGTGTTTGTTAACGCGGTATCATCAGGTCAGTAGAATTGGTTCAACGAAACTGACTTTTAAAACATATATACATTCTTCACATTAAAATCTATGACAACGGTATGATTTCAACTTCCCAATTATCAATTTCCTATTTCTCAGCAGTATCAATCCCTCTTCCAAATCGTATGGTGTTAACGGAATTCATGTACAGGAGTGTTCTCACGGCGAAACTACTCCAACAAAGTTCTGAGCAGATAGGATAGATTAAAAATGACACTCTGTAAGTTTTATGGACACCATCATGAATAAGTTGATCCATACGATGTGTCTATGTCCTAAACTAACTGAGGATATTTTAACCACGTCTTAGATTGTGTTTAACCATTTACGTCGTCTGGTTTATCACGTACCGAACATGACCTATCCGAAAACGACTGTTTTCCTGAGAGTGAATTCCCATTGCTATAAGATGTGTTACGGTTGTTATTAAATATTCATGTATTTGATAAAGATGTTGTGTTTATATATGTCAATATATGTTAAAATACATTTTTTTTGTAAAAACAACACTTTTTAGTACAAAAGGGTTCATATTTTCCCGAAGAACTATCTACATATCTTGTATTAAATGGTAAAAACATGTCAACGAATTTTGTAATTTCCTGGACCTTATCCATGTTACCACATTTATTTTAACAGTTTAAGATTATTCAAAATTAGTGGACTCCTCTTTTAGAAAAGTTGTTCAAATTATGATGTATTTCTCCACTTTTTGAGTAAAAACTTCTATTAATTTTTAAAAGGTTTTGTATAGTAGCACTATATAAATACTTGGAATTTCTATTTTCTTTTCTACAGTGACCCCTGGACTGAGGGAGAGTTGTTCCCAACCTGATAATAACAAACACAGGTCAAAGTACGGCCTTTTACACATGGCTTTATTAGTAGTGTACACAATTACAACAGAAAAAAACAGCTATCTGATTTATATATCCAAACGCCTGAAAAAGGAAAATATTAATACCCACATCAACAAACGATTCCTGCTGAACGACAGGTCCATGAATCAATCAGGATAGGTCCATAAACGGTTATGAATATTTTTATTTCGCCAGCATACAATATAATAGCAGCTGAAGGCAAATCTTTCAGAAATTCATTTTACTTCTTCTTCTTCTTTCGTAATTCTCTCCTGTTTAAGAGCACTCGGATGAGACCGATACATTATAACAGTATCAGTACATTGAAACACACAATAAATCCTCTGTAAAATATGAATGTACTGAATTCTAACAACGTAATACCGCTCAAGTAAGGGGGAATGAAACCACAGTGACTGTTTTGTTCTGTACAGGTATTTCCGCTGTTATATATTTATATCGGAGCACTCAAACTTGAGATAAATTGGTTTCATGCTGACAAATTTTCTCACAGATATATACACAGTGTAGAGGGGTGCTTAAAGGTTTAAAATTATATACAGTGTTAGACTGTGATTTTAAAAACAAATGTTGATATCTTTTTATAATATTGTTACGGTTTTTTAATTCTAACTTATTCATTTTTAATAATTTCTTTTGTGGGTCACGTTCTTTATTTTGTGTAATGAAATGTAAATACTATTATAGATGGAAATGCAAATGATACGGGAAATGGGGACAACTCTAAAGACTATATATTTTTATAATTGTATGATGTATGTGACAAGTGTAGTTTTACATTTAATTTACAGTCAAGTAAAACTAACGTGATTCTCTGGTTCCTTGTTGTAGTTATACCTGTTTCAACGATCATAAGTCTCCGAGACATGTAGCTTTTATCCCTTTTCATTAACGTGTCACTTCAACCCTGGGGCCGCCATTATTTATTTACAAGGTTCTTATAAAAGTCCCCGTATGTGTAAAGTGCAGTTTGTGTCGTGACGTCATTTGTCGTTAGAAACGTCAAAAGTGTGTCCAAATCGTGTCCAAAGTGTGTCGTTACTATAAATTCATGCGCGACATTCTCTCTTATTCAGTCTTGTTCCTCCTGGGCCGCATATTGTTCAATTATAAACAAACAAGCAGAAATAGAGAATTTATATATCCAGTTATTTCGTTAAGGTTACTAGGTTCTAATAATTTAGGATTTTGAGGATTATTATTAATATTTATTCTAGATCTTTTTATTACAAAGTAGATATAGGAAGATGTGGTGTGAGTGCCAATGAGACAACTCTCCATCCAAATAACAATTTAAAAAGTAAACCATAATAGGTTAAAGTACGGCCTTCAACACGGAGCCTTGGCTCACACCGAACAACAAGCTATAAAAGGCCCCAAAATTACTAGTGTAAAACCATTCAAACGGGAAAACCAACGGTCTAATCTATATAAAGGCTTATTAGGATCACGCTAGCTAAATAAGAAAGTTCATTGTGAATATTTATACAGTACCGCCGATTGCGGAACACCGCGAATACCGTCATTTTTAACTATAAACTGTGAATTTCTTCTATAAATATTCCTTAAATATATTAACTTAAGTCTTCAATCTATGCTGAAATGTGTAAGGATCTGTAAGGATTATATGCTTTGATTATTTATTAAGTACTTTTGGTTATTACCAGTCCACTTGTCCATTTTGAACCAAGGCTACCCCCCTCCACCCCTTTTGTAACTATCACAGGTACCAGAGAAGTAACCAGTTGTTATTGAATATATAGTTCGTTCCTGTATAAAGTTATAGCTATAACAGAGTCTTATTATAACAGTTATTTGTTAAACTATTGATTATATAAATAATATAAATATGTAATGCTGAATACCTCGTCAGTCTAACTTATTAAATTCCACATATTAAGTTCGAGATACTACTTTGTATTTATGGAAACGCCAAACCGCCATTTATACAGCTAGTAAGGCTACCCATTCCACCCCTTTTTGCTATCGTTACCTATACAAACAAGACCACGGCGACTGTTGAGCTGAATATTAATCGATTAGTGAGACAACAGTTTACCTGCAGTCCAATAGCATATATTGACCTCAGCATAGCAGTCAAAGTATCTGATAAATCAGGCAACAGACAATAAAGAAACGCTACCAACCCTCGACCCGCTACAATATTTACCAAAACACGGTACGTGAAATGGACATGATTACATTTCCGGATGCGGAAAGCGGGAATATAAAAAATATTAAACTGAAAATCTGTTTTGTAAAAATACGTGCGCGCGGGTCCGTCGAACAAGGAATTAAATCACTTTGGCATAGGTGTCAAAAATTGGTCATTGTCTGCATTTTAACTTCAGAAACAAATAATGTAAAGTTTTGTTAATTTATGTCTTCAAAACAGAGACATCATCATATATGTGAGACAAATTTCAACGTAAACTCTGATAACACTTTATTTTAAAAAAAAAGGCAGATTTCACATATTCGCGTGTTCTGTTTTGAAAATCTTATTGATTCACACTGAAAACAAAATCATACTGGGACCTATATGTATTGATATTCGTGTTCGTGTTACATGTACATATAAACTTAGAAAAAAAATAGAGATTATTTAAGATAGTAGATTTGGCTATAACTCCTCGTTGTTTAAAGTATTTATATATTTCTATTGAACCATGAAGGTACATAAAAAAAGTAGTCCATCGCAAGCACGAAATTTACTTAAATTTCATATTTTGAGTTAATTTTAAAATAGTAAGACCAAAATTCAAACCTCGTGCATACATTTGAAAAAAGAACTTTACAGGTGTTACTGATAAGCAATGGTAAAACAGACATTATGTACCATGCATAGAACACTTATTTAAAAAAACACACATGAAAAGCGTACATGTTAAAAACTTTAAACCGATATCTTACGGACGTAAAATATTGGTAGCAAACGTTAAAAAATCGTTATACGGACGAAAAACTGTGACAAAACGAACATTCTTTTATGCTATAAATATGAAAACAATTCTATGCGTACGAACGCTTTTCTGGATTTACCTTCATCTGGAATGCTTAAAGCAAAACATTTGAAATCCGAAGATAAATAAGAACAGAAACCGTTGAAGAGCTATATGACAAAAATACCTAAGATAAATAGCCAAATTCATCTAAGGTCAACTTTGCCTGAGGGAGTTGGAACCTTAGTTTCTTAATAATTTTAAAATTTATACACCGACAATTTTAAGAAATAGATCTTTTTATTACAAAGTAGATATAGGAAGATGTGGTGTGAGTGCCAATGAGACAACTCTCCATCCAAATAACAATTTAAAAAGTAAACCATAATAGGTTAAAGTACGGCCTTCAACACGGAGCCTTGGCTCACACCGAACAACAAGCTATAAAAGGCCCCAAAATTACTAGTGTAAAACCATTCAAACGGGAAAACCAACGGTCTAATCTATATAAAGGCTTATTAGGATCACGCTAGCTAAATAAGAAAGTTCATTGTGAATATTTATACAGTACCGCCGATTGCGGAACACCGCGAATACCGTCATTTTTAACTATAAACTGTGAATTTCTTCTATAAATATTCCTTAAATATATTAACTTAAGTCTTCAATCTATGCTGAAATGTGTAAGGATCTGTAAGGATTATATGCTTTGATTATTTATTAAGTACTTTTGGTTATTACCAGTCCACTTGTCCATTTTGAACCAAGGCTACCCCCCTCCACCCCTTTTGTAACTATCACAGGTACCAGAGAAGTAACCAGTTGTTATTGAATATATAGTTCGTTCCTGTATAAAGTTATAGCTATAACAGAGTCTTATTATAACAGTTATTTGTTAAACTATTGATTATATAAATAATATAAATATGTAATGCTGAATACCTCGTCAGTCTAACTTATTAAATTCCACATATTAAGTTCGAGATACTACTTTGTATTTATGGAAACGCCAAACCGCCATTTATACAGCTAGTAAGGCTACCCATTCCACCCCTTTTTGCTATCGTTACCTATACAAACAAGACCACGGCGACTGTTGAGCTGAATATTAATCGATTAGTGAGACAACAGTTTACCTGCAGTCCAATAGCATATATTGACCTCAGCATAGCAGTCAAAGTATCTGATAAATCAGGCAACAGACAATAAAGAAACGCTACCAACCCTCGACCCGCTACAATATTTACCAAAACACGGTACGTGAAATGGACATGATTACATTTCCGGATGCGGAAAGCGGGAATATAAAAAATATTAAACTGAAAATCTGTTTTGTAAAAATACGTGCGCGCGGGTCCGTCGAACAAGGAATTAAATCACTTTGGCATAGGTGTCAAAAATTGGTCATTGTCTGCATTTTAACTTCAGAAACAAATAATGTAAAGTTTTGTTAATTTATGTCTTCAAAACAGAGACATCATCATATATGTGAGACAAATTTCAACGTAAACTCTGACCTATATGTATTGATATTCGTGTTCGTGTTACATGTACATATAAACTTAGAAAAAAAATAGAGATTATTTAAGATAGTAGATTTGGCTATAACTCCTCGTTGTTTAAAGTATTTATATATTTCTATTGAACCATGAAGGTACATAAAAAAAGTAGTCCATCGCAAGCACGAAATTTACTTAAATTTCATATTTTGAGTTAATTTTAAAATAGTAAGACCAAAATTCAAACCTCGTGCATACATTTGAAAAAAGAACTTTACAGGTGTTACTGATAAGCAATGGTAAAACAGACATTATGTACCATGCATAGAACACTTATTTAAAAAAACACACATGAAAAGCGTACATGTTAAAAACTTTAAACCGATATCTTACGGACGTAAAATATTGGTAGCAAACGTTAAAAAATCGTTATACGGACGAAAAACTGTGACAAAACGAACATTCTTTTATGCTATAAATATGAAAACAATTCTATGCGTACGAACGCTTTTCTGGATTTACCTTCATCTGGAATGCTTAAAGCAAAACATTTGAAATCCGAAGATAAATAAGAACAGAAACCGTTGAAGAGCTATATGACAAAAATACCTAAGATAAATAGCCAAATTCATCTAAGGTCAACTTTGCCTGAGGGAGTTGGAACCTTAGTTTCTTAATAATTTTAAAATTTATACACCGACAATTTTAAGAAAAAAATGTTAAATCATGTCAGTACCAAAGTATTGACTACTGAGCACGCATCCAATTTACTGCACCCAATTTCTTTTTATCACTGATCAATGTTACATGTATATTTAGTTAAATCTCGGATCTGTAATATGTATGTTTAACATGTACAGGTATTTACATTATTGGTAAGAAACACATATTTTAAACTCGTTGAAATGAATGCCTTTGAACCGTGAAGACTGTCCCGATAGAAAACTTGTAATTGCAATTGTTTTCATACGAAATTGCAGGAGAAGGTGACAACATTTAAAGTGATATTGGAAATAAGCTTGTCCTTGGTACATGTATAAACAAACAAATGAAAATCTTTATTTTGTTGGAGTTATTGATGTTATTCTTTAACCTGAAAATTGATGATTTATTTTATAATATATTATCTAATTATCAAAAAGTCATTTTTATTTTGCATATAAAATTACTTGTCCTTGAAAAGACATAAATATTTCTATTTACATCAAAAAACGATATCTTAATATAAAGTGCATTGACTATACCTGTCTGAAGGAAATATGATGCAAGTGACCGAGATAATACTTCCTGTCAGCAAATTTAAATAAAAGGTTTTGGTTATTCCGTTAATTTGTTTTTTTAAAGAAATCATTTGCATATAAAGTACTTGCTGCTTGAACAGTTTGCTCCTTAGTTTTATTTTATAACAAAAAGGGGGAAAACCATTTATATTTGACAGTTACAATGAAAACCACACATAGGTAATGGTAATTTTAATATAATATAAATTATAATTATTTAATAATATTTTTTTCAAATGCTTTAAGGGATCTTAATGCAAATCTAAAATTTAAATGAATAGCTGCTCACAAAGAAAGATCAATAAATTTTTACAACCTCAAACGGACTCAAAGAGAATTCTATTATAAGGTTTTTTTGTTTATAATAGTGATAAGAATTACACAGCTGACTTATGACGAGAGGATATATCATTAAAGAAGATGTCAGTCATGATAGTTATCAACGGTATCGGGATTTTAATTTAGTACGCCAGACGCGCATTTCGTCTACAAAGACTCATCAGTGACGCTCACATCAAAATATTTATATATTGATTGTGATTATGCATGACATGCAAACATTACATGAAATATGTAACAAAAATATTTTAGTTTTTGAATGAGAAATTCAAATGGTAATAGGTCGAGCTTATAATATCTGACACCCTGTTAGTACATTGCAATGAATTGTACATAATTACAAATGCAATGAATGGTACAACTTTTTAAAACTGTTTGTGAAATAGTTTTGCAATGGAGAATTCTCTTATGTTAACAAGTTATGCAATATACAATAGCACGTTCATATTACCATACCAGATTTTTTGTAAATATGATATTTTGCATTCATTTCACAAAATTAAAGGAAAATTATCTTAATTACCGTCTTTTCAGTAGTCATCACTTTTTGTGCTGACATTTATTGTCATTGATATAGTTATATTTATAAATTTACTGTTTACCAATTTTTGAACTTTTTGAAATACAAAGGCTTTTCTACCTCAGGCATAGATTACCTAAGCTGCATTTGGCAAAACTTTTAGGAATTTTGGTCCGCAATGTTCTTTAACTTCGTACTTTATTTGGCCTTTTTAACTTTTTGGGATTTGAGCGTCACTGTTGATTCTTTTGTAGAAGAAATGCGCGTCTGGCGTATATACTAAATTTGGTCCTGGTGTCTATGATGAGTTTATTTCTTAATGTACAGAGCAATTTGTGTAATATATAAGTTGAATGGCGGAAATAAATACTTTCCAAATAATGTTAATAAGGATAAGTATTAATAGAATATATAGGAAGAGTCAGTGAGGGCCAATGAGACAACTCTCCATCCAAATAACAATTTAAAAAAAGTAAACCATTATAGATCAATGTACGGCCTTCAACACGGAGCCTTGGCTCACACCGAACAACAAGTTATAAAGGGAATAGTCTGTATTACTATAGCATGTATGACTATTGCACCTTTTGAAGATTAAACTCTTTTTGTATATACTCAATATGATGTAACCTAAACATAAGCTATGTTTTATCTTAGAACAACACAATAGTTGTCATATAACAGAAAAGAGTTAGAGTTGCCATTAGATAATAAAATTTCATAGATATCATTAACATAAGAACAACTCTCTACTTTTAAATTTCATTTGACGTTAGAAACGTCAAAAGTGTGTCCGAATCGTGTCCAAAGTGTGTCGTTACTATCAATTCATACGCGACATTCTCTCTTATTCAGTCTTGTTCCTCCTGGGCAGCATATTGTTCAGTTATAAACAAACTAGCAGAAATAGAGAATTTATATATCCAGTTATTTCGTTAAGGTTAGGTTCTAATAATTAAGGATTTTGAGGAGTATTATAAACATTTATTCTAGATCTTTTTATTACGAAGGCTTATTAGGATCACGCTAGCTAAATAAGAAAGTTCATTGTGAATATTTATACGGTACCGCCGATTGTGGAACACCGCGGAAACTGTCATTTTTAACTATAAACTGTTAATTTCTTCTATGAATATTCCTTAAATATAATTAACTTAAGTCTTCAATTGATGCTGAAACGTGTAAGGATCTGTAAGGATTATATGCTTTGATTATTTATTAAGTACTTTTGGTTATTACCAGTCCACTTGTCCATTTTTAACCAGAGCTTCCCCGGCCCCAACCCCCACCCTTCCACCCTTTTGTTACTTTCACAGGTACCAGAGAAGTAACCAGTTGTTATTGACTATATATTTTGTTCCTGTATAACGTTATAGCTATAACAGAGTCTTATTATAACAGTTATTTGTTAAACTATTGATTATATAAATAATATAAATATGTAATGCTGAGTACCTCGTCAGTCTAATTTAATAAATTCCACATATTAAGTTCGAGATACGACTTTGTATTTATTGAAACGCCAAACCGCCATTTATACAGCTAGTTAGGCTACCCATCCCACCCCCTTTTTGCTTTCGTTACCAATACAAACAAGACCACGGCGATTGTTGAGCTGAATATAAATCGATTAGTGAGACAACAGTTTACCAACAGTCCAATAGTATATATTGACCTCAGCATAGCAGTCACAGTATCTGATAAATCAGGCAACAGACAATAAAGAAACGCTTCCAACCCTCGACCCGCTACAATATTTGCCAAAACACGGTACGTGAAATGGACATGATTACATTTCCGGATGCGGACAGCGGGAATATATAAAAATATTAAACTGAAAATCTGTTTTGTAAAAATACGTGCGGGTGGGTCCGTCAAACAAGGAATTAAATCACTGTAGCATAGGTGTCAAAAATTGGTCATTGTCTGCATTTTAACTTCAAAAACTAATAATGTAAAGTTTTGTTAATTTGTCGCTTCAAAACAGAGACATCATCATATATGTGAGACAAATTTTAACGTAAACTCTGATAACACTTTATATAAAAAAAAGGCAGATTTCACATATTCGCGTGTTCTGTTTTGAAAATCTTATTGATTCACACTGAAAAGAAAATCATACTGGGACCTATATGTATTGATATTCGTGTTCGTGTTACATGTACATGTAAACTTAGAAAAAAAATATAGATGATTTAAGATAATAGATTTGGCTATAACTCCTCGTTGTTTAAAGTATTTATATATTTCTCATGAACCATGAAGGAACATAAAAAAGTAGTCCATCGCAAGCACGAAATTTACTTAAATTTCATATTTTGAGTTAATTTTAAAATAGTAAGACCAAAATTCAAACCCCGTGCATACATTTGAAAAAAGAACTTTACAGGTGTTACTGTTAAACAATGGTAAAACAGACATTATGTACCATGCATAGAACACTTATTTAAAAAACACTCATGAAAAACGTACATGTTAAAAACCTTTAAACCGATATCTTACGGACGTAAAATATTGCTAGCAAACGTTAAAAAAATCGTTACATGGACGAAAAACTGTGACAAAAACGAACATTCTTTTATGATAAACAAAATGAAAACAATTCTATGCGTCCGAACGCTTTTCTGGATTTACCTTCATCTGGAACGCTTAAAGCAAAACATTTGAAATCCGAAGATAAATAAGAACCGAAACCGTTGAAGAGCTATATGACAAAAATACCTAAGATAAATAGCCAAATTCATCTAAGGTCAACTTTGCCTGAGGGAGTTTGAACCTTAGTTTCTTAATAATTTTAAAATTTATACACCGACAATTTAAGAAAAAAATGTTAAATCATGTCAGTACCAAAGTATTGACTACTGAGCACGCATCCAATTTACTGCATCCAATTTCTTTTTATCACTGATCAATGTTACATGTATATTTAGTTAAACCTAGGATCTGTAATATGTGTGTTTAACATGTACAGGTATTTACATTATTGGTAAGAAACACATATTTTAAACTCGTTGAAATGAATGCCTTTGAACTGTAAAGACTGTTCCGATAGAAAACTTGTAATTGCAATTGTTTTCATACGAAATTGCAGGAGAAGGTGACAACATTTAAAGTGATATTGGAAATAAGCTTGTCCTTGGTACATGTATAGACAAACAAATGAAAATCGTTATTTTGTTGGAGTTATTGATGTTATTCTATAACCTGAAAATTGATGATTTATTTTATAATATATTATCTAATTATCAAAAAGTCATTTTTATTTTGCATATAAAATTACTTGTCCTTGAAAAGACATAAATATTTCTATTTACATAAAAAAACGATATCTTAATATAAAGTGCATTGACTATACTTGTCTGAAGGAAATATGATGCAAGTGACCGAGATAATACTTCCTGTCAGCAAATTTAGATAAACGGTTTTGGTTATTCCGTTAATTTGTTTTTTAAAGAAATCATTTGCATATAAAGTACTTGCTGCTTGAACAGTTTGCTCCTTAGTTTTATTTTATATCAAAAAAAGTGGGAAAAGGTTTTTTTGTTTATAATTGTGATAAGAATTACACAGCTGACTTACGTAGAGTGGATATATCATTGAAGAAGATGTCAGTCATAATAGTTATCAAAGGTACCAGGATTATAATTTAGTACGCCAGACGCGCGTTTCGTCTACAAAGACTCATCAGTGACGCTCACGTCAAAATATTAATATATTGATAGTGATTATGCATGACATGCAAACATTACATAAAATATGTAACAAAAATATTTTAGTTTTTGAATGAGAAATTCAAATGGTAATAGGTCGAGCTTATAATATCTGACACCCCTGTTAGTACATTGCAATGAATTGTACATCAATTGCAAATGCAATGAATTTTACAACTTTTTAAAACTGTTTGTGAAATATTTTTGCAATTGAGAATTCTCATATGTTAACAAGTTATGCAATATACAATAGCACGTTCAAATTACCATACCAGATATGATATTTTGCATTCATTTTACAAAGTTAAAGGAAAATTATCTTAATTACCGTCTTTTCAGTAGTCAGCACTTTTTGTGCTGACATGAATTATCATTTATATGGTTATATTTATAAATTTACTGTTTACAAATTTTTGAATTTTTTGAAATACTAAGGCTTTTCTACCTAAGGCATAGATTACCTTAGCTGCATTTGGCAAAACTTTTAGGAATTTTGGTCCTCAATGCTCTTCAACTTCGTACTTTATTTGGCCTTTTTAACTTTTTTGGGATTCGAGCGTCACTGTTGATTCTTTTGTAGAAGAAATGCGCGTCTGGCGCATATACTAAATTTGGTCCTGGTGTCTATGATGAGTTTATTTCTTAATGTACAGAGCAATTTGTGTCATATATAAGTTGAATGGCGGAAATAAATACTTTCCAAATAATGTTTATAAGGATAAGTATTAATAGAATATATATAGGAAGAGTCATTGAGTGCCAATGAGACAACTCTCCATCCAAATAACAATTTAAAAAAAGTAAACCATTAAAGATCAATGTACGGCCTTCAACACGGAGCCTTGGCTCACACCGAACAACAAATTATAAAGGGAATAGTCTTTATTAATATAGCATGTATGACTATTGCACCTTTTGAAGATTAAACTCTTTTTGTATATACGCAATATGATGTAACCTAAACATAAGCTATTTTTCATCTACGAACAACACAATAGTTGTCATATAACAGAAAAGATTTAGAGTTGCCATTAGATAATAAAATTTCATAGATATCATTAACATAAGAACAACTCTCTCCTTTTAATATCACACTTTCGATCATTAATTGCCAATTGGGTTTAAAATATATTAATTGCAAACAAGATTCAACTCTAATTTTTCCGATTTAATAAAGAAAAGTCAAACAAACATTTATCCTTTAGAAGATTTTAAAGATTTCTTTAGTTTGCTGTTGGTATTTTTGTCAGATTCTAACGTTTTCAAGTTCTCCATTTGTAATTCTACGTTAAATGTAAACTTCGTTTTGCAAATTGCAAACTGTGGCAAAGGTTATAAAAAACTAAGTTTGAGTTTATTATTTATTCAATTGTTCCTGTGTGGTCTTATTTTGACGACAATTTGTAAACTTAAAAAAGGGGTGAAAGTTACCAGTGGGACATAAAAACTCCTTAATCGAAAATAAACTGACAATCCCATGACTAAAAAATGAAAATAAAAACGGACAAATAATTGTTTATTTTCTTTGGTTACATCTTCTGATATCAGACTCGGACTTCTCTTGAACTGAATTTTAATGTGCGTATTGTTATGCGTTCACTTTTCTACATTGGTAAGAGGTATAGGGGGAGGGTTAAGATCTCACAAACATGTTTAACCCCGCCGCATTTTTGCGCCTGTCCCAAGTCAGGAGCCTCTGGCCTTTGTTAGTCTTGTATTATTTTAATTTTAGTTTCTTGTGTACAATTTGGAAATTAGTATGGCGTTAATTATCAATGAACTAGTATATATTTGTTTAGGGGCCAGCTGAAGGACGCTTCTGGGTGCGTGAATTTCTCGCTACATTGAAGACCTGTTGGTCTTCAATGCAGCGTGAAACTCACGAGAAACTAGGCGTCCTTCAGCTAGCCCCTTAACAAATATCTTTTCTCGTACAGTGGTAATGAACGCCATACTTTACTCCAAATTATACACAAGAAACTATAGCTACATGTATATATAATTTTCACCCATTTGTATATCATTATATTCTACGTTTGTAATAATAGTGCATGGTGGACACTCTTCTGTAAAAAGTCCATTTTACTAAAAGTTTTGATATGATTAGTCATTCACATTTTCCCACAAAAATAAATCTTTCGTGCATAGTTACGGCCGGGAGTTTCGCAAAACGTCCATTTAGATATTCTTTCGCATGCTTTGACACAATTATTTGGTAAGTGTGCTTAGATATTTTCAATGATTTTTACTTACGACGAAAACACATTTTTATATTTATTTCTTTATCCTGCAACCAGTTATTGCAATAATAGCAGGTATACAATTAAATGTTTGCTTATTTGTACACGTACAAATGAAGTCTCCTTTTATCTCGCTTTCATGTTGACCACGGGTATTGTGGGGTATTCATTTAGCTAGCTCGTTAATTTTGGAGTCCTCTTCGCTGTCTACGTTGAAATTATGTCGATTTCTTTGAAAAATTAGAGACAATGATTTACATTGACAACGGAAGGTTTAGGTGTAAATTTCAGGATAAAAACAATATATGCACATTGTCGGAAAATATAAAATTTATTTGTAATCACTACGAAACAGTAGCCTAGCATTTTCGTCCTGTTTCTAAAGCTCATAAAAATAAGTTCTATATTTTCGGACAATGTACATATATTGTATATTTATGTTCTAAGCAAAACTAGTTCTATCAGTATTCATTGAAGAGATATATTATAACAAACGATAAGAAATGACAAATTGATAAAAAAATGTTTAAAAAATACAAACACAAACAGATGATTTAAATTTTTATATAGTATAAAATTGAGAAAGGAAATGGGGAATGTGTCAGAGCGACGACAACCTGTCCTTATAGCAGACAACGGCCGAAGGCCCCCAATGGGTCTTCAATGAGCGAGAAATTCCCGCACCCGTAGGTGTCCTTCAGCTGGCCCTTAAAAAATTGTATACTAGTACAGTGATAATGGACGTCATACTAAATTCCAATTTATGCACAAGAAACTAAAATCAAAAATCATACAAGACTAACAAAGGCCAGAGGCTCCTGGCTTGGGACAGGCGCAAAATTTCTGCGGGGTAAAACATGTTTATGAGATCTCAACCCCCCCCCCCTAATTCCTCTAGCCAATGTAGAAAAGTATATATGAATGTTTTTAAAAAGGGGAGGAAATATGAAATTAAACAATGAAGGTACCGTTAAAAACATATTCGATAATACCATCGTGAGCAAATGTGTACAGTACAACAGAAGGACGATACGACACTGGAATACTTAAATAAGATTCAACATTTTAAAACTGATATTAGAATTGTAACAGATTCGACCATTTAATTTACAGAGAAGTATTTAATCGGCAAAAGTGGACGGAAAACAATTAAACATTTTTGTTCTATGTTAGCATCATGGATAAAATGATAAGCTAGGGTGCAAATTTGAAAGAAATCAACATTGTCACGTTTGTCTATAATTAATTGTAGTTTTATGTATGTCTATAAGTTATCGATGTCAGAATTTCGTTTTGATACATAATAACAATGAGCTGGGGTGACTTACCAGAGTTTGACGGTCAGAACTTTTTGAAGGTTTCTGGATGAAATTTTCTATTTTAGGTGAACGTTTTAATTGATCACCTGGTGATATGGCTTTTTATTTGGTTACTTCACTAAGAGGTAAAGCTTTAGAATATGTTTCGTATTTGCTTTTGATAAATTAAATGTACGTAATAATTCCGTTTATCCAAGTGAACAGTCTGTTTATAACATCGCTAAGTCATATAAATTGAAATATGAGGAAGTTTGTCGGTGAAACGAAAGGAAGGCTAAACAAACGTATGTGCTGTCATAGATCAGACATTAACCTCAATGCTAACGACATTCTATACCAGCATTTCAATCAGCCCGATCATTCCATCGTTTCTATGACAGTCGTCATTATACATCACCCTCTCTGCATAATGTCTCTATTAATGACTTGCTGCCATGCATACAAAAATCGTTAGGTATTCATCACATTCGCACAAAACTTTATTCATTACCCCTTTCAAAACTTCATTCTCTGTTCAATTTATGTTTGGAATCCACTGTTACAAACCCTCATTCAAACCAATACAAACTACAAGCTATAATTTCGGATATTGCTAGTCACAGACTTTTCAAGTCAGTTCGCATTGGAAAAGATGAAAAAGAGAAAAGATCTTATCTATATCTTTCCTTTGCCAACAAAGGTCTCGATGGCGTCAACCTAGGCAATATCCTTCATCATAAATTAGTTCAATCGAAAATACCTCCTTATTTCGAAGACCAGTCTGTACCAATGATTTCTGATACCTATACCAAACCTATTGCAACTAAAATTTTCAATTACAAACGCGTTTTGCAGGATCTCGATATTGATGACTTCAAGTCTAAACCTCCTGATTGCACTTGTGCTAGTTCCCAATTCACATATAATCCTGCTGGCCACGTTATTACCGGTGACCTTAACATTGTTAATAACACTTCTCTACGAAACGTGTTATTGAAAGGTCCGAAATATCGTGGCCTAAATCCATCAATTGGAAATACAATTTTAAAATTTTGATGGATTCAGTCGGGGATTATGCCAGGCAATGGGTTAAGCGCGAGAAGGAAGACGTAGACACTCTATCCGAATGGATTAAGGCAGTGAGGTCGTAAATACAAATCAGAATTAAGAAACTGAATGGGTCCATCAATGCCCATGCTACATCAATCTTCAAAGATCCAAATGTTGCTAAAAACCTATCTGACCTCCATGATAAATATGTTGTTGTCCCCGCAGACAAAGCCCCAAATAACATCGTTTTTGTCTGTAAAAGTCATTACATTAATTGCTTGATAAACGAATTAGGTATAGACAGTTCACTTGGAAACCCACCATATACCCTCACGACACTTACCAAAGATGAAATCCTGGATAATCATAGGTCTGTTCTTTGTTCCTTTGGTATTTCAACCAAAGATGAAGAACTGGATCTTCCATCACTGCATTGGATACCTAAACTACATAAGTGTCCTTACAAACAACGGTATATTGCTGGGTCTTCCAAGTGCTCCACGAAACCCCTTTCTAAATTATTAACATCCATTTTATCAGCAATCAAAGACAGGCTTCAAAGTTATTGTGAAACTGCCTATTCTAGAGGAGGCGTGAATCAGATGTGAATACTTAAAAATTCCAAAGATCTTTTAGAGTACATACAATCTAAATCTCTTTCATCTTGTAACAGTATTAAAACATTAGACTTTTCTACTCTTTACACAAGTATTCTACATTCCAGACTAAAAGACAAATTGAAAGAGTTGTTATTACTTTGCTTCATAAAAAGAAATGGCCAACGTAGATACAAGTATCTTGTCTTAGGGAGGGATACATCCTACTTTGTAAAGAATCATTCTGATTCAAACAAAAAATTCTCTGAAACCGATATTATCAAGATGCTTGATTTCTTGATTGACAACATATTTGTTACGTTCGGAGGACGTGTTTTTCAACAGACTGTCGGCATCCCAATGGGAACAAACTGTGCCCCTCTACTTGCTGACTTGTTTCTTTATTATTATGAGGCTGACGTCATGCAGGAACTTCTTAGGAAGAAAGATAAGAAGTTAGCAATATCCTTTAACTCTACTTTCCGCTATATAGATGACGTTCTTTCACTAAACAATTCAAAAATTGGTGACTATGTGGATCGCATCTATCCCATCGAATTGGAGATAAAGGATACTACAGATACAGTTAAGTCGGCTTCATATCTTGACTTACATCTAGAAATTGACAATGAGGGTCGGTTGAAGACAAAACTTTACGACAAAAGAGATGATTTCAGCTTTCCAATTGTGAACTTTCCCTTTCTAAGTAGCAACATTCCAGCAGCATATGGGGTATATATCTCACAATTGATACGTTATATTCCCGTGCTTGTATTTTCATGATTTTCTTGATAGAGGGTTACTGCTCACAAGAAAGCTATTAAACAAAGAGTTCCAAATGGTGAAGTTGAAATCATCCCTTCGTAAATTTTACGGACGCCATCACGAGTTGGTTGACCGTTATGGAATAACAGTTTCACAAATGATATCGGATATGTTTTACGTCGTAACTACAATCCCCTTCCCTTTCATGAATTTGACCTACCGAATTAGACTATTTTCCAGATTTGTAATCACATAAGCAACACGACGGGTGCCGCATGTGGAACAGGATCTGCTTACCCTTCCGGAGCACCTGAGATCACCCCTAGTTTTTGGTTGGGTTCGTGTTGTTTATTCTTTAGTTTTCTATGTTGTGTCATGTTTACTATTGTTTTTCTGTTTGTCTTTTTCATTTTTAGCCATGGCGTTGTCAGTTTGTTTTAGATTTACGAGTTTGACTGTCCCTTTGGTATCTTTCGTCCCTCTTTTGTGACGTTATTGAGGCAACTGAAATTAAAGTTGCGAAAGTTTTGGACGAAGAGATAGCTATCTTGGAACTTCCGCGCGTTGAAAAGCAGACAGTGGTCACTGGTGGAACAGATGTTGTTAGCATTAGAAAGGAGGAATTGAAATATGAGGAACTCAATATTATTGTTGAGATAAATGATGTTGCAGTTGCAAAAGTTTCTAAGCTAATGACAACTATGTTTGGAAGTCCGAACGTTAAACAATAGACGGTACCCTCTGCTAGGTAGAGGTAGTTAGCGTCCGAAAAAGAACACTCTTGTCGAACTAACATCCTCTTTCTTTCTATAACTTTTGATTACAAAATATAAGCCAAAGTTATTGTGGAAATAATGAGATTATGTCATCCAAAACTTGTATATCTGGACCAGACGGGGCATGTGGCTGGTAGATACATTGGTGAATATATACGACTCATTGCTGATATTTTTTTTTTTATTTTTTGCTAGAATCCAGGTCTTATATTACTAGTCGGTTTTAAAGACGTTTGATACGCTAGAAAGGAAATTTATTCAAAAAGCATTGGTTTGTTTTAATTTTGGTAGCAAGTTCCGAAAATGGGTCTGAATTTTATATTAAAATATATCTATTCTTGTCTTTGATAATGGATTAATTTCTATTCCATTTAAAATTGAAAAGGTGGTCGACTGTAATAATAAGTATTTGTAAGAACAATCACATATTTGGTATACAATTGGGGATACTGAAATAAAATTTTCACAGTTGGTTGATATAACACTTGTTGTTTTTAAAGATGTATTTTCGAGCAAATTTTTGATTCTTTTAACGATTTTGAGTGTTCAGGGTGAAAAGTATTTTTTTCTAAAACCGAGGTATAAACATGGATTGGAAGAAATAAATTTAACAAAAGAGGATCCCTTCCTTTTAAATAGATAGATGGTTTTAAAACCTTAGGTTTAAAGTCTAATGATTTTGAAGAAATGGTTTGTTCTAATTTAGATAAACCAAAGAAAAATGGAATCGATGTTTAAAATGTAAAGATCTGAAATCTTTCCTTTATCGGTAAAATTATTATTCTTAAATCACTTGAAATATTGAAGCTTATTTATGTCAATTTATCTAAACATGTACCAGAATCTTATTTTAATTAGAATACAACGCGACATAAATATTTTTTTATGGAATGATAGTACTTCTAAAGTTCAATCAAAAGGTATTCAAAAATTTCCTAACGAGGGGGTACTAAAAGCCCCAAAGTGTCATTTTTGATAAAATTGAAAATGGAAATGGGGAATATGTCAAAGAGACAACAACCCGACCAAATAAAAAACAACAGCAGAAGGTCACCAACAGGTCTTCAATGTAGCGAGAAATTCCCGCACCCGGAGGCGTCCTTCAGCTGGCCCCTAAACAAATATATACTAGTTCAGTGATAATGAACGCCATACTAATTTCCAAATTGTACACAAGAAACTTAAATTAAAATAATACAAGACTAACAAAGGCCAGAGGCTCCTGACTTGGGACAGGCGCAAAAATGCGGCGGGGTTAAACATGTTTGTGAGATCTCAACCCTTCCCCCATACCTCTAACCAATGTAGAAAAGTAAACGCATTACAATACGCACATTAAAATTCAGTTCAAGAGAAGTCCGAGTCTGATGTCAGAAGATGTAACCAAAGAATATAAACAAAATGACAATAATACACAAACAACAACAGACTACTAGCAGTTAACTGACATGCCAGCTCCAGACTTCAATTAAACTGACTGAAAGATTATGATTTCATCATATGAACATCAGGCACAATCCTTCCCGTTAGGGGTTTAGTATCATACCATCATAACATATATTAGAAGAACATAACACGTGTCATGCCAACAACTGTTTTTAGAATAAATGTGTTTAGTTCCGACGCAAAGACCTTATCAGTGACTCAATATTAACGCCAAAATATGCAATCTTTAATGACTTGATAACAGTATTGAAGAATGAAAACTTAGTAAAAATAATTGTATTCTACAGGCAAAGTATAACATTAATAATGCCAAGAAAAGTCAATTAGACAGACTGTTAATATCTGCAAAAGCTGTCATGTCTGTAAACATTTATGAATGCAATGTAGTTTGAACCGGCGGAGGAAATTTGACCGCATTGATAGGACATTTTAGCAAAAAAAGTAGGACATTTCAACGCCAAAGTAGAACCCATTTAAGCGCACGAATTTAAACCAATTTTAGCGAAAATTAAAATTATCAAAGCCCATTTTATACGTTTCCCTCAGTTT
Source organism: Mytilus edulis (assembly GCA_019925275.1). Taxonomy (NCBI): domain Eukaryota; kingdom Metazoa; phylum Mollusca; class Bivalvia; order Mytilida; family Mytilidae; genus Mytilus; species Mytilus edulis. The sequence continues at coordinate 84,716,452 of CM034359.1, forward strand.
TAGTTTGTAACCCGGATTTGTTTTTACCTCTATCGATTTATGAATTTTGAACAGCGGTATACTACTGTTGCCTTTATTTAGCGTAATATTTTTATAATAAATAATAATATAATAAATTAAAAAAATGTTTAATAGACTCAAGTCAGCACAATATAAAACAATATAAAGTATTCTGGGTTTGCTGAACATGATACGATAATCATCTCATTTTGACTATCGTTTACCTGTAAGAAATTCCTCATGAGTTTCTTGTGAAGATTTAGGAAGAGGATGGTGTGTTTTACGTCTTTTTCGGTAAATAGCGTTTGTTACACATTTAGGTCCTTGCATTTCCATGATGAAAATATAAACAACTGAAACATTAAACCAATACACATTACTGTTCATTGTATCTATAGTAAGGATGCATTATGCATCCAGGTAAATTTTCGCTAAAATGGGCTATCGTAAAATGGGCTATCGAAAAATACAGGTGAGCGGATCAATCCGGCGCTAAAATGGGCTCTAATGTCGGCGCTCAAATGTCCCCTAGTAGTTTTATTTTTTCGCTAAAATGCCCAGTTTGAACACCAAAATGATCAATGAAAAATAAATATAAAAAGAGAATGACGTATTTGTAACCCTATACTTTTATAAACATTTGTTAAGGTGTAATATATATCTGAGTAAAAAATACAATATCTTAACCCAAACTTTTCTTATGGTAGAAAATAGAATCCGCACTGTTAATACACTGATGGTTTTCAATAGACGAAATCACATTAATCATATATGCCTGATGTTCATATGATGAAATCATAATCTTTCAGTCAGTTTAATTGAAGTCTGGAGCTGGCATGTCAGTTAACTGCTAGTAGTCTGTTGTTATTTATGTATTATTATCATTTTGTTTATTTTCTTTGGTTACATCTTCTGACATCAGACTCGGATTCTCTTGAACTGAATTTTAATGTGCGTATTGTTATGCTTTTACTTTTCTACACTGGTTAGAGGTATAGGGGGAGGGTTGAGATCTCACAAACATGTTTAACCCCGCCGCATTTTTGCGCCTGTCCCAAGTCAGGAGCCTCTGGCCTTTGTTAGTCTTGTATTATTTAAATTTTAGTTTCTTGTGTACAATTTAGAAATTAGTATGGCGTTCATTATCACTGAACTAGTATATATTTGTTTAGGGGCCAGCTGAAGGACGCCTCCGGGTGCGGGAATTTCTCGCTACATTGAAGACCTGTTGGTGACCTTCTGCTGTTGTGTTTTTTTTATTTTGGTCGGGTTGTTGTCTCTTTGACACATTCCCCATTTCCATTCTCAATTTTACATACCTGCATACCCAATTATAATATCATTTAAATGTTAATTTATATTGAATTATGTATCATATCATCTTATGTATAAAGCATTTCAAACACTACATCATGATTAGAGACAGAAATAGGTAATGCAATTCATAACGTGCAAGGTTTTTTAAGTGTCTTGATTTGTGAACAGTTAAAAAATATAACATGAACGTTGACTTTATTTAACAAATATTCAATGATATGTTAATGACCTTTAGTCAAGTTTATTTCGTCACTACAAGAGAAATGTGTTTTGTATTAACAAAACATTATTATTGAAGATAATTGAAAGAACTTTAATCTAAAAGCAAAAATTCCAAACGGGAATATTTACAGATTGCGAAAACCACGAAATCGTTCACCGCATTTACTGTACTTTTCAGCGCGTTTGTTCGTTTATGATAATGCATCATTTAATTTGTAAGGAAGAACGAACAGAAGTTATGATGAATGTTTGTCATTTACTTTTTAAAATTAAAGTGTTGCATAACCAGGCTTTTAAAATATTTCTGCAATTTTAACTAATATTTTCAAAACTGAAATATTTATCTTTTCATACCAGACGTCAACAAGAAATGTATTAATCTGTTAGTTCTGCTTTGAAATAAAAGGGTGGCATGTATGTTGCGCACATATTGTTCAATCTGTTTCTCGTTGCACTTATAATATTTTGCCATTGGCAATACCCAATTTTATCTTACCTCCTATACATTTCTAGGAATAAGATTGGTTAAAAGCGTCCACGTGGAGTATATTATCTCCTTCACCTTTTGTATTTCCAATGTAAAGTAGGAAATGTTCCATGGTTTCGTCACATTCATTGCATAGCTTGCAGTTTGGTTGAATAGTATTTCTACCAAATTTTGTCATAATGCTTTGGAGCATGTAGGTATCAGTTACTAGCTTACATTTCGTGACATGCTATTTGTTTCGAACACATTTCCAAATGTTATGTGGATTATTGACCGTATCTTTTTTGAAGAGATAAATGTTTAATCGTTGATTTTGTGATACATTCTTTTGTCCAAATTGAAGACCAGTATTATTCATTCATTGATGTTGTCAATAAATTTCCCACATATACACGGTGGGTATGGTTGTCCGGCGAGAGAACGTTCTGTGCTAGTGATTTGGTCCTGACGGGTGCTGGTGGGTACTGATTCTGTGCTGGTGGGTTTGTTTACATTGTATCAGAACGGCAATAAAACGACTGTTTTGTTGCTTAATTTTTCTCTGATGCATCATAAGTACCATGCAAAGTATATTACAACAATATTATATTGCAAAAGTCGTGCAATTACGAAATGTGCAAACTGCAATAGTATCAGAACAGCACAGACAATGAATAATAGAGATATAATTTTGTACATATATCAAGGGGAAACTTCTTGCAAAGCAATATTATTTATAGTTCATTATTGTATTAAGTAGAAAAAGAGAATGTTAGTGAAAATAAAACCACTATTTTTGTAGAAAATTCACAGACCTTTATACAGAGCTTTTTTATGTTTAGCATGGGATCAACACAAGGGTTCATTGATTTTGCCTCTTGATTTTGGATTTTTCTTTTTGAATTTTCCTCGGAGTTCAGTATTTTTGTGTTATTACTTTTCATTACCGAGAAAAAAAAGAAAAAAAAATGTCTATCTACCTTGCACATTTCAGAAAATTCAGATCAGATAACGAAACTGGGTCCAGCAACATTTATTAGCAATTTAAGATTTTGACCCTCACAGTTTCTATTCACCACAAATATTCTCGTTACAACGAATCATTTTAAATACAAAAATACCAGTTGCAGCCTTTTGTTTATCTATTTATATATGTATACGAAAATAAAGTTGTGAAAGGCAGCAGGGGTCACCAGGGTGAGGAGTCCATGTCATCTGAAATAAATGCTAAGCATAGATCTAGAAAGCGACAGATAATCATGACATTAAAAAAACTCTCTTCTTTTCGACTTTTTTCGAACAAATTGACACATAAAATGAATTAAATAGTAATGTGATATTTTTAACTTATTTTAGATACTATATATTGTTATCTGATATTGGACGAAAGATGTTGCCCTTTTATGTAATTAATCTTGCTCGGCGGAATATTACCAGATATAAAATATGTTCGTCATAATTTGGTGTACCAAGCTTTTTAAAATGCATAGACCCGGCTTCAAGTATATTTTCTCCTTCAAATTTTGTATTGCCAATGTGAAGTACTAGTATACAATTATTCGATGAATGATTCGATCTTTGTTGTTTTATTAATTAATGGAATGTGTTATTGTCTTTTTCCGAAGCTTGCATATTTTTTGCAAAGTTCCTTATTGGATGTATGCACCTGTCTCTTTAATTGTTGCAGACGGCTTTTTCGCTTTTTTGAAATTTTCCATTTAATCCAACTTCTGACTTCTGATGGTTTTACCTTTCTAGCTTTAATGTGCATTTTTGCTTCAGTAGATACTTGACTAATTTTGCAGATTTGAGTGGTTACAGTTTTCTATAGCTTGAGATATATTTAAATTCCAGCTTTATGTAGTACATTTACTATTTGTTGTATACGTGACTCTACGTTGTTTGGTATATTGTTTTGTCTATATGTTTTACCACGACTATTTTAATAGTTGACTTGTAGAGACTTTTGTCACATTTTCTCAAGTTTGGTCTGGTGTGTATTTTGACAGGGCAGAGAGTACATCTTTTCCCGTTTATAACCATATTATATATAAAGCGTATGATCTGAATTATTTGTAGTGTGTCTTGAAACTATCTTTACAACTGGTTTTAACTGCTGTATACTTTTTAGGCTTATTTGCTTATTTACCACCGTGATGGAAAAGAGTTGGCGTTATTGGGTAGCTATCTGATAAATGTAATTGTTTATATTTTTGACAGCATTACATGGTTCTGTTGTGCTGTCTTATGTATTTCTCTGTACTTAGTGTTCTTGCATTTATTTGTACTGTGTTCCTGTCATATAGTGTTGTCATTTTAGTGTTATCTTTAATATTGCCATGAAAGCGCGCGGTTTGGTTAGCCACAAAACCAAGTCCAATCCGCCATTTTTTCCTTAAATTGTACTCTTCCAAGTCAGGAAAATGGCAGTTGTTGTCTTTTAGTTTCTTTCTCAGTGTGTTGCATTGTCATTTTTTTTATTTTTTTTTGCACTTCAATGTTACTGTTTTTTTGTTGTTTTTCTTCTAATCATGAGTTGATGTGTTTCCCTCGTCTTTAGTTTGAAACCCGGATTGGCGTTCTATCAATCGATTTATAACTTACGAACAGCATTATATTGCCGTTGCTTTTCATTTGAACTCTTTAAATACTTTGTTCCGTTTTCTATTATCAGGATGCAAGGGTGCATTCATATCATCACATAGGATGATCTGGTAAATTTCTTTATAATTATCCATAATTTCTGAAATTTTATATAGTGCATCTTTGAAACTATTGTCCCCACTAATTTGGCATATATACATCAATTAGACATATTAAATTTGGGTTACTGTCTGTTGTTAGAACTTGAATGAGATAATTCCCATCCGGCATTATATTAACTGCATTGGTCAAGTCTTTCAGCCAAAACAATTCTGTTCAACCATAGCCGCGTATTGATTTATAAACTAATATCGGATAATCAATAAAAAAAAAGATGGTAGCCAATGAGATAATTATGAATTGACAGTGTATACAGTGGCTACTGAACAGACCTCTGTAAAAACCAAGTTGTGTATGTATATGTATATATTACAGGCATTTTCTATATTTAGGCATTTTGTAAAATGCCTTAAAACTTAAGGCATTTTCTAAAATACCTGCAAGATTCAGTCATTAAACACAATGACTAAATTGTCTAGGCATTTTTCAAAATGCCTGGAAAAAATTAAGCGTCATTCTACAAGATGCCTGATACTAATTTATAGTATAAAAAGTTTTAAAAAAAATCACTTGAAAGCTTTCAACAGTTTTTATATGATAATTACTGAATAGAAAAGGGTAAAGTTTAGATTATCAAGAATATATTTTACATAATTATTCCAAATTTATGACAAAATAATAGAAATGATATACATATTTTCTGACATAGTGATGATAGATGGGAAAAGGCAACATAAGTACATGTTAACAAGCTTCTAAAGTCGAATACTCAACTGAAAAATTTATTTACAATCGATCACTATGAGGGACATTCATTTTACTTAAAAAGTACTTTTTATGTGAGGGTCGAGTAAAGTTAAGAATGGAAATTAGGAATGTGTCAAAGAGACAACAACCCGACCAAAGAGCACAGAACAGCCTAAGGTCACAGTGGGTCTTCAATAAGCGAGAAATCCCGCACGCGGAGGTGTGCATCAGTCTTTCTGACAGAACAATAATTCCTTCTGACATTTTGACATAATAATCATAAATTCACTTCTGGTATTCGAATACAGAGTGAGTATGTATTTAACATAATTTCACTAAAAAAGAACATATCATATGACATACCAACCCTCTAAGCTGGGTTTTGGAGAATAAAATCAAATTTACCGAACCAATAGTTATTTTCTTTCCAAGAATCTGTGTTTTGTCCACTTCATCGGTGACCTTTATTTTTTTTACTTAAACTAAACATGTGAAAAACTTAAGCAATTACTGTAATTAAGTTTTTTTTTATTTCGATATAACCTCTATTTCTCCTATAAGTTCAACAGAAAAAAGTACTTTAAAAAAATGCATGCCTTTCGAAGGCAGATTGTGAGCTTGAATGGACGATGACCCCATTTTTTCTATTATTTTTTTTCTGTTACGTATATATTTTAAAGTTTATTTAGGGACTTATCATTTTTTATTTGGGAGGGTGGGCTGGTCAAAATACAGGGGGATCAAGTTTTTTTCTGTATGTGGGAAAGGGAGGTTCAGATTTTTTTATAAATTCAAAGTGGGGGATCAATATATTTTACACATGCTAATAAGTATTTCACATACTTCAAGAGACCAAATGGCAAGAAGAATATTACAACGGTCAACACGAAATATATTTTTAACACCATTCATATACAGTTAAGTAATTTGTAAGACATCACAAGACTTATATGTGAGAGGCTGTATAGGTGCAAAAATTCATAATCCGAGTAATTCAGTCGTTATCTATATACATGTATTTAACTCGCTTCAATCACTAAATTAACCATGTTTAAGGTAGCACAATACAAAGATTTTATAACTCAAACTCCCAAGTTTTAAAATGCTGTAACTTTCCTAATAATGCTTGAAAGTTTATAAAAGTGGTAGTTTTGGATAGCTAACAGATTACTCTTTCAAGTTAATACAAGGTTAGTATTATGCAACAATTATGTAACCAATTTTAATGTTAATTGGGTCTAAAATATTTTTCCCCAAATTTTCACTTTCAAATGAAATTAGCTTCTGCATAGGTATCCCTAGAGAGTTGATTTTATTAAATGTTGTTCCTATGGCCAATATTGCAGATTTCAGATATAATGTATAGAACAAATTTTACACCTTACTAAACTTTATCTTCTTTTATGTGGTTAGGATGTTTACACTAATTAGAGATTTATGAGAGAATGGAATACCATAGAGACAATCTGGGACACACTTTTGAAGCCCATGATGTGTTGATTAAGTTTTCGTTTAAATTTTCTGTATAGTTAAAGAGATGATAGAGCTGAATGCATTCAAGTAAACTTACCCAGATTATGCCACTAATTACATAATAATTGATTACATAATGATTGCATTATAAAAATATTGCTTTCATTTAAATGATTAATCTTTTATCTATCTATATATATACCTCTTTTATTATTTTCTATGCATTCATAAGAAAGTTACAGCATTTCAAAAAGTAAAATCACAAAAATACTGAACTCAGAGGAAAATCAATACGCAAAGTCCATAATCACATGGCAAAATCAAATAACAAAACGAGGTTACTGATTGGAAGTAAAACAATCTTTGTATTGTGCTACCACAACAAGCATTAAAAGAAATCTACAGCAATTTGTGCAAAATGTTGTCCCAAAATATGAATCACGCCACAACATAAAAGCAATAAATTCTCCTGTAAATGATTAAATATTCATCTGAATGGGATACAAAACAGATGAATATTGATGCATGCACAAGATGATTCTGAGATGATGAACACCACTAATGTACCGTTTTGTTTTCATTACAAGATCCCTTTGGTCCATTTATACCTCTTACTCCCTCAAAATTTTTACTTTTTAGCCTAATTAATCTATTTATGAATGAAATGTAACAATTAATGAGTAATTGAATTGTTCAAGCTGAAAGCATGAACTATCCATAAAAAAAGTTTAGCAACTCAATTGAGGTTTCACTAAGGCTTCCGTAAAACTTAAGTTTAAGCAGCGTTCAAGAGATAGACATATTGTAGATTCCTCTTAGATAACAACTTGTTGTTACTGTTTCAAAAATCTATTTTGTAAAGTTACTTAGGATCATGCTTTCTTTAATAGCACAATATAGGAATTTTGTTTTTAAAAAGTCAGAAAAAATTACTTAAAGCAGTAGCTTGCTATACCTACTTATATTCATGGCCTATTTCAAGACAATTTTCCCCAAAAATATGTTTTTGGACTCAATCTACTGAGAAAATTTCATATTCACTATTTTCGTGAAATAACATGATAAGTGTTTTGCATATTAAACTTTTGGCATGTTTTGTAGATGGGGATCAATTTTTTTTAAATGTCTTTACTGGAGGGATCAAATATAAATAGTGAAATATAAGGGGGGCAAGAATTTTTGTATGTTTGATTTCAAAATGACCAGCATCCCTCCCCCTCCCCCTTTCCCAGGTAAAAAAATGATAAGTCCCTTACAGAAAAAAATAGTGAATTCCTAAATTTAAAAAAAAAGAGTTATGATACCCTCGAGCCCCATGACCTATACTGTATAAAGTATCCTTTAGATCTTAATCTTATTCCTGCTAAACTTTTTAATGTAAACAGTATTCTCCTAGATTCTAAATGTATATGCGTATACGGTGTGTATAAATATAGTGTTATTTTAGTCGATTTAAAATATATTAATATAAATAAGTTTCAAGATTTGTGACACATTTTAATACACGTACACAACTGTTTGTGGTGTTCCATAAAATGAAATAAGAAAAAAAGGTTTATTGCGCGCTTATAAGACTTATGATACTCATCCTAGTATGTGAGTCGAATGTGTTTTTGGGTTCGTTATTGGTTTCTTCGTTTTTCTTGCTTTGTCGAAAGCTGCGAATAACAGTGAACACTTCCGGGTTAAAATGTAACGTCACATATTGAAAAAGAAGAAAACACAAAGACACTTTTACCTTGATTTAAAGAAAATAAGGAACTTTATGGTAGAAAAAATCGAATCGAATATCTAAGTAGAGAAGAAATGGGTGAACTCACTCCAGACGAGGTAGATTATTGAAGCAAAACTAAGCATTCAACAATAAATTGATTTGTCATGATTCCTTATTTTCAATGTTTTGACTGAAATTATTAGTGAATGTATAAAATTATTACTGATACTCTTTAAAACCCATTGACTGTTTGTTTTACATCATATAATTTTCCATTTAAGTACATTATCTGTATATCTGCATAATGGAAATTTCGACTGCAGATTAACCACATAGAAGTAGATGTAAAAGACATTGATAATGCCATAATTCATTGTCCTGTGACAACTTTATTGTTGATGATATCCAATAAGTGTTGCATATATAAAAAAAATAACAACTCATCACAATAGACTAAATGACACAGAAATTAGAAATTATAGGTATGGCCTTCAACAAATCACTTATACGCTATATGTCCGCCATTACTGGACATTACATAGGTTCCAGTAAAATTTTGACATCATAATACAAATTATCTGACGCCACAATAGAAATGATTTATGTGTGACATCAATAGTTCAAGCGGCAAAGATTCTCAGGTCAGCCGGGATTAGTGATAAGGTGTATAAGCAAAGCCCATACCCCATAGTCGGCTAGAAAAGGCTGACGTCACAAATGTAAAACAATTCAAAAGAAAAAATTAACCGTCTAATCAATGTCTAAACAAATGAACGAAACCAAATAAGTAACACAGCAACAAATGACATCCACCGAATCACAGCCTCCCGACTTGGGACAGTCACATTCAAACAGAATGTTGTGGGTTTAAACATGAAAGCGTGATCTCAACCCTCAACTTGGACAGTCAGGACCGTGGTGTATCAGTACAACATAAGGATGAACAATAAGAATCAGTTGAAAAATGTTTAATTCATCAGATAGATCCATACAAATAGATCTAACACATATATGTAGTAAGCCAATCACATGATCAATAATTACATCATTTTGTTTTGTTTCTTTTTACTTTTAACCTTTAACCTGTTAACTGAAACCATTGTATGAAACAATAGTCAATTTCAGATCAAAATAAATGATTCGGGATTCCATTTAACAGCTAATTGATAGTACCCATGATGATAGGACCTAGCTAATTAAACATGGGTGTTACCCACTGATGTACAGGTTTCTGGGATGGAAAATCATGTGTCCATGATGTGGATTATAGAAATATTTACATTTACTACATATACTGACAAAATGTCAAATACCTCAGGCCAAATGACTGCTTATGTCAGAGCTCAATAGTCCTCAAGTAGGTGCTGTATACTGATAAATGACTGACTACTGTTAAATCATGGGTAGGATTTGCAATTAGGACTATCTTTTGAAAAGGGCTTGCCTCATCAACAATTGACAAAAGCCAAAAACAATAATATGCTCAAAAAGACTAAAGACACAAGTCTAGTTATGCAGATAGAGATCACATTATAAACAAAATAATGTTTGGTTTAATTTCCCACCAATTATAACAGATAAGGAGAAGACGTCTGGCCAGGTTAGCAGGAAACCAGACTACCCCTCCAGATGGGGACAGGTCATCTGAAACCCAGTCTACACCTTCTAGTCAGTCTTCAGAAAGACAATCAAGTCAGTCAACACCAAGTCAATCATCAGTAGACACTTCACAGAGACGAACTCATCTACACATGTACCAAAATCTTATGTAATCAAAATACAACGTGATATAAATAGTTAGCACCTCTTTTTCATATAGAAGTGGTATCTGCTTGGAAACGTTTCAAGGGTATTTTCATCCCATTGAATGCATTTTATGTTAGAAAAGAATTAATTTGGTTAAGTCCTTTTTTGAAATTGATAGAAAGAGTATTTTTACAGATCTTGGTACATGAAAGGCATAATGTTCATCAATGATATTGTAGATGATAAGGGGAATTTGTGCCTCATGACGCTATTAACAAAAAAATATAACTTGAATGTTAATTCTGTAGACATTCTATCTATTAAGCTAGCTATACCACGCGACTGGAAAGATTTGTTATTACAACAACACATGTCACCTAACAGCAACTCATTTGGATTCGTTTTTTAGCTTGAAAATAACTAAATGCCTATCAGTAAATCATTTACTAAAGATGTATATTCACTTTTTATCGATTGGGGAAGAGTTTCACCTATTTCTCATCAGAAAAAAGTTTTAATATAGAAATTGGTGACGTACAAATGGAAATAAAGGCAATAGTGGTATACCGCTGTTCAAAACTCATAAATCCATGGACAAAAAATACAAAATCGGGGTAACAAACTAAAACTGAGGAAACGCATTATATATAAGAGGAGAACAAAATATTTATTCTATTGCTTCCAAATGTACTATAGAAAGCAAACAACAAGCTTTCAAATATAAAATGTTACGCAGAAAAGTCTCACATGATTATCTTCTTGAAAAATATTAACTTTATTCAACAAATGAAAGTTCCAGTTGTAAAAAACCAGAAACTATAGAGCATACATTTTTTGAATGTACAGAAATAAACAATTTTGGGAGAGAATTTTCTAACTGGTGGTATTTAGTTTTTGCAGTAAAAATATTTTTTAAATAAAGACAGTGTCATTTTTGATGTATTGAATTCTGATAACTTAGTTTTAAATTATTGTATTCTGCAGGCAAAGTATTACATTAGTTATGTAAAGAACACACACTCAGACAGACTGTTAATATCTGTGCAAGCTTTTCTTAAATTTTTGAAAAAACGTCGGGAGATATTAGAATATTTATATTTTTCTAAAGACAAACACGAGCCATTTGTCAACAGATGGGGTTTATGGAAGCTATTTAATTAAATTCATTTTTAATATGATTATATTATAATGTATTCCAAAGTATTCTTAAGACGTATCTTACTGAGTATTCACAACACTAACTTGTACAGTTTTGCTATGTCTTATTTGCATAATATCAATAGTAAAACAATGCCATACGTGTCATGTCATTCACTTATGTCTTGTACAACTGTATGTATGCACTGTAGTTTGAACACCAAAAAGATCAATAAAATATTTTGTTTTTAAAAAAGAAGTTGATAAGACTTACCCGATCCAGTATAGCAGTTTTCAAATTACTCTGTAGACAATATAAATTATTGTTGGTACATTGTATATTTAATCCAGTTCACTCAGATCTATTACGAGAAATAATGTACAGTATATGTAGACGTTGGATATTTAAACTTGTATTGTTACGGATGCATAAATTAATGTGTACGTGTAAACAATTGATAAAAAAAGTCACGTGTTGATATTCAGGGCCGGTTACGCATACTTTTCAATATATTTTGAAAATAGTATTGTGAAATCTTCCTTTTGGTTGATTTTAAGAAAATTATATATAATGATATATATACCAAGGATCAACATTAAACAAAGTTCTCAATGACAATGGATCGATATTTGTTTTCACTCTTTGATTTTTGCATGCGAAAGAGATGTTTCTGACATTTATGTATGATTCAAACATTTTTCAAAATGAAACGTACATTTTTTTATATTACGGAATGATATACCCTCTCAGATAGACAAATTGCTGTTTTCAACATGATCAATTCAATTAGTCCGTAAACAAACTGTTGTAATCAGAAAAGGATCTCCATTTTTAATCTAAAAACGAGACATTTTTCTAAGGCCTCAGAAAACAAGATATGTCCTGTAGTTGTTGATAAAATGCCACAGAAATGTGTTGGTATAGGCATTTTGTATAGGGTATAGGGAATATTTGCAGCATATAAATGTATTAGTAAAAAAAAAAGCATACGAAAGGCACAGACATTTAGCAGATCTGTACTTTTTCTGTAGATTGTCAAGATGCCATTTTGTGTCCTCTCTATTTAAAAGGTTTTTTTTAAAAAGCAATACATGGAGCAGTACATCGCTATTTTATAGTCATAAATCGATTTGACTGAAACAAATCGGGGTGAAAAACCAAACCGAGGGAATCACATAAACTATAAGCAACAGAACAGCAAAAACATTGAACTGCTTCAAACTGAACTGAACTGTTGAAAGAAACATATTTGTTTGTTTTTATAGTGATTAAGAAAATAACACAATGTTTACTGATATACCCCTATTATTGTCGAGCCTGCAACTTTTGTTGCAAAAAGCTCGACATAGGGATTGTAATCCGGCGGCGGCGGCGTTAGCTAACTTTTTAAAAGCTGTATATTTTAGAAGGTAGAAGACCTGGATGCTTAATACTTTGTATATAGATGCCTCATGTTACGAACTTTCCGTCAGTCACATGTCCAATGTCCTTGACTTCATTTTCATGCTTCAGTGACTACTTGAAAAAAAGTGAAGATTTTTTGTAATGTTAAATTCTCTCTAATAATAAGTAATTGGATACCTATATTTGGTATGTGCGTACCTTGCAAGGTCCTCATGCCCGTCATATAGTTTTCACTTGACCTTGACCCCATTTCATGGATCAGTGAACAAGGTTAAGTTTTGGTGGTCAAGTCCATATCTCAGATACTATAAGCTATAGGTCTAGTATATTCGGTGTATGGAAGGACTGTAAGGTGTACATGTCCAACTGGCAGGTGTCATCTGACCTTGACCTCATTTTCATGGTTCAGTGGTTATAGTTATGTTTTTGTGTTTTGGTCTGTTTTTCTTATACTGTATGCAAAAAGTAAAATCAATTAGGAAAGTCCATAATCACATGGCAAAATCAAATAACAAAACGCATCAAAAACGAATGGACAAGAACTGTCATATTCCTTACTGTGGTACAGGCATAATCAAATGTAGAAAATGGTAGATTAAACCAACAGGTCTACTATATTTGTTGTATGGAATGATTGTAAGGTGTACATGTCTAGCTGACAGGTGTCATCTGACCTTGACCTCATTTTCATGTTCAGTGGTCAAAGTTAAGTTTTTGAATTTTGGTCTATTTTTCTAATTCTTTATGCATTAGTCAACTATATTTGGTGTATGGAAATATTATATGATCTATATGTCTGTTACACAGGTTTTGTTTGACCTGGACCTCATTTTCACTGTCCATTGCTAAGTGTTTGGGTTTTGTCTTTGACTTTCTGTTTTGAATTTTCGTCGAAGTTTTTTGTGATTTTACTTTCTGCTACAACACAAACGTCGAAAGAGATAATTTGATAACACCTGCAATAATCCTGAATTGGTGCAAGACATATAAAGAAAACATGTCGTGGGTAAAACCACACAATCTTAGACTCCTTCATCTTGCAATTGTACTAAAACATTTGACTTTTCTACATTTTACAATTAAAACAAGAACTCCTCATTACAAACTATAAGATTGAAATTGAAAAAGTTGGTTTTGGTTTGTTTCATAAAAAAGAATGGCCAACGTAGATTCAACTGTCTTGTTTTAGAGGGATACCTTCTACTTGTATTATCCCTCTGATTCTAACAAAAAATTCTGTGAAACTGACATTATCCAGATGTTTGATTTTTTTTATTGACAACATATTTGTTACGTTTGGAAGACTTGTTTTTCAACAAATTATAGGCATTCCCATGGTAACCAATTGTGCCCCTGTTCTTGTCGAATAAGGTTCATACGGTAACTTCTAAGGAACAAATATAAGAAGTAAGCATTATCATTTAACTTAACTGTCCGCTTTATAGATGATGTTCTCTCACTACAAAATCTAAAATTTGGTGACTATTCTGCACGCATCTATCCCATCAAACTAGAGTAAAGGATACGACAGATATAGTTACATATGCCTCATATATTGAATAAAATCTCGAAACTGACAACGATGGTCGGTTGAAAACAAAACTTTACGCGGAAAGAGATGATTTCAGCTTCCCATTTGAGAACTTTTAATTTCTATGTAACAATATTCCAGCAGAGCTTGCATACGGAGAATATATCTCCCAATTGATTCGATATTCCTGGGCTGGTATTTCATATCATGATTTAATTGATAAAGGAAGTTATGAAACCAAGATTTCAAAATGGTGAAGTTAATATCATCCCTTTGTAAATATTATGAAGCAATCACGAGTTTGGTGTTCGTTATGGAATATCCCTTTCACAATTGATATCGGATATGTTTCCTACGTCGATACTATAATCCCGTTCCCGTTTCACGAATGTGATCTATCCCTTATTAGATAGGCCTACTTACCGCGTTTGTAATGACAACATGAAGGATGTCACGTGTGTAGCAGGATCTGGTTATCCGTCCGGAGCACCTGCTATCACCCCAAAATGTTGGTTGAATTCGTATTGTTTAGTGTGTAGTTTCTATGTTTTGTCTTGTATACTATTGTGTGTCTGTTTGTCTTTTCGTTTTTAACCATGACGTTGGCAGTTGGGTTTTTTCTTTTGGTTCATGAGTTTGAAAGTCCTTATGGTATCATTTGCCCCTCTTTAAATAAACTTTTTAAAGATCGATTCGACTTTAAATTCTCATTTTTTTTAGTAGATGAATATTTTTGAACGAAGAAAGTTCACCAAGAATAGCACTTCATTAGCAGACATAAAACAGACGTTGTGAACGACGACTGGATACGTTGTTGACAAATGCACAAAGAATAGAAATCTCTGTATTATTGAAAAATTATTACACTAGGGTTGTCGATATCACTAGTCAAAATATTTACTAAATTTTACAATCGGTACCAGGGGGACATCATGTGTAAATATAAATCAACAATCAGACATATGTTACGTTCAGGTATTTCACATCTGAACTTTTATGGTAATATTCTTTACAAAGCACAAATAAAGGAATTCACCTCAAAAAAAATTTCAAACCTTTGAACAGATTTATTCGGAAGGGATAAAGTTGCAAAAAATTTTCAGGTCATTTAGGATTGCATATTTTGGAAAACATTTTGATTTACTCATAGGGACTTTGCATCGGAAATTAACACTAGTTTTTTTGTGGGGTTCGTGTTGGTTAATCTTTTGTTTTCTATGTTGTGTCGTGTGTACCATTGTTTGTCTTTTTATTTTTTTGTCATGTCGATGTCAGTTTATATTCGATTTATGAGTTTGACTGTCCCTCTGGTATCTGTCATTCCTCAATGCTCTTCAATTTCGTACTTTATTTGGCGTTTTAAACTTTTTTTTTATTCGAGCGTCACTGATTAGTCTTTTTTAGACGAAACGTGCGTCTGGCGTATATACTAAATTTAGTCCTGGTAACTATGATGAGTTTATTTCACTACATTACTGAAAAGACTGTCTCAATATAGAACTTATCAGATGTTCATACAAATTTCAGGAGAAGGTAACACAATTTAAAATGGTATTGCAAATAAGATCGTCTTGGAAATAGACAACTTGGTGAAATTTTCCATTTTGTTGTATTCATTTAAAGTTATTTTCTATAACCTTATAACCATTGCTGATTTATTTGTTATATGTTATCTCATGATCCAAAATATATTTTTATTATGCATTCTAAATTACTTGTCCTTGAAAAAACAATCACATTTCTATTGTCGTCGAAACACGATATCTAAATGTTTGGTACATTGATTGTGAACAATGCATTTAGTTCACGACATTATAACTTGTATAACGATAGTTGGATGAAAATTGAAGATATTAAATGTACTGTCAGCAGATTTCGACAAAAAGAACATTTAATTTTGGGTTTCCCGTTAATCTGTTTTTAAAGAAATCATAATATAGTACTGCCTAGTCAAACAGTTTGTCCTTCACTTGCAGAATTTTATTGAAAAGTTTTTCGTTATAGAAATGGCACCTTACGAATAACTGTTAACAATTAAAATCAGATTATTTTTCCCACCTTAAATGGTCGCAAAGAGAGTAACCATTTTATCAAGCTTTTTTTTATAATACACTAAATCGCCCTGTATAACCCCGATACAGATGAAACGCTGCAGATGAAACCGGACGTTGACGCATTCGAATCGAACACACCGTGTTACACTGAGTGCAGACAATAAAAAAATAATACTTTTAAAGAAAATCCAATATCTATTCTTCGGATATTTTGCTCTAATATATTCTTTGCCATAATACTCATTAGTTACTAAAAGGTTTTTCAAATATGTGACATCTTTATATACAAACATTCAAAAACGCACGACGATATCAATGATAAAACGTGCTTGGTATTTTTAAATATTCAAAAATTAATGTTTCTCGTACCTCATAGCTTTTAAAACATACTTTTTTGAAAATTTCATATTTGAAATTAACAAACTTATAAAGATCGTATCTTTATGTTGCGTCTAGAAAAAGAATAATACACGTTTTAAAGTGTCTTTGTTTTCATGTTGTTTACGCTTCGTTGTCATTACACCTTTTTGTACTGTACGCTTCGTTGACAAAATATTGCGTTTGTCAATGAATTTTGCATCTATTTAATTATACTTTGGTATGATTATAATCAATATGCATGTTAGAAAAAATTACCAACATTTCATGCAGACAGCAACCCATAATAACCGTTCTTTTGTTATTGTATTTGTATACCTCCAAAGGTATTTTGCGCATGTAAAAAAATCCTTATATATACGTATTGGTAGCAATAAGTAAAATCACATAATTACTGAACTCAGAGTGGAAAATTAAATCTGAAAGTCCCTTAGGCAGCAACATTTTGATTTTCTGGGGGAGAAGAAGGGGGTGGGCTATGATTTTTATGACAAGTCGAAAACATTTTTTTTCTTTCAATTTTAGCATTACATATAGTGCCCCCCACCAGATTATCAAATGATTGCTGCCTAATCACATGGAAAAATCAAATGACAAAACACATAAAAAAACGAATGGACAACAACTGTAATATTCCTGACTTGGTACAGGCATTTTCAAATGTAATAAATGGTCGCTTAAATCTGGTTTTATAGCGCTAAACCTCTCACTTTGTACGGCAGTCCCATCAAATTCTGATATGTTTACAAAGAAGCGTGAACTAAACATACATGATAAATAAAATAGAATAAATATGGGTACGACAGTCATCATCAAGTTACAATTTTAAAAGAAACTACTTAAGAGAACACAAAAGCATCTATTAATAAAAACACCTTCAAAATTGAAAATACAATAACTCGACAGTTATAGCTGGCTATGTGGTATGGGCTTTGTTCATTGCTGAAGGCCGTACGCTGACCAATAGCTGTTCATTTTGTGTCGTTTGGTCTTTTGTGAAGAGTTGTTTCAATACCACATCTTCTTTTTAATATATACAGCAATAGAAAACAATCAATGGATTATAGACTTTTGGTCTGAATATCAGAGGCATGTCCTAGTGGGTCATAGCTATATAGATTACAATAGAGTTACATTAAGGCTACATAATATGTGTATACAATGACCATGTAACATATAGCCACCAATAGTATTAATACAGTTTCTTTAATGTGGAGATGTAAACATTAAGAGATGATTTTTGATATTCAACTGGTTTGTTTTCTTCAATTATGTTTTAAATTTGTTTAATTTTTAAGGTATAAAGTTTGTGCTTCAGATTTTGACTTATTCTGGAGAAGATAGTCTAAGAGACCATATCTATATTCCCCAGATACAATTGGCGTCATCAGTAAATTATGCGGTTGAGCAAAGCATCAATCCTCAACCTACCCTTAGTCATTTGCTTTTTTTCTTCTTTCATGTCTTAAAAGATATCAATAAAAAACGAAACGTTTCACAGTTGGTACTAACCAATTTCTGCACCCCATTATTTGTTAATGACAAGCGTAAGTAAGGGCTGATTGTTGGTTGCTTAACGTTCGCTTGCAAATATGTCATGCGTGTTCAGGATAATCACAAAGTAGCAACACATATTACATGTAGGTCCTGCATTCATTTGTATCGGGGTTATACGGGGTGTAAATGGGGGGGAAAAGCCTGATCTTTAACGATTTGCCTTTTAAAGTCTGTGGGTGGTTTATTTTTTTTGTCAATTTAGAAAATGACATGAAATAAGTAATAAAACATTATTTATTAGTTTAATAAGAGGTAGTATTAATGTTCAAGTATCAGTAACAGACATCCCTTCCCAGTAAATTGCAATCAATTGTACAGGGATGGCATATTCGATATAATATTACAACTTTTTAGAGATGTTTATGGCGTATGAAATTATAATCCTGGTACTTTTGATAACTATTATGGCATATTTTGGCAATGAAAAATGAGAAATCTTATCGTCCTGAATATGCATGAAATATTTGCCACTGGACGTTAAGCAACCAACAATCAATGTTTTTTTTTTTTAAAATACTTGTGTTCAAGAACAAGTTAAAGCAACATAGCCGATTTTGCATTCATAAAAGGTTTATGGAAAAAAAAATTATATATAGTCTTTTTTTTCATTTAAAGTAATTGTTTTGTAATTTATAAATTTAAGGCCAGAAACAAACACTTACCATTTTGATGGTATGATACTAAACCCCTAACGGGAAGGATTGTGCCTGAGTTTCATATGATGAAATCATAATCAATCAGTCAGTTAAATTGAAGTCTGGAGCTGGCATGTCAGTTAACTGCTAGTAGTCTGTTGTTATTTATGTATTATTGTCATTTTGTTTATTTTCTTTGGTTACATCTTCTGACATCAAACTCGGACTTCTCTTGAACTATAACTACTTGTTATGCGTTTATTTTTCTACATTGGTTAGAGGTATAGGGGAGGGTTGAGATCTCACAAACATGTTTAACCCCGCCGCATTTTTGCGCCTGTCCCAAGTCAGGAGCCTCTGGCCTTTGTTAGTCTTGTATTATTTTTATATTAGTTTCTTGTGTACAATTTGGAAATTAGTATGGCGTTCATTATCACTGAACTAGTATATATTTGTTTAGGGGCCAGCTGAAGGACGCCTCCGGGTGCGGGAATTTCTCGCTACATTGAAGACCTGTTGGTGACCTTCTGTTGTTGTTTTTTATTTGGTCGGTTTGTTGTCTCTTTGACACATTCCCCATTTCCATTCTCAATTTTAAATTTTACTTACCAGTTAATGTTAATTTGAAAAAAATATTAATCACGTGTATGTATGACGAGAAGGCAACAGCGACATAAAAGAAATAAAGACCGTGCAAAGCGAATCTTTCAAAAAGAAAACCAAAATTATCTCTGCTCCGTTTGTGATCTAGAGTAAAAATTGCAATTTATTTTGGTAGCACTTCATTCTTGTTTATTTAAATAGAATATGTTTCTTTTATTCTTGATTTAAGAAGAACGTAAATATTTGAAAAGGCCTTTGTTAGTCTTGTATTAATTTTAATTTTAGTTTCTTGTGTATAATTTGGTGTTTAGTATGACGTCCATTATCACTGTACTAGTATACATATTTTTAGGGCCCAGCTGAAGGACACCTACGGGTGCGGGAATTCACGCTAGATTGAACACCCATTGGTGGCCTTCGGTTGTTGTCTGCCCTTGTCGGGTTGTTGTCGCTTTGATACATTCCCCATTTCCTTTCTCAATGTTATATTGACAGTTGTCTTCCATTCGTTTGTTGTTGGTGATCTTTTGAATTTGCCATTTGTTTCGTGACTTTCCTTTTATTTGTGTTCTTTGGAGTTTGGTATTTTTGGAAATTGACTTTTTATCTATTTACATAGAAGTGATCTCAATGTTGTCTGCAAATAATAAAAATATATATATATTGCGGTATGTGTCGGACTTAAGATATTGGTCTCCAACATGAGAGTAGTATTTCCATGACTGAAGTAATGTCGTGTCAAGCCTATTTTATCTTTATAACATTATACATTACAAAAGTATTAAATTTCTGTATGAATTATTCTGCTTTTGAATGGTCACGCGAATTTGTCATCTCATCTTTTTAATTAAAATTCGAAGTTTGTATATGTAACTTTATATTTTAAACAATATTATCTCACATTTAATTGAATGATATCGTGAGAATTCCATAACGACATACACATGTACGGGTGTTACAAAACTAAGTTTATCAATAAATTAGCAATTAATTTTAATACTTATACAAGTATTATGAAAGATATGAAACCCCTTTGTTTATGGACACTTTTACATAAATAAAGATGTGGTTCCGATGTTATCACAAGCTTTCTGCAGCTGAATGTGAAAAAGACATATATACAAAACAAATTGAAATTTCGTAGAAAAATGAAACACTCCTTTTATCTATTAGTAGTCCAGTCGAAATGTGAAACAATTGCTCAGAGTGTGGTAAAAGCATCAAACTTTGCAGAGTGTTAGTTGAGGTCATAACTAACATGAATAGCTATGGACCCAATTCAGAAAATCAAAATGGCGGCTCTGGGCGGCCATTTTGAAATCATGTCCAAGAAATCAATAAAAAACATTAGAAAAAATATGAAAAATATGTTACTCAACTAATTTTGATAAACTTTCGTATTTCTTATGACAAAGTATATAAACTTGGGACTATTGAAGTATTTAGTGGCCATCTTGAATGGTGGCCATTTTGGAAACGTAAATTTCCAATATATTATTATTCGCTATTCTAAATTGGTTTTTGAATTAATACTAAGTTTAATATGCATTTACAACTAGTTTTGCTTAGCATTTATTTATGACTGCTGCTTTTCATATAAGATATATCCACCAAGTGCTCAAATAAGGTATGCATATGTTAACAAATAAATGTATTTAAAGAAATACGTAAATTCTTTTAATTGCAGTTTACCATGTAGGGCTTAGGTACTTTTTCTACCATAAAAAAAAATGCGTATATACAATATGAGCACTATGTTGAAAAGGAAAAATAAGTAGGTATCAAAATCACTAGAGCTGAAAAAATTAAACAAATAAATAGACTGGAAAGAATTCCGTAGCGGGAAGAGGGGACACGTGATGATTTACAATGCCAAGCAAATAAAAAAGAGCATAGCATATGAGCTGGTAATCAGTCAAGTTTTGTAGGCATACAACTGTTCCACGTTGATGAAGGCCATGCAATGGGAGAATCACAAGGCAAAAGGTACTAACCCTGTCAAAGGAAATCTTAATATATATAGTCAGGAAAAGCAAAATGAGCCACGGATTGAAAAAAAACCAGTAGAATAACCAACCACACTTGTTATGAATTAACAAGAACAATGATTGCAGATATTTCTTTCTTTCATTGTGATGAGGTATCTGACTATCATCATGAAGCATCAACAATTGTGATCGACAAAAGAGTATGTGACTGTCACTTGAACTACTAACCATTGTTCTTTTAACCAGACTCAGTGCTGAAGATTAATATTTCAGGAGCCGATATCATGCTAAATGTTTGTTAAAACTGCACGACAAGGCAATTAGACAGAATTTGAGACATAGAAAGAAAGAAGTCTGTTATCCATTGCAATGGGGCTTGCCAAAATAATAGAAACAGATATTGTTTTAATATTTGAAATTGATGATATGGAAAAATGGTACAGTAAACGTCATAAGTAAATATTAGTTGTCATGGAAGGAATGATTAATACAACATTTATGAAAAATGATTACTAGCTACCATAGATGATATGCAATCACACATGAAAGGTTGCGTCTTTCTCTGGCTTCTCAATGAATATGTTGGGGAAGTTCTGAAACAGGCCATGTCTTTTACAAAATGTTTAAGTCGTGATGAAGAAGGCCTCTCCATAGTCAAAGAAACTAGAATAGTTTGAAGTGTTAGGCTTGCTACTATAGAAAGGTTTACAAGGACATTCATTGCAGGCTTTTAAAATGAATCCGTTCCACAATCTTTGAGACATCTTACTCTCTATCGGAGGACTTTTAGGTTGTAGTTGTATCCTTTAGTTGACGAGTTGCACAATTGAACTACTGTGGATTCATTAATATTCGTTGGATACCAATTTTCGTGGAATCCGTGGGTACGGAAGAACCACGAATTTAAATATTCCACTAATTTCAAATATTCTAAAGGAACGTATGCAGACTTTGTCAAAACCACGAAATTAAATATCCACGAATATATAAGTTTTCCTCAAACCACGAAAATTGATACACACGAAAATAAATGAATCCACAGTATTATAGCTGAGAAATGGTGAATGTTTTCTTCCACTCATCGATATTACTGAATTGTGTCTCGGTGTTTGGTCATCCTGTATCATTCATACAAAGGAAACTTATGTCTGGTGAACTGGTGTTCGTATTAATAGCTGTTATTGAGTGTCTCTGTAAAGCTTTTCTTAGTATCAAGCATATATATTTTGCCTGCTATGGCTATGGTGATACCCTTTAAATATGAGGTCTGCTTCAGAGCTTCAAGAATACCTTTGTTGAAAATCAAAAGAACTAATATATCTTGCTTGTATGCTTGCAGATATCCTTTGTCAGCCACATTCCTATTTTGTTAGATGCGTTGTATCAGTCCTTCCTTCCATGATAACTAAAAGTTGTTCCAGGTGGTTATTGTACAATTTAGCGTGATCTGCAATCGGAGATTGGTACAATACCTCAGCCATACCGTGTGCCGTCAATCTATTTTATTATTTTGGAAAGCACAACTCCAAGGATAAAATATTTTTGGCTTTCTTTCTGTATCTTTTATTTTGCCTATGTGCTATGTTGTCAAGTTTTATCAATCATCAAGCAGGATACTAGTGATTTTACATCTCCAGCTCTTACTTTGGCTAAGGAAATATGTCTTGTAGTACAGGTGCACAGTCATGTCCCATTTTTGTCGATTTTTAAATTTCGATGTTTCATGAAGATCTTCAGATATATCACCACAGAAAAAAATACATTGCAGTCATTTTTTGTGTTGATTCAGTATCACTTAACAGTGTCTACTTACTTCTTGTTTTCTTTTAACTGGCAATTTATTTTCAACATCAGAAGTATGCTTTTCCTTTTACTGATTAAATATTTTGAGGTCTGAAAATTTGTTTGACAGGATTTGTGCCGTTTGGAGTGTTACTGCAGTTTCATAACCCTCATTCAACTTTTTCAAATTCAGCGAAAGGAAAACTAATTCAAGACCCAATATCGTCGTATGCCTGCATCAAAAAGAGTGATTGCCAGCTCAAATGTCTATGTCTGTTCTGTTTGGATCTGCTTGGCATTGCATGCAAACCCTCACACATCCTCTCTTGCCGTTTCACACATTCCTCCCAGTCTGAACGCCCATTATATTCTTCTGATATCTAGCTCCAGTATTTTAGAAACCTACAATTTTGATTTTTTCCAACATCAACGTTCGGTCATACATTATATCATATATACGTAATTTCTGTTTTAAAAAGTTACTTCGGCAAACGTGTAAGGAACAGTTAGAAATTCTTATACTGATATCTTTATTTTGTAAACATGTGCATGCCTTATCTGACCATTTTATAAATATCCAATGCATATAAGTTAAAAAAAGTGTGAATGCAAACAGTGAATAAGAATAGCGAATAATGTTATATTGGAAATTCATGTTTTCAAAATGGCCATCATTCAAAATGGCTACAAAAAAATCAATACATATGAAGTCCTCAGATGACAGTCCTTGTCATCTGTGATGAATATACCATATGACTTTATAATAACTGATAAGTCAAAGTGAACACGGTTACTAAGGAATTGCAAATGTGTAAAGGCAGTATTAAGTTGTACTACTCTATGTAAATATGGAGGACAATGTGATAGAACATGATAGACAGAGTGAGGTTTGAGCAATCATGAACTTTTCATTTTTGTTAGATATTTTTCACGTCAATTGAGAAAATTTGAGCAGTTGATGTTCCTATAACATTAATTACTTGTATGATATGGAAAAACATTATGTCTGCAATCAAGGTTTTTGAAAGTTGTTTCAAATGAACAATATCAAAAAACGAATAATCAGCCAACTATCATAAATGACAGTTATACAAATATTATCTTGCTTTATTTATACTTGTAAAATACATTTTTCCTGTTATTCTGTGTTGAACGAATATTGCATTTAGAGTAATAGTTCATTTTATGATATTCTTCGTGGTCGCGTTTTAACTATGTCGATTACTTTTGAACATCAGAGACAATGATTTAGATTCCAACAACTATAGTGTCAAGTGTTGGGTGTGAAGTTTTGGATAATTACAATAAATATACATTGTCGGAAAATATAAAGAAATTTGTACCCTCTACGAATCAAAAGAATAACTCGGCGGGGGATGGGGGTGATTTTATAGGCTCGCTTTTTGACCTGTTTTATATAGCTCAAACAAATACATTTGTATATCTTCGACATTGTTTTTTTATTAAATTTTCATCGAATAATGACTACCTTTTTTGGCTTAAAAAAAAAGATTTTTCAAGATGGCCGCCAATCAATATGGTTAATATTTCCAAAAACTTTGTTTAACAAAACAATTGGAATCAGCACTGTTATTCTATTACCCAGGTTTCATGTCAATGTCTTCTCTAATATTATTTTCATAATTTTTCTTATTTATCTATAGAGATCAAATGGACGCCATTTTAAAATGGCCGCCTCTTCCGCAAATTTTGACTTTCAGAGTGGGTCCATAGCTTAAAGTGTTGTCCATGACATATACTACCACTATTCCAAATTTCATGCTTTTACCACAATCTGAGCAATTTTGTTAAAAATCTGCACAAATCGACTGGACCATATTTCATGGTTATTATTGTGTACAATTTCAATGTTGGAACATTTATGGACTCACCTTGAAAATTAATATGGCGGCTATTGTAAAGAATGCCGCCATTGAATATAAAAATCAATATCACTTATAGACGGTAAAACTTCAGGTCATATTTGGCATGACACAAGAGTTCTTTGTTTCCAAAAAGTTTGCTGTGAACTAACCTTGAAGTTTTTATATGGAAGCTTTTTCAAAAAAGGACTCCACAAAATATCAAAATTAACAAATATACATTAAAAGAGGGACGAAAAATATCAGATGGACAGTCAAACTCATAAATCGAAAATAAACTGACAACGTCTTGCTTAAAATGAAAGAAGACAAACAGACAAACAATAGAACACATGACATAGCATACACAACTGAATATAAGCAACACGAACCCCACCATCCAAAAACTAGGGGTGATCCCAGGTGCTCCGGAAGGGTACCAGGTACCAGGCTTATAATTCATTACGCCAGATGCGCGTTTCGTGTACATTAGGCTATAATCAGTGACGCTCAGATAAATAAAAAGTTTGAAAGCCAAACAAGTATGAGGTGGAAGAGCATTGAGGGGATCCCGCTAACATGTTTAATCCCGACACATTCTTTATGTATGTCCCTATCCCAAGGCAGGAGCCTGTTATTCAGTGGTCGTTTATGTGTTACATATTTGTTTTTTGAATATAGGGTGCGGAAATTTCTCGCTACATTGAAGACCTGTTGGTGACCTTCTGCTGTTGGTTTTTTTTTTTTTTTTTTATTTGGTCGGGTTGTTGTCTCTTTGACACATTCCCCATTTCCATTCTCAATTTTATTTGTACAGAAATTAGGTCGTTAGTTTTCTCGTTTTAATTGTTTTACATCGTAATGTCGCTTACTACGCGGCATGGGCTTTATTCATTGTTGAAGGCCGTACGGTGACCTATAGTTGGTGATTTCTGTGTCATTTGGTCTCTTGTTGGGAGTTTTCTCATTGGCAATCATTCCGCATCTTTTTTCTATATACTAGTATAGTAATAGTCTGAAAAATATTGCATTAACTCAGGCTTGCCAGACAATTAACGTGTCATGTGCTTGCTAATTTTTTTAATAACTATTGCTGTTACATTAAAATAAGAAGCCGCAACAATCTGTTTGTATAAAAATGTATTTTGAAAAAAAATATACACGCCGGTAATTCATGATCAAAAAGACATGATGTTGACAAAAGTGTTGTCTACAAGTCACAAACATAAGTTGATAAAAGAGTGGCAAAAGATACCAGAGGCACGTTTAAACTCATATATTGAAAATAAAGTGACAAATTCATGGACAAACAATAAAGTGACAAATTCATGGACAAACAAACAAGCAATATTACACAAGACGCAACATAGCAATGATTAAGACTAAACAGACCCTGCTACACATGTGGCACTTGTCAAACCAGAAATACATGTATGCCAACCTGCTACAAATAGTCAAGTTTGCAACCTTGTGCTAACATGTTATAGAATAGAATATAATATGTTTATTCACGAAATTAGAGTTCTTGGAGGGCATATACGTACAAACAATATCAGAATGAACAATAACATATCTTATACACAGACAATAGTTATGTAGCAAGTGTAACAAAAATTTACACGGGTTCCACGGAACCCAGTGTCTCGTCTACTTTTGCTGGAAATTGCAGGCTCCACAAAAAAAGGGAAAAAAATCGATAAAAATATTCCGCTTGATACTATCTTTTGATTGTAAGAAGCTTCTGTCCAAGTTTGGTAAAAAAAATCCAGGATAGTTTATGAATCTATTAAATGTTTTATAAACTTTAACTGCAGACTAGATGTAATGTTAACTGAAAGAAAAACTAAGTCCATTTATAAGTAAAATACAAATACACAGGTACAAAATATTAACCAAATTTCCGTCTAGATACTAGCTTTCGATCATAAAAAAGCTTCTGTCCAAGTTTGGTACCAATAAAAAATAGTATAAGAAAGTTATCATTTTTTTTTTAAATTTTACCACATTTAAAGTAAAATATGAAAAAAATGGATTTGTCATTTTACAAAATTTACTTCTGGATACTATCTAATGATCATAAACAAGCTTCTGTCCAAGTTTTGTACAAACCAAGGATAGTTTAAGAACGTTATTAAAATTCTAAAATCTTTAACCACAGAGTGAATGTAATGTTTTCCCGCAGAAAAACAAAGTCCATTTATAAGTAAAATACGGAAAAAATGGAATTTTATTTTACAAAATTTACTTCTGGATACTATCTTATGATCATTAACAAGATTATGTCCAAATTTTGTAGAAATCCAGTATGGTTTAAGAAAGTTATTAAAATTTCAAAAAATATAACCACAGAGTGAATATTTGTGGACGCCGCAGACGACGACACCGACGACGACGGAATGTAGGATCGCTTAGTCTCGCTTTTTCGACTAAAGTCGAAAGCTCGACAAAAAAAATACTAGAGAAAACACACACAACAAAACGATATCAATTTATCACATATAAAAAGATAGCAAGAGGTATTAGTGGTGCAGATAAATCTCAATATACAAAAACAATAAAACACTCACACATTGAACTATGAGATATACTTCAAAAATCTTAAAATAAAGGATAAATAATATGACTTATCTGTAGAAAATAACAAGAATGGATGCTTAAAGGGACGTTCCTACGTGTAGTTAAGTTTAAACATATTTATTTATAGTGGATTGGGAAACAAGTTTCACAACTTATATTTATCCCTTTCCACTTTGCGGTTGCGAGTGCTGCCTTGTAGCGGCATTAGCCTACTCTTTTTCGAAATTTAAGGGTGTCTTTAACGTGCAAGAGATATGGCTCTCTCTTAACACGGGTCAGCAATTTATCGTCCCCATCCGACGGACTATCATCGTTTCCTTAAAACCATACTCGCAAATGATGTCAAGGGAGAGCCGAAAACTTAGTTCCTGAAATTTTCATCCCAAACGGGAATCGAACCAGGAACCTTTGTGTTAGTAGTCCGATGCACTAACCACTACATCACGGCTCCATACATGTACTTAATGAAACTGAACTGAATTTTAATGTACGTATAGTTATGCGGTTACTTTTCTACATTGGCTAGGGGTATAGGGGGAGGGTTGAGATCTCATAAACAGATTTAACTCCGCCATAATTTTGCGCCTCTCCCAAGTCAGGAGCCTATGGCCTTTGTTAGTCGTGTATGGTTTTTAATTTTAGTTTCTATTATAGTATTATTCGGAGTTTAGTATGACCTCCATGCTCACTGTACTAGTAAACATTTTTTTAAGGGGCTAGCTGAAGGACACCTACGGGTGCGGGTTTTTTTTTGCTACATTGAACCCATTGGTGGCCTTTTAGTTTCTTTTATAGTATTATTCGGAGTTTAGTATGACCTCCATGCTCACTGTACTAGTAAACATATTTTTAAGGGGCCAGCTGAAGAACACATACGGGTGCGGGAGTTTCTCGCTACATTGAACCCATTTGAGGCCTTCGACTGTTGTCCGTTCTATGGTCGAGTAGTTGTCGCTTTGACACATTCCCCATTTTCTTTCTGAATTTTATCTCTTGTATGGTCAAAAAATGAGTTGCATTTTGAAAAGTAGAATTATGCACTAAAAAATCATTACATAGTCTGAAGTACGCTTTTAAGGCTCTTTGGTATAAATCGTCCTGAGCAAATGAAAAAGAACATAACGCATTTAATTGGATATCCAAATATTTATAATAAGATGCACACCCTAGCTGATCTTTGTTATAAGTAGATTGTTCAAATGTTATCCAAGCCTGATGATTTGTTACAATGTAGTTTGTATATGGCAAAAGAAATGTCTTTCTATGTCAAAGTTTATGAACTTTTTTCAGGATTATCTAGCTTTTTTCAACTTAGCCACTCTTTCATTGAATGAATCAGTTATTTGATATAATCCATTAGAATGTTAAACTCAGGAAGACGGTGCAACAGCAGAACTATATAAAACTAGAGGCTCTAAAGAGCCTGTATCGTTCACCTTGGTCTATGTGAATATTAAACAAGGGAAGCAGATGGGTTCATGACAAAATTGTGTTTTGGCGATGATGGTGTGCTTGTTCATCTTAATTTACTGAACATTCTTGCTGCTTATAATTATCTCACTCTATAATGACCTTGGTCCAGTAGTTTCAGTGGAAATTGTTAGTGAAAATTTAAAGATATACTTCAAAAATCTTAAAATAAAGGATAAATAATATGACTTATCTGTAGAAAATAACAAGAATGGATGCTTAAAGGGAAGT
The DNA here is from genome assembly GCA_019925275.1 of Mytilus edulis. NCBI lineage: Eukaryota > Metazoa > Mollusca > Bivalvia > Mytilida > Mytilidae > Mytilus > Mytilus edulis. The sequence goes on from CM034359.1 coordinate 84,746,050, forward strand.
TCCTACGTGTAGTTTAGTTTCAACATATTTATTTATAGTGGATTGGGAAGCAAGTTTCACAACTTATACTTATCACTTTCCACTTTGCGGTTGCGAGTGCTGCCTTGTAGCGGCATTAGCCTACTTTTTTTCGAAATCTACAAGGGTGTCTTTAACGTGCAAGAGATATGGCTCTCTCTTAACATGGGTCAGCAATTTATCGTCCCCGTCCGACGGACTATCATCGTTTCCTCAAAACCATACTCGCAAATGATGTCAAAGGGAGAGCCGAAAACTGAGTTCCTGAAATTTTCAAACGGGAATCGAACCAGGAACCTTTGTGTTAGTAGTCCGATGCACTAACCACTACACCACGATTCCCTACGTGTACTTAATGCAACTGAACTGAATTTTAATGTACGTATAGTTATGCGTTTACTTTTCTACATTGGCTAGGGGTATAGGGTGCGGGAGTTTCTCGCTACATTGAACCCATTGGAGGCCTTCGGCTGTTGTCCGTTCTATGGTCGAGTAGTTGTCGCTTTGACACATTCCCCATTTTCTTTCTCAATTTTATCTCTTGTATAGTCAAAAAATGAGTTGCATTTTGAAAAGTAGAATTATGCACTAAAAAATCATTACATAGTCTGAAGTCCCCCAAGGGTGACTGGGGAATAGAAATATGGTCACTTAGTCTTCTCCCCACCGGCAGTAAAACGCTTGCCGAAGTGGGGCGTCCGTTTGGCTGTGCGGGATGTAACAAGTTCGCAGTCACGTCCGATCAGAAGGGGGACGTTAAATCCGATGCATCTTGTAAAGAGAGTGCCACGCTCTTTGCACGTTAAGAACCCTTGCAACAACTCTTTGAGGGGTCCGTAGGTGGCCTGTTGCAAGGCAAAATTTCTGTCCCTATCCAATATACCCTTCTTTTCCGGTGGCAGTCAACATTTCTCCGACCATCATCCCAGATGGCCTCTATTGTTTCAACCTACCTATTGTATTTATTGTGAACTTGTTCTCGTCCTGAAACTGCATGAAATATTTGCCACTGGACGTTAAGCAACCAACAATCAATCAATTAATCATAGTCTGAAGTACGCTTTTAAGGCTCTTTGGTATAAATCGTCCTGAGCAAATGAAAATGAACATAACGCATTTAATTGGATATCCAAATATTTATAATAAGATGCACACCCTAGCTGATCTTTGTTATAAGTAGATTGTTCAAATGTTATCCAAGCCTGATGATTTGTTACAATGTAGTTTGTATATGGCAAAAGAAATGTCTTTCTATGTCAAAGTTTATGAACTTGTTTTCAGGATTATCTGGCTTTTTTTAACTTAGCCACTCTTTCTTTGAATGAATCAGCTATTTGATATAATCCATTAGAATGTTAAACTCAGGAAGATGGTGCAACAGCAGAACTATATAAAACTAGAGGCTCTAAAGAGCCTGTGTCGATCACCTTGGTCTATGTGAATATTAAACAAGGGAAGCAGATGGGTTCATGACAAAATTATGTTTTGGCGATGGTGGTGTGCTTGTACATCTTACTTTACTGAACATTCTTGCTGCTTATAATTATCTCACTCTATAATGACCTTGGCCCAGTAGTTTCAGTAGAAATTGTTAGTAAAAATTTTAAAAAATTTGAAAATTGTTAAAAATTTACTTTAAAGGACAATTACTCCTTAGGGGGTTAATTGACCGTTTCGGTCATGAGAACTTATTTGTGAATCTTAATTTGCTGAACATTATTGCAGTTTAAAGTGAAAAATTTAATTCAAGAACAGTACATAAGTTTCTAATCTAGCAAGTCACTGTGAATACTTTTATGCAATATCTGTTTAAGTCTTTGTACAAGAGAATATGCTATAATTTTGGTATCTACATTGGTCTATAATTATCTTAATTTAATGGGTCGTTTTTCTTGTAAATTAGGGTACTTAATCCTAGTTTCTGTGAATTTGTCAATTTTGTTTTCTCATAATAATGATAAAAGCCATCTAGAAAAAAGTTTTAGAAGTTGGACCAGAAAAATCTATAATACAATTGGGAGACCGGGTGTTTTATTAAGTTTTATTTTAAATACAGATGTACATTCTTCTATTGTCAGGTTGCCGTCAATTGTATTGCTTTCAGTTGTAGTTAGTTTGTAATTTATTTTTGTTTTTTTCAATATAAATTTCAACTTCTCTTAGTTCAGGCTTAGTTGACTTCTATAAGTTGACAAAATAACTTTTCCCTGTTTCTAATACTTTGCCTTAATCTTCGGTTATTACTCCATTACTGTTCCCAATAGCAGTAAAGTGTTTTCCTTGTTTGTCTAAATTTTTCTAATCCTAAAATCTTTATTGAATCTATTATATTTGGCAAACTATCATTTTTTTCAGCCAGGTTATTATCATGAATTTCTACGGAAGCGTATTAGCGCCACACATTTTTTTTTTTTTTTTTCTTCCTATGTTTGCGTTATAACGCAAACCTTTGCGATATAACGCAAACCTTTGCGTTATAACGCAAACCTTTGCGTTTTAACGCAAACCTTTTGCGTTATAACGCAAACCTTTGCGATATAACGCAAACCTTTGCGTTATAACGCAAACATTTGCGATATAACGCAAACCTTTGCGATATAACGCAAACCTTTGCGATATAACGCAAACCTTTGCGATATAACGCAAACCTTTGCGTTATAACGCAAACCTTTTGCGATATAACGCAAACCTTTGCGTTATAACGCAAACCTTTGCGTTTTAACGCAAACCTTTTGCGTTATAATGCAAACCTTTGCGATATAACGCAAACCTTTGCGTTATAACGCAAACATTTGCGATATAACGCAAACCTTTGCGATATAACGCAAACCTTTGCGATATAACGCAAACCTTTGCGTTATAACGCAAACCTTTTGCGTTATAACGCAAACCTTTGCGTTATAACGCAAACCTTTGCGATATAACGCAAACCTTTGCGTTATAACGCAAACATCTTTATTTCAATTATTCATTAAGTTTTGTATATATGTCCGTCTGTCATTCATTTCGGATGTGATTTACTAGTAGATAAAAAAAGAAACATACAGACAAGGCCAAATCATTATAATAAATATGCATAGGAATAATGGAATAATTGAAGTGCAATTATACATAAATTAAGACTGATTTGTGCATCAGAAAAGTATATAATTTAACAAGAAAATAGATATAGTATATAGTCATATTAAAATTGAAAGATCAAAAATAATGTCATACAATTGTGAAACCTCCAAGTCAAATAGACAAAATGATCTTTCTGCTTTAAAATGAATTATTAATAAGGAAACATTTTTTTTAAATCTCAGAATATGATCAAGATTCTTTGATAGAAAGTCATTGAATTTTCATTTCAATATAATGAAGTATTTTTAAGATGCTTGGGTAGCAATTTGAATAGAGAGAACATAATTTTATTAATGAAACATCTTCATTCTATACATTTATTGCCAAAGGGTAGCTTGTTTGAATGTAACCTACTATACACAGTTCTCAAACGAGAGCTTACTTTGGAAGTATATTTATATTCGGTTATAGCTATATTAGCAGGGTTGATTTTTTTCTTAGGTATAACCTCAATTTACTCAATTTTCTTTGTAATATATATACTAGTTGTAACTTGGATATCGTTTTTGGGGACCTTATAGTTTGTTGTTTAGTGTGAGCCAATGCTCCGTGTTGAAGACCGTAATTCGGCCTATGATGGTTTACTTTTACGAATAGTGACTTAGATGGAGAGTTTTCTTATTGGCACTCATACCACATCTTCTTATATTATTATGCTCATTATTAGTCATTGATATGATCTAATTATTCAAGTAGTTTACTTTGCAATTACTACAAAGGTGATAAATTTTATTATATCCAGCCTCCTCCATTAATAACTACTGTTTCCTTTGAATCTTAAAGAAGAAATAAGATAAAACAAATGTTTGCGTTATATCGCAAAGGTTTGCGTTATAACGCAAAAGGTTTGCGTTATAACGCAAAGGTTTGCGTTACAACGCAAAGGTTTGCGTTATAACGCAAAGGTTTGCGTTATATCGCAAAGGTTTGCGTTATAACGCAAATGTTTGCGTTATAACGCAAAGGTTTGCGTTACAACGCAAACATAGGAAAAAAAAAAAAAAAAAAATGTGTGGCGCTAATACGCTTCCGTAAATTTCATTCACAAATTTTAGTTCTTTTTCTAATTTTTCAAATTCATATCCCTTTTAATTTATAATGTTCTGTAGTTTTCTCTTTAAATTCTATTTAAAACAGATACCACAAAATTGTATGGCTTTTTTATTTCCTAATTAGTCATATTAGTATTTGTTTTTATTTTGTATGATTCGTCGTTAAGAATAATGCTGTTAAATTTGAAATATCCTTTTTCTTTGTTCCCTTGACAATGATTAATTTTAAGTTAAATCGCTTAGTGAATTGTAACAGGTCTTATATCAGTGCTGAGTACTCTTGGTCTAACATATTGACTAAATAGAAAATAATTAATTCTACTAGGCTCTAACTTCTTCATTATTTTTCTTCTCCAGGTAAACAGCTTTTTTGGTGAACATTTCGATGGATATTCTTTATTTATCTTGGACACATCTGTGTCAATTTTAATGTGTTTAAATATGTCGATGGTCGCCATTTTGAAAAGCCAGAATAAAATTGTACAATAGTTATCAAAGGTATCAGGTGTGTTATTTTATACACCAAACGCGCAATTCGTCTACATGAGACTATTCAGTACCTCTCAGACCAAAATAGTTTGGAAGCCAAAGAAGCACAAAATTGAAGAGATATGGGGACCAAAAATTCCAAAAAGATGTTCCACATACACCTAAGGTAATCTATGTCAGGGATAATAAATCCTTAGTATTTCGAATAATTCATACAGTTTTATAAAAATGACCATATAATTGATATTCATGTCAACACAGAAGTGCTGACTACTGGGCTTTTGATATCCTAGGGGACGAAACTTCCACCAGCAGTAGCATCGATCCAGTTGTGAAAATAGTTATCAAAGGTACCAGGATTATAATTTGATAGAACGTGTGTTCAGTGAACAATTTGTAGTTTTACGAAATGCATGTACTGTCCTGTATTTTAGTTTGTAGCTTGCTCTAAAGTATTTTATTTCATATAATATATATATCTGTTTGCTTGTCTTCTACAATATATAGTCTGTATTATCATTTAGTGTTTTTAGTATGGATAAATAAGTTTACGAAAAGAAAGAGTCCACTTAACAACAACTGGTATGTTACATTAAAAATTGAACTGGACATGTTTATGTGAGATCATTTAGAGAGTGATCAATCTTGGTGCACTATTTTTTTCTTATACTGCTAAGTCATGGATTCGTTGCATTGTTTCCTCTTAATTTTGGCTTTCTATTGACACTTTCTTTGTTTTGTTTTTTTTTATATATTTAAGGTTTATATCATTTGGAACTTTCTTTTGGGTTATATGTTATTTGTTACTGAATATTGTTTTGGATCTTTTTGACATTTTTACAGTAAATCTTGTACATTTTGTAAAGTAGTGCTCTATTTCAGGGTATATTTGAACAATTTCATGGTGAAAATAATTCCCACATTTAAAATGAGTGTTTGAGAGTAAATTTCATGATTGAAATATTTGCTTCTGGACGTTAAGCAACAAACAATCAATAAATCATAATTAAAACGCTTAGAACTATGACAATTTCATTTAATGCAAGTATATATAAGACAATAACAATCAAAACCAAGGAGTAAACAAAGACTCACAAAAACCAAAGGACATTTACATCAACAGTTATAAATAATAAAGAAACAACACGAATTCCACTAAATAGTTATCAAAAGTACCAGGATTATAATTTAGAACGCCAGACGCGCGTTTTCTCTACATAAGACTCATCAGTGACGCTCAAATCGAAATATTAATAAAGCCAACCATCAAAGTTGAAGAGCATTGAGAATCAAAATTCCAAAAAGTTGTGCCAAATATATATAAGGTAATCTATGCCTGGAATAAGAAAATCCATAGTTTTTCGAAACATTCAAAGTTTGGTAAACAGGAAATTTATAAAAATGGCCATATGGTTGATTTTCAGGTAAAAAAAAAGTAAGAAAGTTAAACTTTATTTGGATTCGGCATATTGACAAACAATACAAACATAGGCAATGAGCTTTTCACCGAATATAAAAACATATGCAATAACAAATAAAACAAAGGCATGCAGCATGCAATAAATAATAAAAAGCAGTACCAAAAATTAACTCTAAGCAAATAGCATACACATGTATCTTGCAAAATACCAAAACTGTTTTACTCAAGAAATACACGCCAGGTTGTTTAACATTTATTGTTTATTATGATGTACGTTTCAACCTGAAATAAAGAACAAACCACATTTACTACATTGTAAGATATACACATAACAGAATAATATGTCTATAGTATGCCATGCATTGTCCGATGTATATTGTCACTTTAATTCAAACAAACTTACGCATTGACGAGCTCCAATATGTAAATAGCTTGAGCAAATAATTGTCAACATTTCTCTGTTCCGAGGTAAATTTAGTATCGGGGAAAGGAACGTAAATTACTATATCGCCTTGCGATACACTCCCCCCACGAACACTTCAGATTAAACAGTAACATTTGTTTGTTCTTCAACAGGAAGTAGTAAGACTAGTCTGTGCACTGAACGACGAATTTTTGTATCTGTGACATTTTGATAATCGGTTCCACTACCTCCTATGTTTTTGTAACGCACGGTAACATCACGAACATTTCCATCAAGACTCGGAATCGCCTCGTCAACCTGCCCCAGTTTCCATTTTCCACGCAAAGCATTGCTGTCTTGTACAAAAACCAAGTCACCTTTCTTGAGATTTCTATATGATGTATGCCATTTCTGTCTTATAATCAACGTATGAAAATAATCACGAATCCACTTTCGCCAAAATGAATTCACTACGTTCTGGATAAATGCATGACGGTTTCTTGTATTACAATCCTGATTGTAATGTCCGTTCGGAACTCGAATACTAGCTCTCCCGAGCAATAAATCATTCGGACATAGGTATGTCCCTTCATTCGGATCACAGTTCTTTGTACCTATCGGTCTTTCATTTAACACATTAGCAGTCTCAAATAATACAGTTTGCAATTCTGAAAATGTCATCACTGAATCCCCTATGGCAACATCAAGACATTTCTTAACAGATTTGATAAGAGCTTCGCTACAACCATTTTCCCATGGTGCATCAGCTGATTTTATTATATTCCATTGCATTCCTTTACTAGTTCCAAATGTTTTAATATCGTCCCAATCCCATGTATGCACAACTTGCTTAAGTTCTTTTCCTGCAGCAACTAACTGCGTTCCGGCATCAGAAATCATCATTCTTGGATATCCACGAATCGAGACAAACCTTCTTAGCGCAATCAAAAAACTGTTCTTATCATATCCTTCAACAAGGTCAACATATACGCCTCTGCTAGTCAGACAGTTAAAAATCACTCCATACGCTTTCCCAAATGTCCTTCTTTTGACTGTATCACGGATGGTATACGGTCCGAATAAATCTACTGCACAGTAGTAAAAAGGTGGCGATGGATTCAATCTATATGACGGAAGCTTCCCCATCTGCTGTGTCAAAGTAGTTTTGTTTCTTTTTCTACATGTCACACATTTTTCCTTGATCTGTTTTATGGTGCGCCTAACACCAGGTATCCAAAACCTGCTTCTAATCTTCGATAAAGTTGAATCAATTCCACCGTGATCCTCATAATGAACAGATTGTACGATAAGATTTGCTAAAGGGTGTTTTGATGGTTTAAGAACAAATTCCGTTTGGTTTCATGATTCCTTAATCCAATCAGCCATCCTCTGTCCGACAACAATGATTCCATCCTGTCTTTTATAAGGGCCTAGTCTCTGAAATAGTGTCATGAAAGTCTCAGTGATTTCTCCTTGTGCCTCTTTGACCCACATATGTTCTGCTTGCTTAATTGATTTGGTGTTTAACGTGTGAAATGTCCCTCTAAATGTTTTCTTTTTAATTATACTTAACACGAGTGCAGTCACACGGAGTAACTTTTCCAATCTTGAGAATCGGGATATATCAATATCGATAAGAGTAGGTGCTATCTTTACATGTCTCTTATCAATACATAGTGTCACACTGACTACGTCTGGAAGTTGTTTCGATTCTATAGTACTATCTTGTCTTGTTGGCCAACAATCGATAGACTCTCTCATGAATTCTTGACCTCTTTGCCATACAGAATTTTCATCCAAGATATCAGGCTGTGTTGGTCTAGTTACTAAGTCGGCTGGGTTAAGGTTCCCTTGAATCCAATACCAATCAGTAGGATCGGTAATACTTTGTATTTCCGCAACTCTCGTTGCAACAAATGTTCCAAATCCGTAGCTTTCTTTTTGGATCTGTGCTCGAACAATCATTGAGTCAGTTATATGAATTACCTTTACAAATTCCCAGTCCATTTCTTGAATGATTTTTTGTCTCATTCGAGCCGCAAGAATGGCTGCACAAAGTTCGAGTCTTGGAATAGATAACTGTTTTGTAGGCGCAATCCTATTCTTGGAAAAAAGAAGTCTAGTCTCATACTTATTGCCAGTTTGCCATCGAACATACGCACATGCTCCGTATGCCACTTGACTTGCATCCGAAAATATTACCAATGTCGGGCTGCCAATAGTGAACTCTGGTTTTAAGCGTCTCGGTACTTTAATGTTCTCAAGTTCAAACAAACCTCTGAAAAACTCAATCCATGTTGTGGTTAATTGTTCATCTAGTGGTGTATCCCAACCTATGTCTGACTTTGTACACATGCTTCGCATTAGAAGTTTGGCAGATAAAATATACGGAGTTACCAAACCAAGAGGATCGTAGATACTTGACACCTGACTTAGAACCGTTCGACGAGTCAAGTTCTGTGGGATATCGTCGATCTGTTGTGCATTTAAGTTAAAACCTGTTCGAACTCCCTTTCGCTTCGGCGAGAAGTTTAGCTTGACTTTTAATGTAAATGTATCCGACATTGGTTGCCATATCATACCAAGTATTTTCTCTTCATCTGTTCTGACAACGTTTAGTCCTTCCATTTCATCATTAGAATCTCCTGATACAATCCAATGTTTTATAGCAAATCCTCCTTTGTGGAGAATGTTGTCACAGTTTTGAATCAGGTTTTTTGCCTCCTTCATTGTTTCTTTTGACACCAAAATGTCGTCAACGTAGCTATTTTTGTTGATCATTTGAGCTGTATCTGGATATGTATGTGAACACATGTCAGCAGTCATTTGAAGTGCAATGGTTGCGATAGCACCGCTTGGTTTATCTCCAAATGTAACAGTTTGTAATACGTAATGGTCTGGTAGCTTACTTGAATCCATATCTCTCCACACAAACCTGTGCGTATGTTGGTCTAGTAGAGACAGGTTTACAGAATTGTACATTTTCGATATATCTCCTGCTGTGGCTACTCTCTCCTGACGAAATCTCAAAAGTACTCCTAATAGATCATTTATTACATTAGGTCCCTTTGCCCAGTATTCGTTGAGTACGTGTCCCATGTACGAAGCTGACGAATTGAAGACTATTCTGATTGGTGTAGATTTCGATTCTGGTTTTAATACTTCATGATGATGAATGTAATGTACTGGGCCTTCATATTGTTGAATTTTCTTTTCTGTCAATTTCCTGGCTACATTCCGTTTAACCATGTCTTCAATTTGATTTTGATACGACTCACTATATTCTTTTCCCATCTTATGCAAGCGTTTCTCCGTTGATAAGAGTTTAGCCTTAGCTGAGTTAACATTATTAGGCAATTCACTTGGACTCCTTTTCCATGGATACGATGCTTCTCACTTTTGACTTTCAGAATCATAATTGAGCCCGTTTCGTATCATTATTAACTCCCTCTCGTCCTGAATAGTATAGTTGTTGTTCCCGATTGGGCATTTTCCGCATTTACAGTTCCCACATTTAGGTGTGCAGCTAATTCCAAGACTTTCTATTTCATAGAATTTATCAATGCTTTCTTTAAGGGGTAAATTTTCAATTTGCATGTCATTAATATTATGTATTATTCCTGATGCATGATTGATTCTAATAGCATTGTTATTGACGTTTTCATAGGATTGTAACATAGTATGACTTCCTCGTAAGCAGTATCCGAATTGATTCTTCATCAGTTGCAAGTTCCCAATCTGATCAATCTTGGTAGGTAATAAGGCGCAACAATCAGTGCCAATCAAAAGTTCAATTTTACCTGTCGGTCTAACAATATCGCTTGTCTTGATGCCTCTGAACAAATTGACAACATTTTGAACATTTACTTTAGATACATCTGCCGTTATCTCGTCCATACCATATACCTTGATTTGCCAGGTTTCGCCATGAGCGTCACTTAATGGTAGAATGAACTCCTTACTTTGAATACTATCAGTGCTGTTTCCAACCTTTGTTACTGACAGTGTTACGTTACGTCCCTTTAGATTCAATTTTCCTGCCAATTCACGAGTAATCAAAGAAATGTTCGAACCTGGATCCCATAAGGTGGCCACCTGAATTCCGTTGCATGTAACGTTGCTCACCATTAAAATAACGTCTTCCCGACCACGATCATCATTAACAATGTCCATTGAATTGTGAAATGCCAAAGCAGATACTGGAATGCCATGAAGAGCAGGATGGTGATATTTTCCGCATTTTGTATGATCTTCATTGATTATGTCACAAGGATTTCGTCTGCTGCAATCACGAGATAAATGTCCAGTCTTGAGACAACTAAAGCAACACCCATTTTTCCGTAACAGTTGAACTTTGCTTTGTTCATCCAAATTAAAAAACGCATAGCACTGTCCAATATCATGTCTATCAGTTTCGTGATACCAACATTTTTTCTGATTCAAGGCCTTATTCTGATTTTGCCGATCGAATTTTCCATCTGTGTCCTGATTTGGTCTACGACGTTGAACAGCTTCAGTAACTTGAGCTAAACCATTAACCATCTGCTTCATGATAACCTGATTTTCCTTTAGAAGTACCTGAATTGATGACTGATCTTCTCCTACCTGCACAACATGAGCAGCACTTTTAATGCTTGTGGCACCTTCCCGTAAATCTGATTCAATGTACTCCATTGCATTTTTTTCTTCGAGTAGGAAATTCATAAAGTCTTTAAATTTGAGCGATCGGTCCCTTTGTTTTCGAATAGCCCATTCCCTTTTCTGAATTGTCGGTAAAAGTACCTCTATTTGACTCATCATAGTTGCAGTGTCCATTTCCCTTTCCATCTTCATTTTACACAAATCTAACCAGCATAGCTCAATTATATCTATTGTCTGTATGAACCCTTTATTGTCACCATCAGATACCTTTTTGAGCGATTTAAGTTCATATAAAACTGATTCAGCAATGCGCTCTTCTCTTCCATATTTCATGTCTAACCTTTTGAACATTGCAGTGAAGTTATCATCAACTCCTTGAACCGTTTTCAAAGCTTCTCCGGACAAACACTGTTTTAATGCAAAGGGATCCGGAGTCATTAATTTTGAGTAATCATTTCTAAAGCTGGGATACTCTCTTACATTTCCACTAAATGTTGGTGCCTCTAAACGTTTGACTTTAACAGTATTTGGATGTTCCTTTGTTGTGTTTACCTTTGATTTATCTTCTTTGTTTTTCCTATTTATCATGACTAAATCGGCTCTTGCGTCGCATAATTGACTGTAGTTCTTGTCCATATCGGAGTTAGCAGTGTTAATTATGTCTCCCTCTGTTTCATCATCAGAGTCAAGGATATTTAAATAAGCAGAATGTTCCCCTTCTAATTTTTCATATGCATGTTCCATGTCTTTAAGTATTTCCTGGAGAACCTCACCATTTTCTGTTTTAGTTTGTTCTTTGAATCTATTGAACACTCTGTGAAACTGACCTTTTGCTGTGCTTCGTTTCTTCTTCCGTAATTTTATCTTATTCAATTTATCTCCATCTTCAGGCTTGTCTTGTGAATCCATACTTTCTCTTGCGTTGAAATGTTTTACTCAAGAAATACACGCCAGGTTGTTTAACATTTATTGTTTATTATGATGTACGTTTCAACCTGAAATAAAGAACAAACCACATTTACTACATTGTAAGATATACACATAACAGAATAATATGTCTATAGTATGCCATGCATTGTCCGATGTATATTGTCACTTTAATTCAAACAAACTTACGCATTGACGAGCTCCAATATGTAAATAGCTTGAGCAAATAATTGTCAACATTTCTCTGTTCCGAGGTAAATTTAGTATCGGGGAAAGGAACGTAAATTACTATATCGCCTTGCGATACAAAAACATATATATGAAGCACTAAAACTTTTAAAAAAAATCTGTTTAAAAATTTTTTTTTAAATTTATGATTTATGAAGTAAAAATTCAAATCTTTCAAATTTTAAAAAGTAAAAAACAAAATTTCAGTTGCAAAGCATGCTGTTAATGAAACATAAAAAGCATAAATATTGTAACACAAAGTTATCTACAAGCAGAGCAAAAACATTCTGTTCCACTCCAGGACTGTATAAAACTCTTAAAATGAGAAGCTGTTAACAGTCCTGAAGTGGTCAGGTCAGTTATTCCAGAAAGAAGCAGCAGCAAAACTAAAAGATTTTTTTCCATATGAGGTAGTTCTTACCTGTGGTATATCCAAAATATTACTGTATCTAAAAGAATATTTAGTGTGTTTAATTTTTTATTAAATTTGGTAAACATACAGGAGCCAAATTATTTTTAATTTTATAAATCTCAAGTGCAATTGTCCTGATGCGTCTTACTTGTAGGGTTGGAACTTTTGCGTTCTCAAGAATAGTTTCAGAGGATGTTAAATAGTCGTCATATACAAATCTCAATGCTCTCTCTTGTATTTGTTCAAGTTTTTTAGAATTTTCATAGAAATGTTGACTACTGGGCTGGTGATACCCTCGGGGACGAAACGTCCACCAGCAGTGGCAACGACCTAGTGGTTTAAATAGTTATCAAAAGTACCAGGATTATAATTTAGTACGCAAGACGCGCGTTTTGTACACACGAGACTCATCAGTGGCGCTCAATTCGAAAAATTGGGAGTGAAATCAGGTGCTCGGGAAGGGTAAGCATTTCCTGCACCGCATACAGCACCCGTATTGTCTTTGTTTAGTTCGGTAATGATGGAAGGTTATTATGACTGAGGAAGAATATCACATATGATTTCTGACACACTTCTGTCATAATGGCCAATCAGCTCATAACTTTGTTTTACTGGTAAGTCTGTCTTTGCTTATCATTTTTGCTTCTAACAATTTCACTCCATATATTATAGTTTTTAAAATAACCCCCCAAGACAAGCTTTAAGTGGACATAAATTGCCATTGGGAATAAAAACTTCTTTAAAAGTCGATCAACAAATTTGGTAAGAAAAAGTGTGACGCTTGTATCGGTTTATTGAATAGATACAAAATTTGTTTACTACAAAAAATAAATCTCAGATGTACCGGTTTTGTTCGTAGGCTTTCTACCTTACTATTACATTAGTACAAGCATTTGTTAGTAATTGTGAACAAAAGATTCCTATCTTAACATTACATCATGATAGTTTTAAAGTGCTTATGCACTATTGTAATCTTTCGAAGGTCTTGGTGGGGGGTATTAAAAACAATTTGAACGAATATATCCCATACCAATAATCTTTTACTTACCCTATACGCTTTATCAATTTGTATTATATTTTCTTGCGATAGAGACTAACATATTTAATTTTAAGTTTAACTGATGGTTCGATACAAAGAAAACTATTATATCTTCACATCTTATTGTTTAATTATCCCAATAATTACTGATTTTGCATAACCTTTTAATTTTGAATGATGATCATAAACTATGGCTGATTATGTTATTTAATATGCAAGCATTTACGAAAAGAGTATAACAATTCATATATTTTACAATGACATCACTTCATTTTGATGTTAGAGTTTCAATCTTGGTATGCTAAGGTTTACTAAGATGGCACTCCTTTAAGCCTGTTAATTAAAGATAACAATCACTTACAAAATACAAACTGATGCAGAACAATAGCAAAACAAAGATAAAGGAAGTCTTGAAGTGAGGCATTGTCCGGAATAATAATTTCGCAGAATAAAACACTAACACTCCTGTTTATACAATTAAAAACCAGCCAATCTCAAGTCATTTTATTGAACCCAAAATATCTTACAAATATTGATGATAGCAGAGAGATCATTGTGAGTTACAAATATAGGTTCAAACAAAATGTGGCGTATCTACATCGACAACAAGGAAGACATAATGCCTGTGTTTGTGCATGGTAAAAACTTACACTGGATGTATATTCCCTTGCATTATAAAAACAATCATAATCCACTTTAGAAAAAGCCGGACATTATCCGCATCAATTATAAAACGTGGACCACGGGAGGATTTTTCGTGCATACTCTTATATGTGTGTGCTATTCATGAGCTTTTCCATAAGTGACTTATGTTATATAAAAAAAAACTAATAAACTGTGCGACTGCAATTGGCTGGTGGTCAGCAAGATGATAGATACACCCATTCGATGATATTCTCAGAAATCCAGACACTAAACGAAGTCTTTGTCCTATGATTTATAGTCATACATCTCCCTCACCACCAGAGAAACTTTGTGATAAAACTAGAATCAGTTTTGGTCAAAAGTAACCAAAAGCAGTTTAATAAATAAATGAAATTTCGATGTTTTTTTAGATGACAATAACTCAATGTGCGCGTTTAAAGCCTATTTTTAAATGACATGCATTAGCTTGTTCAAAACCCCCCAAAAATAAAGCCAAAATGTATGAGATTTTTTGAGTTGGAACCTTAGTTTTCAAATAATATATTAATTCATCAATAGTTAATTCATAAAAGGATCCCATTTTTCAGTTAAACTCAAAATGCATATAACAATTTTCATTTATATAAAATGTATTCAGTCCAAATCATGAGTAGAAAACGTGTTAAAATATTTCAAACAAGATGAAACGTTAATATTTTGTGATTCTAATCATTTATGTCGTTTTATTTGTGTTTCTCTTTTATTTTATACAAACATAGTAATAGAAATAAATCACTGAAAAAAAAACTTAAATGGATAAGCTTGAGGATGTATACC
The DNA here is from genome assembly GCA_019925275.1 of Mytilus edulis. Classification (NCBI taxonomy): domain Eukaryota; kingdom Metazoa; phylum Mollusca; class Bivalvia; order Mytilida; family Mytilidae; genus Mytilus; species Mytilus edulis. The sequence goes on from CM034359.1 coordinate 84,761,263, forward strand.
TCTAAGGAGCCAAAAATTTCTAGAATTAAACTTTTTTTCTTAATCTGATATTTTGGTTTATATGACTGTAAAATAATAATTGGTAAAGAAAAAATCATATAGTAGTGTGCTTCTTTTTTTGCTACAACCATTTGAAAGTACCAAATTTTGATGATTTTCCCATTTTTCATCAATTTTTACCCATTTTCCACGATTAAACTTTTTTTTATACTCTCAATAAAAATGAGTTGGACCAATCTGAATAAATTCACCTAAAAAACTATAGGTAGATGTTAATATAAGAAAGTTTTATCATATTTTGATGCTTTTTGTGTCAAATTTACCGTGTTGTCAATTTTGGAAATTTGTGATTTTTCTCTTTTTGAAGAAGAAAATGCATATTATTTCAACTTCCTTGTTATAAATGATTGAAAAAATACATATCTAGGAAATTTGAAAAGAAAAAGTTATAAGGGACGTTTATGTTTCTGGTAAAAAAAAATGTTGTTCCCATCACCAATTTCTCTCAAAATTTCAGCTTAAAAGACTGGCTTAGTTAGTAATAAAATTTTACTATTTCATTACTCAAAAACTACTTATGGGAAATACACAATTCTTTCACAGAGTTAAGTTTGATTATGATTATTATCAAATGCATTGCTATTTTCCACTTGTATCACACATTTTGGCAATAATTCCAGAACGATATTTCAATTAGACTGCATGAGACTGAAACGTCAGAAAAATACATCCTTAAATGTACAGTAAAATGATTGATGACATAAATTGATGAGTTATACAAAATTCATGTCAAAGATATTAAAACCATATAGAATTAGTATTGTCTATTTGAGGATGAAGGACGAATGACAGATCTATTTTAGAATCGAAAACGTTACATTGTAATGTTGACAATTTAATGACTATTGGTCAATGTACAATGAGGTATATGGGAATTCACCACGGGGAAGTAATATCAATTTCTAAAAATATTTAATGAAATAAAATCATAAGCCAAATAAACTATTAATGTGGATGCGAGAAATATATATAAACTGTCACATTTTAGTGTAGGTTGATAGCTTTGAGCAAAATAAGCATTTTCAATACATAGATTCGTGTACATTCAAAAATATCTTATTAGTGCCGTTATAAAGTAAAATTTTTGAGATTGCCATTTGGTGCTTTCCTGCTAATTATTCGGTATTACGGAATTCGAGAAAAGATTGGTCAGAATAATGTTTTTGGATAAGGTAACATGTCTTCCTGTGGAATATGTCCTTACGAACCATCAGGTTTCAGATCTGCCTCCGCCTGTCGGTTTTCCTAAGCAGGTTTAATAGTCATAAAGCTTTAATATGTTCTCATCTTTAATACGCATTCAAACTGATGTCAGATGATAAACCTCCATTCATTATTTTCATGGATTTTTTAACTATTTGTACTGATAAAGATATAGAATAAACAAAAATGATGTCATTCATAAAACAATAAAAAAAAATCAAAATAACTATTTTGATCTGAGCGTCTGGCGTATCAAATTATAATCCTGGTACCTTTAACTATTTACATCACTTGATCGATGCCACTGCTGGTGGACGTTTAGTCCCCGCGGGTATCACCAGCAAAGTAGTCAGAGCACTTCGGTGTTGACATGAATATCAATTATATGGTCATTTTTTTAATTTCCTATTACAAAACTTTGATTTTTTTCAAAAACTAAGGATTTTCTTATCCCAGGCATAGATTACCTTACCTATATTTGGCACAACGTTTTGGAATTTTGGATCCTCAATGTTCTTCAACTTTGTATTTGTTTGGTTTATAATTATTTTGATATGAGCGTCACTGATGAGTCTTAGGTAGACGGACGCGCGTCTGGCGTACTAAATTATAATCGTGGTACCTTTGATAACTGATTACCATGTCGTCTTATATCTTTTCGTATTTTATTGTATCATACTGACCTGAATTTGAGGAAAAGAATAATCTTCTTTGTGAAACCCTATTTTTATAGGTGTTAGCATTATCAGCTAAGTTACCTTGCTGTTGAAGCTGTAGCAGTAAGTACATTGATAACTGCTTGAGTGTAATGCATGTATTTTCAAGTGTAATTTGATTGTGACCCGGCTTGATTCCGATTCATAAGGATAATAGATTAAAAGGTATAAAACTAATAAACTAAAACAGTATCAAATTGAAGGTTATTGATCATAACTTTGGTTTACTTGTAGTTCTAGCTTTGCATAACATTTTTTCTTTCTAACAAACAATTTCACTCTATATATTATAGTTTTCAAAATAATCACCCAAAACAAGCGTAAAGTGAAAATAAATTGTAGTAGGGAATAAAAATAATCTTTAAGAAGTCGATCTACAAATTCGGTAATAAAATGTGTGACGCTTGTATCAGTTCATTGAAAAGATATTGAGTAGACTTACTACCTTACTATTACATAAGGACAATTTTGAATCGGATATTTGATGTGTTTCCCTCAGTTTTAGTTTGTAACCCGGATTTGTTTTTTCTCAATCAATTCATAAATTCCGAACAGCGGTATACTACTGTTGCCTTTATTTAAGCACTACTGTAATCTGTCCTTATGGTCTTGGTGAGAGATTAAAAACAATTCGAACGAATTCAACCCAAAAATAATTATCTTTTAGTTACACTATACTCTTTATGTATATAAAACTGATGTAGAAACTATTTTAAACAAACGAAAATTCAAAGAATCAAGAGACTAACTAAAGGGTAGATTGTGTACAGGCTTGAAAAAGAAGCAATGAATTCGTAACCAAGGAGCAGAACAAAGCCCCAATGAAGTCTTACAGTGCAAAACCTTTATTGTTAATTTTGAATGAACAAAAGGTTCCTACCTTAACATTATATCATGATAGTTTTAAATTGCTCAAGCAATACAGTAATCTTTCTAGGGTCTTGGTGGGATATTCAAACAATTTTAACGAATTTAACCCCAAAACAATAATCTTTTAGTTACCCTATACTCTTTATCAATTTGTATTATATTTTCTTGTAATAGAGACTAAAATATTTGATTTGAAGCTAAAATATCCCAACAATTGCTGATTTCATGAATCCATACTAGCACACATGCATAACCTTTTATTTCAAATATTGATTTTTAAACATAGCTGATTATGTTATTCAGTACAAAAGCATTGACGAAACGATATCATAAAACAATTCATATATTTCTCACCGACTACCCTTCTCTGGGAGGTTAAAGTTCCTGTCTTGGTATGCGAAGGTTCACATAAAAAGCACTCCGTAAAGCCTGTCAATAGAAGTTTAAACACATTAAAACAAATACCAACAGATGATGCAATTATTTAAATAAAATAACAGAGGAAAGAATTAGGGATTTATAGAATATGTTTAATATTTGCACGTTGTAGAAAATTTTAGCAAATGCGTACTTAACAGCATTTCAAAATAAAAAGGACGTCTTTTATGAGGCGTGTTTTAGAATAATACAGACACAGAACAAAACAATAAAACTCTTGTTTATAATTACGAAACCACCTAGGTAAAAGCTAAAAGTAATTTTATAAAATCTATATATTCTTATAAGAAGAAATATATTTCATGAATAACAAAATTCCAAAAATACAGCGGTCGAAGAAATGAGATGTATCTACATCGACAACGAGGGCGACATATTGCCGTTTTTCTTTTTTGGTATTGACCCACCTTGGATTAAAAAAAGGTATGATAATTCATTTTAGCTACAGCCGGAAATTATCCACATCAATGTTAAAATGTTCCTCTTTTAGGGAACCACGTATAGATCAATCGTGCTATACTCTTTTCAGGATATGCCTTTCAAGGGATTTTCCTTGAGAGACTAGTGAGCAATTAAAAAAAACTGTTCGACTGGAGATGGGTTTGTGGTCAGGAAGAGAATAGATAATGAAATTGAGAATGGAAATGGGGAATGTGTCAAAGAGACAAAAACCCGACCAAAGAGCAGAAAACAGCAGAAAGCCACCAATGGGTCTTCAATACAGCAAAAATTTCTTGCACACGGAGACTTGCTTCAGCTGGACTATATACAAATAGCTGTATTAGTTCAGTAATAATGAACTTCATAATAAACGAAATATATAAAAGAAACTTTAATACTAGACTAACAAATGCACGAGGCTTCTGTCTCGGGACAGGCGTAAAATGCGTCGGCAGGATTTTTGAAATAACATATTAAGTCATCACTTGTAAAGGGAAACAAAAAATCCCTTTTATCTAGTTAAGTTATCTCGGTAAATTTCGGCAGTATATCTGGAAATTCTTTATTATTTACGAATATGAAAATTTGTCGAGATAATGGTACGTGTTGATTAATCAATTAAATGCAATTTAAACGGGTCGTTTCTGTGCTTGATAATAAACTGATTCATAACAGTACAAAACCAACAATGTGTGCCCATAGGAATACTAACAATCTCTGGATACACTTTGTTTCCGAAACGTACATCAATATTATGAAGGATTTTCTTTTTAAAAAAACAGCTTCAATCATCTTTTGTTAAAACATATATATTATTAAAACATTCAGATGTGCATGGCTTGTAAAACTATATTAAAACTTTTTTAACTCATTGTAACTCTTAAACTTTTGATTATTCTTGCCTATTTTATAACAAATATTTCAAGTGACGTACAATGACGTAAGTTCCGGTTTAAGTAATTTAGGTATTTTCCTAACTGGTAAATTGTAAACCAAAATTGTAAATGGTAAATAAAATCGGTTAATTATCTAAATTTGGCAATTTAGGAATTTTCCTAAATGGTAAATGGAAAACCAAAATAGTAAGTGGTAAACCAAAGTGGTAAATTGGTTTACCTAAGTATAAATACAGTGTAGAATACAGATTAGTCTTCAGCACGATTTTATCCTTTGACAATTAACACTCGCTAGTTTGAAGCGATTTGGATATTCGAATAGATACCATAAATCAGGCCGAGTAGTAAACAGACAGTCAATACTATTACAATCTCAGAAAAGAGACTTCGTCCGTAAAATGTTAAGTTCTTTTAATTCCTTCACAGGTTGCATTGAGAGAAGAACTTCCAGAGGGAAACTTTATCTTTTGTCATTGAATTTGATTTACCATTTGCCGATTACCAAATGTTACTAGTATATGCGTATGAAAGGGTGTTATCATCATTCAACCAATTATAAATCTAACATCTGTCAATTTCTAAAAAAAAAAATCTACGCCATGTAACAAATCGGCTTTTTTTTATCTCCAATTAATGTTTGGTTTTGATTGTTATTGTCTTAACACTGAACTGACTATCATAGATTGGAGGTTAAAATTGCAGTCCTTGTCATAAGGTACTCTTAGGTCTCACTCATTTCGTTAATAAAAAAAATATAAGATACTAGTTCTAATGTTTATTACCTTGTAGAAACAGAACGATATTTTGGGCTATCTAAAGTCGACAGACTGGAAATGTGTTGTATTGAAGGCATACAACCCATCATAAAGACATATTATGTCTACGTAGAGAGAAATCGAGGAAGAACGATTGGTGCTGTTTGTGTAAGGTAACACCAATCACCGTAGGCTGGTTCCCGCACATTTACAAATCTCTCATAATCCATCTTTGTTGCAGCCGAGCATTTTCTGCATAAATTACCAACCTACTGTGAAAGTACTTTTATTCGTGGGGTACCAATTTTCGTGGTCTTCGTGGGTGACTTTATCCACGAATTTAAGTGTCCAACGAAATAAAACAACCAATGTCCAAATCATGTCATGGACAGATATCCATGTAGATGAACATGATGAAGGTTTGACTACTGTAATGACCTAGAGAATTTATTTAAAAACGCCAAATCTGAGAATATAGACAATAACTGTTTAGTGTCTTTAAATATCAGCTGTATTTGTACGAGGCTAGGAAACAAGGTGTATGCGAGCTTTTAGCGAGCTACAACACCTGTTTCGAGCCGAGTACAAATACAGCTGATATTTAAAGACACTAAACAGATATTGTCTTTATCCTGCAATTAATTCTGTATATTGTTTGTGTTTTGAAAGACACAAAAACTAACTTATTTAGCATTTATTTTCGATTTGTGAACCCTTGAGGCCCGCGTAGTAATATCAAAATCACACATTACGCTGAAGACGGGTTCGCAAAAAAAGAATCTCGAATGGTCAACAATAATACATCGCTCAAGATGAATAATTATCTATTTTAACATGACAACTATTTTCAATAGTAAAAACAAATAACAAAACATTGTCCAATTTGGAACAGAAGTGTACGAGTTGTCCTACGCTTCAGACTTGACATAAAATTTCACTAAACATGCATGCTGAAATTGACATGGTTGAATTTTGTAACACAATCATACACATTCAAGTTTTGAAATCGACAATTGTCATCTTCAATGGAATGCAACGGGAATGCACATTCTGAGGTCACACAGGTTCAAACAATACTCAGTCCGGCAGTGGACGGGAGCTTTAACGCGATATCTGTATAGTATACAGATACAGCATAGCGATATCTGTAGGGCTGTATCTGTATAGCAGGACACCCAATTGCAGGATAAACTATAATACTGAGACTACTATAAAAATACTGTGTTATAGTAGTCTCAGTACAATAGTAGTCACAGGGCAAATGAACTATGAACTACAACTACATGCAGGATTATATCCATTTAATACTGTACAACTTTTTATCTTTTAATTCTCATACACTATTTTTGATCGATGAAAGTCAGATTTTCCGTATTGATACGCTAGTATGATAGAGTGTTCATTGTATATCCCCATAGTTCTCTTACATATGGGAAATACTAATTCCATGCTGGGCTTGAATTGATTATGATAAGAATTATTTTACAATTCAAGATATGTTTGATTATGTTACTGTTTTCTAAAAGTGACATGTTTATGGCCTAATTAACACATTTGATGGTCCTTAATCTGTTGATCACTTTATCTTGAGTTAATTAGTGTTTTCACTACGATTTATACGGGTCAATGTTTACTTAGCAATTTCCTTCAATACAGACTCAGTGTAGCCGTTGTTTCTAAAGACTTCAATTTTTCATTTTTTTTAGAAAACTAAAATCCACGAATTTCAAAACCCACGAACATGTAAATATTCCTGAAACCACGAAAATTGATACCCACGAATTAAAGTACTTTCACAGTATGTGAAATATTCAGTGTTTTATAATCGTTAGAGTATAATGGTAGATGGCATAACACAATGTGTGACTTGAGAACGGCTTGTTATAAGCAAGACGCTATAAACACCATTTATAGAAATTTCGATATTGAGATGTAATTAGACATAATTTGCCATTCACGTCAATATAACTTTAAGGGTGGAAATGGGTGAATTCTGGGAATGCAAGCAAGGCCTTTGCCTAACTGATTGGTCTGTAGCTAATACCATGCAAGTTGATTCAAAACTAATTACTTCAGTAGACCTACAATAACACTTAATAATCATAACTGTCACTGATGAGACAAATCAAAAATAAGGAAATGAAACAACCATAGACAAAAATGCCGAGACCAAATAATTGATTCAAAATAAGTATGTGCTTTTAATTAGGAGCGTATTGGATGCGTCTATTCATTTAATCATTACCTCATGTATTTCATGATAACAAACAAATAGTATATAGTATATTAAGTCATCTGCTCTTCATCTTAGAACTTGTTTGGCTTTATAAATATTTTGATATGAACGTCACTGATGAGTCTTGTGTAGACGAAACGCGCGTCTGACGTACTTAATTATAATCCGGTTACATTTGATAATTATTTATACGTGTACCATAAGTACTACACTCGTATGCACTGTATGCACTTATAAATATACAAGATGCTCTTCATGCATGTCAAATTTGACAAACCAACGTTTACATGAAAAGCCGATTTTACGCAAATCATACAACACTTAAAAAAACAACCATTGTTGTTCGCTTGGTACAATGACAATGAAATATTAATGAAAAATCCTATCCTGTACATGTTGTGCAGGATTTCAGTTACAAATACCACATGTATAATGATATAAGTTTTATCATTATGCTCTATTTCTTGATTGACAACCTATTTGTTACGTTCGGAGGACGTGTTTTTCCTTGGATTTCAAATATTTTGGCCACGAGCATCACTGAAGAGACATGTAATGTAGAAATTCGCACCTGGTGCAAGAAAATTGGTACCGTTAATTTTATTACTACCACTGGGTCGATGCCTCTGCTGGTGGACTATTAGTCCCCGAGGGTATCACCACCCCAGTAGCCAGTACTTCGGTACTGGCATGAAAATACGGATTTTTGTGTTATTAAAATTAGCTGTTACAAAATGATAGAAATTATTATAAATAAAGGAATGTATCTCCCTCATGCAAAGCTCTGATTCCATTCACGGATTTGGCTATACTTTTGGACCTTTTTGATTATAGCTCTTCATCTTTTATATAAGCTTTCGATTTCAAATATTTTGGCCACGAGCATCACTGAAGAGACATGCATTGTCGAAATGCGCATCTGGTGAAAGAAAATTGGTACCGTTAATTTTAAACAGACTATCCACTAAAGACCAAAATGACACAGATATTAACAACTATAGGTACCGTACGGCCTTCGACAATGAGCAAATATCATACCGTATATCAGCTATAAAAGGCCCAGTTCATTTACTTGCATATTTTGCAAGTTAATAAAACACATAGTTACAAAGCATTTAATGGACCACCTTAAACGTAACAAAAATTGAGATTGTCAAACGACTGCAATAAATATCACAATACAAGTAGTGTAACAAACATGCTCACCACATTAGTAGCATAAAGCAATATCACAAACATACTGAACTCCGAGGAAAATTCAAAAGGTAAAGTTCGTTATCAAATGGCAATCAAAAGCTTAAACACATCACACGAGCGTAGACTACGCTCATTGATAGTGCTTTATATTATGTCATATCATCTGACATACTCATTAAAACAGACTTAATAGTTGTAAATTTCTGTGTCATTTAGTCTCTTGTGGGGAGTTATCTCATTGGCAATCATACCACATCTTTTTGTATATGTCAAGAAATATATATTTTGCTGAGTGATTATACAACAGTAACAAGATTGAAAATAAAAACAAAATTCAATTATTCATATACTTAAACGATAGTTGAATAAAAATTGTATATGTTTTTGATATTTATCAAGATCTACCTGTTTGATATATTTTTTGAAAAAGTAGTCAAAACGTCTTTCATTTCATAATTTTTTTATATATTGAACAGTCATGTATTGGTGATGTACACAAGTTATCATACGTTTGTTTTCCAGTGTAAAGTATTAGTCATAATAAAATAATAATTATAATTTTCCAAATTAAAATTTTCATCGGACATGTAATTTGTTTTTTTTCAATCAAGTCCTAGATGTTGACTTCCTTTACCAGTGTTTGCTTTTTGATTGACGTACTGTTGTTTCCTGTATTGCATTTATGTCGTCGTCTGAAATTTGAAAAAGAGTGTTTTCTTTTTACCAAACGTGAATGAAAGATTGACGTTATCACTGTTCACTTCACAAATAAGTTTCCTCTGGCTTCAACTTATTGAAACAGAAAATAGTGTAGTAAAAAGGAGGACTACACAAACAAGATTGTAATGGTCTGTTTGGCCCATACATGCAGCACAGCCAAACTGGTCTCTATAATAGCAATCTTTTAATGTATATTCAAACATCAACTTTTCGCTTTTCATTTCGGAACTATATTACGATTTGCATAAAAAAATATTTCTTTTCGGTTCCCAGTCGCAAGTAATTTAGAAATCTGTTGTTTAACAATTGCTTATTTGTAAGTCGAAGAATCGTCCCCGTATTTTCTAGATATCTATCTTTTGGTCTTAAATCTTTAGTCTGAATGTTTTCTACCTCAGGCATAGATTACCCTAGCTAAATTTAGTCCTTGTATCTATGATGAGTTTGTTTAATAATTGTTTCCATCAAAAGAAAATATCATAGTATAAAATTTCTTTGTTAAAATAATATCTCAACTATTGATTTCGAATTCAAAGTTAATACACAACTGCATATTGTATTCTAAATGTTTTTTTAAACGTGGTTCATTATGTAATTTAATATAAACCCGTTGACATAACAGTATTTTCTTACAATTTTAAAAATGTACACTCACTACCCTTGAATTGAAGGTTTAAGTTGTCGTATTTATTATTCTATGGTTCACTGATATAGCGTTTTGTGAAATTCGTTGATTAAAGTAAAATGAGAAATACTGAAAATGCCAACAGCAATTGACGCTATTTGTAGTAAGAATTATGAAATTGATTTGAGGTTGACCTTGTGTAAAAGCTTCAGAAAAAGCATTGAAACGATATTCAAAAGCAAATATATTTTGATAAAGGGGTATCCGGTATTTAAAAAACAAAACAGAACAAAGCATTAACATTTTCTGTGAACATCGGGAATAGTTTATTATCGGGCCTTTGAATTGTGTAATAATTGTAATTTTGAGGCTTTTTGTAGCTTTCGTTGCAGAATTAAATATTTGCTCGTTACTAGGCTTACAGCCGCTAACTTTTTGGCAAGGCGTTTCCACCCTGGCAATTTTACACCTCTCATTATTTTTATAAGGGTAATCATCCCGAAAAGAAGTGGATCAAATTTTTGATTAAATTACATTAACAACTTTATTTTACCTGTAGATTTTTTTATTAGTAACAACTTCCTCTTTATATTATTCATTTCATAATAAATGCAAAACAGCTAAATTTGGGCATCAATTTTCTTTCGCGAAAAAAACTCCTGTAAGAAGTCGATCACCAGATTTAGTCAGACAAAAGTGTGAAGCTTGTGCATGATTTCTAGTAAATTTAAAGGCTAATAATCAAAATGTTTTTCCAACACTTTTTCAAATGTACTCAATGTGTTTCCTGATTTAGAATAATCATTGACAAGTTCAAGTCGCTCATTCAAAACTGTTACATTCCTTAAGATATTGATAAAAAAAGAAACCTTGGAACAAGTACACTTTAAGAAATATTCTATGGGTAACCCTGTGCTCTTTAACACTTTATATTTCATCGTCTTGTATTGGAATCGTACATCTTTAGTCTAAATGTGTAATAATGGTTTCAAACAAAAGAAACTATCATATTTAAAAATTTCTTTTTTTAAATAACCCAATAACTGTTGTATAAGACTGATATTATATAATACAAATGGTGTATAAAACTGATATTGCTAGAAACAAGTTAAACACTACATTTTTTATTCCCAGAGGGTATCACAAGCCCAGTAGTCAGCACTAATGTGTAAACTTGAGTTATCATTGATATGTTCATGATTATAAATTAACTGTTAACAAAACTTCAAATTGTTGAAATACTAAGGCTTTTCTACTTCAGGAATAGATTATATTAGCTGTATTTGGCAAAACTTTTAGAAATTTTGGTCCTCAATGCTCTTTAACCTCATACATTTTTGGACTTCCTAACATTTCTGGATTCGAGTGTCACTTATGAGTCTTTTACGCGTATGGTGTAAATACAAAATTTAGTCCTGGTGAGTTTAATTATAACTATTCCATATTCCTTTTTTCAATGGAAACAACAAAAGCATTTATATTTATAAATATATAAATCAAAAACTTCTCATTCAATCAATTTTATTAATGTATACGTGAACTTCTTAATTTATATTCTATCTTATCAGACAGTGTCCAATTTTAAACATTTGACATATTTATATCATGTTTCTATAATGGGTGCTTGCTTCATTATCATACGTACAGATACTGTTAGACCTGATCTACCACAGCACTGTCTGAATAAGTGGGAATATTCTTCACTGGTATTTTCAATATATATCGTGCATCCTTATACATTCCTTCTGATCTTGATAAAAGATTTTCTAATTGTTATCCTTTAATCTTTAACACTTTGTATCTAAATGTCTTGTGGTGGAGTCGTAAATCTTTAGTCTAAATGTGTAATAATGGTTTGAAACAAAAGAAGCTATCATATGTTAAAACTGCGTTGTTAAAATATCTCAATAATATAGATTTCATAAGTGATTACACACCTGTGCACCCTGGTTTACTGAATGTTGATTTTCTAACTTTTTTTATTATGTTATTCAATATATAGGCATTTGCAATACAGTATTTTATTACAACTTAAATATTTAAAATCACTACCCTTAAATGTACTTTAAAGTTGCCGTCTTTAGTATGCTATGGTTTACTTATATAGCATTCGGTTTTTTACCAAAAAAATCACAAAAAAAGCCGACAGGAATTAAAACTATTTATAATAAGAATTAAGAAATCGAAATCGATTTAAATTCACTATTGTGTACAAGCAGTTGAAACTCGTATTGATTCGAAACCCAAAGGCAAAATCTTCAAATGAAGTATAATCTGGATATGATAATAACGATACAGAACATAACAGTAACATTCCTGTTTAACAAAGAAATAATAAATTATACAGCTTTTGGATTCTGTTATAATTGTTATTCTGATTACATTTATGGCTTTCTGCGTAATATTAGTTTTGTTCATTGTCTGAGGCGGTACAAAAACTGATAACTTTTTTTTTCTCATTCGGCTGTCTTAATAGCAAATATGCGACATCATAAATTTAACAGGTGTAAATATCCCACAAATTAGTTAAATTTTTTTACTAAAATTATTAATAATTTCATTTTAATTAAAGATCAGTCCTTGCTGATAATTTTCAACAAGTACGAACTTCCTCTTTTGATTATCAATTAATTATTGCAAAAAAAGCTATCTTTGGGAATCAACTTTCATTCGATAAAAAACACAACTATTAGAAGTCGATCCACAAATTCATTTAGACGAAGGGTTAAGCTTGTGGTTGATTATCAAGGAAATTAAAAAGCTAATAATCACCATATTATTAAAACACCTTTTCAAATGTACTGAATATGACAGTCCACTATCGACTTCAAACATACATAATGACAAACTCCTGACACTTATACATAACTGTGACACTCCTACGAATCCTGATAAGAAAAAAAAACTTCAAACTATTTCACTCAACAAAATATTCTATTGGTTATCCTATACTCTGTATCACATTGTATGTTATTGTCTTGTGGTGGAGTCGTAAATCTTTAGTCTAAATGTGTAATAATGGTTTGAAACAAAGGAAACTATCATATGTTAACACTTTTTTGTTAAAATATCTGAATAACATAGATTTCATAAGTGATTACCCACCTGTGCACCCTGGTTTTCTAAATGTTGATTTTATAACTTTGTCAATTAATTAATTCCAGATATAAGCACTTGCATTACAGTATTTTATTACAACTTCAATATTTAAAACCACTGCCCTTGAATATATGTTAAAGATGCCGACTTAAGTATGCTATGGTTTGCTAATACAGCATTTTGTAAAAGTAATTCATTGAAGTAAAAAATTACCAAAAGAAGCCAACATGAACATGATAAATTAAAACTATTTGTAGTAAGAATTAAGAAATCAATTGAAAGTTACTATTGTGTACAAGCAGGAGAAACTCGTATTGATTCGAAACTCTATGGCAAAGTCTTAAAATGAAGTCTAATCTGGATATGATAATAAAAAAATAGAACAAAGAAATAATGAATAAAAGAAATAATGAGTTATATTGCCTTTGAATTCTGTTATAAAATGTAATTTTAACGACTTTTATAGCTTTCTACGTAATATTAGTTTTGCTCATTGTCTGAGGCGGTACGAAAGCTGCTAATTTTTTTCTTGTTTTGCTGTGGCCAAAAGCTGCCTTATTGGTATTTATGACACCTCATTATTTTCATAGTAGTTAGACTTCTAACTAAATTTATTATTAATTTCAATTTACTTCTAGATCTGCCCTTGCTGATAATTTTTAACAAGTAAGAACTTCCTATTTATATTATTTATTTCATAATAAATGCAAAAAAGCTTAATTTGGGCATCAAATTTCATTCAGGAAAGAAAACTCCTGTAAGAAGTCGATCGCCAAAAGTGTGAAGCTTGTGCTTGCTTTGTAGTAAATTAAAAGGCAAATAATAAAAATGTTATTTTAACACGTTTTCAAATGTACTGAATGTGATATCCTGATATAAAATAATCATTGACTAGTTCATGTCGCTCATTCAAAACTGTCACATTCCTTAAGATCTTGATAAAAAAAAAAATTTTTAACCCTAACCCTAACCTAACCCTGGGTACCCCTGTACTCGTTAACAGTATTTAATTTTCTTGTGGTGGAGTCTTAAATCTTTAGTCTGAATGTGTAATTATGGTTTCATTCAAAAGAAAATATCATATTATAAAATTTCTTTGTTAAAATATCTCAATAACTATTGATTTCGTAATTGATTACACACCTGCATACTCTAATACTCTAAATGTTGATTTTAAAACATTATTAATTATATTATCTCATACAAAGACATGCACATAACGATATTGGATTACAATTTAAAATTTTACACTAGCTGTCAATGAATTGAGGTTAAGGGCATACGCTACAGTTTTGATACCGTATTTACAAATTTCCATATAGACTTTTTTATACCTGATTAAATCAAATATGTAATAAAAATTATACCTTCATGTGCTACTTTTTGAGTAAAATGAGGTCGAAATTTTGTATATTTGCTCAAAATTCGGATTTGTGGCCGTATTTTCTCTTTCAAAAGAAATACATAACTTTTTTGTTTTAAAAGATAAACACAAATTGTTTTTTTGTTAAATAATTTGTAATTTCTGTATTTCATAAGTCTCCTAATCATTTATACATTTTTCATTCAGAAATAACTCATGTTTATCAAATTTTCATGAATATAGAATAAAACATCATTTTTTGCTGTATATTTATCAAATTTAAAAAAAAATGCACTATTTACGTCATGAAAATTTTAATAAAAAAAAAGGGGTCATGGACTTTTTTCTATAGTTTATTCTTTTAATTCAAGTTTTAGGTATTTTGTTATGTTATATATTGGATAAAGACAATAGTAGTCTTTAGCTGTTCGATGGTCATTTATCATTTAAAGGTGGTATGGGATCGGAGTCTAAAATAAAAATGATAGAATTTGTTCATACTTTTCCAAAACATAGTATCTATTGAAACATGTTCAAAATATAATAAAAATGATAGGTCACCGCTTAAGCTACAGGTTGTGACAAAATGACACATGTTGTATGGATTATACAGGAAAACACACCATTTTGGGATTAGAAACAAAATAAAATGATAGAATTGTAAAATAAATTAGAAACCGATATCTTTTAGACCATGCTTTGCGAATATCAAAAGAAAAGATATGCCACAGTACGTTTTATCCCGCTAAAATACAAAATAGGAAAATTCCATGTAGATTCCCTCAGAATAGGCACTGTTTTAAAGTTACCTCCCCTTAAAATGCCAATTTAAAAACATTTGAAAACAACCAAAATTAATCTGCACTTGTAAAAATATTAATATTTTAAAGTTATATTCTTATAAATTGGTTCTTTTAAATGAAAATTCACATAAGATATCTGTATTCCTGCATCATATTTTGCTAATTGGACAGAAAATCAGGACCTTAGGTTCTATGTTTTTGTACAATCCAAGATGGCGAAAGACACTTATAGAACCTCAACAGAAACAAATCCGGGTCACAAACTTAAACCGAAGGAAAACACACCAACTTTAATTACAAAATAACAGAAACATTGAACTGATGCAAAAACAAACGCCAAAATACATAGTATCGGACTATTTGATAACAGCTGCATTTTGTCTGACTTGAAACAGGACATTTTAAGAAAAAACGGTAGGTTCAGTCTCGTTTTGTGGCTAGCCAAACTTCCTGCTTATATGAAAATGTTAAAAATACTGCTCAAATTACAACAATAAGTGACAGGAAAACAGTACGATTTTGGATTATATTATAAAAATGTATTTTTTTGCAACATGCCTAGAGGGATGCTCAGAATAAAACATCAAATATACCTTGAAGCAACATAAAACAGCTGAAATTTAAACTAAGGTTGATTGAGGTAAGATATTGATTGAAGGTTCACAAGGTGTACGAGCTGCAGAAAAAAAAACATTGCTTCGAACCTCAAAAGCAAAGCATACAAAAAAGGCATCTTTAAATGTAGCATAATCCGAAATGAGTAAGAACACAGAAAAGCAATAAAATCCATGTTTGTATAACTGAAAACCATAAAATCACAAGTTACGTTTTCAAACTTTTATCTTTTCAGAAATACTGATGAATCAATTTTGGTCTTTGTGGGTAGACAAATTCGATATTGATAAAACGGTACGTGCAAATATCACCCACTGAATAAATAAATTTGTTAATTTTGCAAACTTGGCGACAGGCGATAGGCTTGAGATCATAAATTTTCTAGAAACACCCATTCCAAGATATTTTGAAAACTTCACAAACTCGGAACCAGGTATCATAGTCATCTACAACCTATACCACACCACCAATGTCACTTCATGATAGAACAAGTAGCACAAATGGTGGAAATAAACTTGAATAGATACAAGTGACATAAAAAAGTAATGTTTGATGGTTCTATAAATAAAAGAAGAACATTGAAATAATTACGTATGATCTGAAGAATCCTTTATCAAATAGACTTGTCACTATTTATCGGATTTGTTATAACATGAGCAACACGACGGGTGTCACACGTGGAGCAGGATCTGCTAACCCTTCCGGAGCACCTGAGATCACCCCTAGTTTTGGTGGGGTTCGGGTTGCTTATTCTTTAGTTTTTCTATGTTGTGTCATGTGTACTTTTGTGTGTCTGTTAGGTTTTTTTTTCTTTTTTAGCCATGGCGTTGTCAGTTTTTTTTCGATTTGTGAGCTTGACTGTGCCTTTGGTAACTCATGTCCCTCTTTTATAAGTAACGTTCAAACTCTAAAATTTTAAACACATCGGTTTACCAAGTTAACACATGTTTTAAAACATTTTGAAAAATGTCGAAAAGTATCCAAAAAACACAAAGTTCATTTGACAAAACAACTGAAGGCTATAGAGCTTTTTAGTAATTTTCTTTCTATTGGATTTCCGATAATGGTATTTTAAGAAATTGGTGGGTGGACTACCAGTATAACTCTACCACATTCTGTATGTTCCTCTAATTCATTTTTTTTTCTTTTTATTATTTCAGGTTTTTTTGTTCGTGTTTTTGTATATAAATCATTTCGTTTGAATTGTTTTAAATTTTTCATTTTGGGGCCCTTTTTTATCTGACTATGCGGTATGGGTTTTGCTAATCGTTGTAGGCCGTATGGTAACCTTTAGTTGTAAATGTCTATGTTATTTTGTTACTGGTTGATATTTGTTTATTGGCAATCATACCACATCTCCTATTTTTTTTATGTTCAAAGATTACTTGAATAAAAAGTTAATAAAAACATAGACCAGACGTTGCAGGGTTTTAGATGTTCCTAAAAACCAGAAAGAAACATAGATTTGCAGTTATTCAATGCTCTTCAACTTTGTTCTTGTTTGGCTTTCTAACTATGGAGACGACACACACGTATGGTGTATTGAATTATAAGCCTTGTATCTTTGATAACTACTGGCAACTATTCAAAGCCTATAAAAAAAATCCCAAATAATGTATCTCAGACTTAATTAAAGTACATGTATTTCATGTGTGTATTATAAATGAATAGAAAATATATAAAGCCAACAAAGTTATCTTCTCGCGTAAGTGGAAAAAAATATCCCGAAGACGATTTATAATTATCGTAGAAAATGCATGTTTAAGCCAAAGTTAGATAACTCCTGCTAGCAAATATGTTTTATGTATTGATTGGTTGTATTTGCTCCACTCACATTGCCTTTTTCAAGACTAGAACACCTCAAACATTATTCAAAGTTAATTTTGCAAATATTTTTTAAATTATGAGTAAACAATGATAAAGTGGACGCAACATGAAATTTGATCAAAATTCTTAACAACGGCAATAGGTTGAGAGCAACACTTGCAATCAAGTCACAATAATGACAATGATTTTTAAGGTAATTAATTTTTAGCAGGTCTCAAAATAAAATGTCTGCAATTCAAATGTGACATACGGTATAAAAAGTAGAATCACAAAAATACTGAACTCCGAGGAAAATTCATAACTGAAAATCCCTAATCAAATGGCAAAATCAAAAGTTCGAACACCTCAAATGAATGGACAACATCTGCCATATCTTCACTTGGTTAAGTAAAAAAATGGAGTACACATGTTTTATATGACAGCTTTAATCCTTTCGTTTGCTCTGTTTTAACTTTTGATTTTGCCGTTTGATTAGGGACTTTCCGTTTTTAATTTTCGTCGAAGTTCAGTACTTTTTGTAATTTGGCTTTTGTTTATAGCTAGCTTAACCTATCCCTAGTATGACAGTCGCATCAAATTCCATCATATTGACACCGATGTGTGGACAAAACAAACAGATATAATAGGTAAACATGTAAATATAAAAGTCAGTATTGTGTTATTATCTTAATGTCTTTAAAAACAAACAAATATGAAAACAGACATTGACACAATAACACAATGACGGGAACCAAGTTAAGAGCCACGTCATATATAAAATAAGAAACACAAAAAAGCATATAAACAAAGCATATTATCAAAAATGAAAGACAGGAATACAAAAACGATCACAAAACACGGAATGCATAAGTACAGAACCACCTAATATGTAAAAAAGAACCACAAAATGGCACCAATACAAAGCAAACATGTTATCAAAAATGAAAGACAATAATACAACTTAAATCATAAAACAATTACATAATGATAGGATGTATAAGTACAGAGCCACGTCAAATGGTTACCACCAAAAACAGAAGACTAAGCAGTTAAATTAACATTTATTAAGACAAATAAAAGAACGCTATAATACGTTATTAAGACGATCAACAACGTAAGTACCTAGAATCTATACTTCAGGACCATCGTGTATTATTTATCAATTTGATACGGAATATTGATGAAAAAGATCTTGATACCTTCCGATGAACTTTTCTTTTAAAAGGACGAGACATTCTTTGACATACCCCTGGATCATCAACTTTCTACTCAGACACTGGTGACTTTTTTAAAGTGGTAATTTTAAAGGTGTTAAAAGTAAAAGTGAATGAGTTAAGAAAACACTTATTCACATAGAAGACAAGAACAATTGACAATATTTCTCCAACAAGAGATGCACTTCTTCAACATACGAAACGTGCAGTTTACCAAGGTAGTGTTTATTAAGGGAAATAGTTTAGTTGCAAATCCAGGTATGCCATCACCAGATTTTTTTGGTTGGCAAAAACTGGTCTGTGCTTGCAGAAGCTTCAATTTCATGTTAGTCACATGTGGCTGTTAGAAAATATGGCGAGGAGCATGTAATTGCTTGAAATCATCATTAAATAAAGGCAACAGTAGTATACCGCTGTTCAAAACTCATAAATCCATGGACAAAAAACAAAATCGGGGCAACAAACCAAAACTGAGGGAAACGCATTAAATATAAGAGGAGAACAACGACACAACACCGAAACGCAACAGCACAGTAAAATATGCACTGCATTACGCAACTGCTCACCGGACTGCGAAAGATAGACTGATTGAGACTGTGCTTTATTTTGATTATCCTGCAGTTGGATCATATTTTAAGTATAAATTTAATCTGATGTTATGCTAAATAGTTACTTTTGAGCAGCCTTTTTTATTTCTGACCACATTTCTAATACTTTTTGTAGGATTTAATACTGCATATGTTTCATTACAGGAAAATTGTGAAATTTTCTAAAGTCATTACCTGTAACTGTGAAACATAAGAACTCGTCAGAGACGTCAGTTATATTGGCCATTTTTATTTCAAAGTTAATGTCACCTGTTTAGTGTTACGTTGAATAATAATATGTTTGTATGTATGTGCTTGTATTGATATAAACGATCCGTTATATTTAATCATTTTTATACAATATTCAAAAATTTTGACATGTTATTTGAAGATTGCCGCCATTTTGAAAATATAATCCATGCATTGTATTAGTTTTCTTTAACTTTCTATGCTGTGTCATGTGTACTATCGTTTGTCTGTTTGTCTTTTTCATTTTTAGCCATGGCGTTGTCAGTTTATTTTCGATTTATGAGTTTGACTGTCCCTCTGGTATCTTTCGTCCCGCTTTTGTAGGCCTTTGCCAATATCAAATGATCAGTTTCACGGATTTGGTAACTTTCTATCACACAATGATTGTGTAAACATACGGTGACATATAGTTGTTAATTTCTGTGTCCTTTTGGTTTCTTGTGGAGAGATGTCTCATTGGCAATCATATCACATATCACATTTTGACGGTGCCATTTTGATTGTGGACGTCATTTTGATAATTTCTGTATCATAAGGTCTAAAAAATAATAATTGGCATCTTCTGAGCTCACATCTTCACTAGCCAAGGGTCCGATTCACTCCCGTTCTCTTCACCCTTGACAGATTGAGCTAACATTTGTGATATCATTGTTGCGCGATCTATCTGACGATTAAAGTCACGCACATTCCAAATACATTATTCTTGACTAATGGTAGCACTTGAACTCTTCAGTTTGGAGGTAAACACACGTTAGCGTCTAGATTCTACACACTTGGTAAAGCCTGAAATGAAAATATACGTCAACATTCATGCATTTGTGCATGAAACACGGCATACACAGGAACTTCTATCAGTTGATTAAAAACATTCATGTTGTCACTAAATATAGTCGTATGGTTAGTGATGTAAAGACTTGTTGCACAATAAACACGTGGCAATTTTTTACAAACACTTTCGACATTTACACGTGATCATGTTATAGGTGCTTTTTGATTGGATGCAGTGAGTTAAATTGGCAACTTCATCACATGAATGATGTTGTATCCACAGTACCGTATAGCGGCCATCTTGAATTTGACGCCATATTGGATTTATTTTCGTGGCTCTATATAGGAATTTGTCTATACGCCTTACTCTTTCACTATGCCAAGTTTCATGCTTTTATCGTAAAGTGGAAATTAGTTTGATATCCGCTGGACTATGTGTAGATGGTAGCATAAGTCTTGTGTTTTCTAATGATCTCATGACTGATTGTGTCAAACGCCTTTTCTGCGTCGTGGGCTATGAGTACGAGTATCCACAGATATATCATCTACTGCTTCTTTATAATACTCAAAACAGATACCGTTTTCATCTGATGTTTTCCCAGTGTTCAAGTTCCTAATTGCAGTTTTTACTTCTTCAGTAGTGGTTTGTTTATTTCTTTTATTTTTAGTGTTGCTTTTTTAGAGTGATAGCATTTTGCAATTTTGCTAGGCGGAAGCTTTCCAAATCAAAAACATTTTCGTAATAAATTGGTGTTCCACACTTTTTAAAATGAACAGACCAGGCTTCAAGTATATTTCCTCAATCAAATTTTGTATTTCCAATGCAAGGTACATGAATATTTAATTGGTGGTTGGATTTTGTTTTTTAAATAATTTATGGAATGTTTTGCTGTCTTTTTCCGAAGCTAGCATATTTTTTGTTTTGGCATTTTTTATTTTATTGGATGCATGTGCCTGTCTCTTAAATTGTCGCAAACGGCGTTTTCTGTTTTTAAGATTTAGCATTTTTTAATCCGCATCCTGATTTTTGATGGTTTTATCTTTCCAGCTTTAATGTGCAGACTTGTCTTCAAAAGATGCTTGACTAATTTTCCTGTTCTATTTGACTTTGCCGACAGATTTTAGTGTTTTCCGTTTTCTATAGTTTGGGGTAGATTTCATTCCAGCTTTAAGAAGTACAGATTCTAATTTGTGTATACATAATTCTACGTTGTTTGATTTATTGTTTTGTCTATATGTTTTGCCAATAGTATTTTCAATAGTTGACTTTAAGAAACTTTTGTCTTTAAGTTCGTTTCTCTGTGTGTCTTGTGTGTTGCATTGTCGGATTTTTTGTTGTTATTTTCTTTGCAAAATAGTTGTTTCTGTTGTTTCGTTATTTTCCTCTTATAGTTGATGTGATTCCCTCGGTTTTAGTTTGTTAGCCGGATTTGTGTTGTCTCAATCGATTTATGACTTTCGAACAGGGTATATTCGTCAACTCATATGGTTGGCTTTATTAATATTTTGATATGAGCGTCACTGTTGAGTCTTATGAAGACGAAACGCGCGTCTGGCGGACTAAAATATAATCCTGGTACCTTTGCCGATAACTATTTACAACACTGAGTCGATGCCACTGCTGGTTGACGTTTCGTCTCCGAGAGTATCACCAGCCCAATAGTCAACATTTCAGTGTTGACATGAATATTAATAATGTGGTCATTTTTTTTTAAATTTCTCCAATACAAACCTTTGAATTTTTCGAAAAACTAAGGATTTTCTTAACCCAGGAATACATTACCGTAGCCGTATTTGGCACAACTTTTTTGAAATTTTGAATCCTAATTGCTCTTCAACTTTTTACTTGTTTGACTTCGTAAATATTTTGATATGAGCGTCACTGATGTGTCTTATTAAGACGAAACGCTCGTCTGGCGGACTAAAATATAATCCTGGTACCTTTGATAACTATTTACAACACTGGGTCGATGCCACTGCTGGTAGACGTTTTGTCCCGATGGTATTACCAGTCCAGTACTCAACATTTCGGTGTTGAAATGAATATTAATAATGTTGTCATTTTTATAAATTTCTGTTTACAAAATTTTTGATTTTTCGAAAAACTAAGGATTTTCTTAACCCAGGAACAGATTACCTTAGCCGTATTTGGTACAACTCTTTTGGAATTTTTTATCCTCATTGCTCGTCAGCATTTTACTTGTTTGGTTTTATAAATATTTTGATATGAGCGTCAGTAATGAGTCTTATGAAGACGAAGCGCTCGTCTGGCGGTCTAAATTATAATCCTGGTACCTTTGATAACTATTTACTGTTGCCTTTCTTTATGAAACCTTCAATGTGTTCCATTTTATATTTTCTAGATGCAAGGGCGCATTCATATCCTCACATAGGATGATCTTGTAAATTTCTTTGTACTTATCCATACTTTCTGAAATTTGATAAAGGTTATCTTTGTAATTATTGTCCCCACAAATCTAAACAGATGGCATATATATGTTACAGTGAATTTGTATAATCAGGGATTATGTAGAATCCCTGATTTTTCAGGGATTATGTAGAATCACTAAAATCATTAGTAATTATATATAATCCCTGTAAATGACCAGTGATTTTACATAATCACTGAACATTTTCATAATTATTCTACAAATTCCCTGATATGATTTCAGGGATTGTCAATAATTCAAGGATCCTTTGTTTGATAAAAAAAAATATAGACATTTAAATTATCATTTTTTTCTTTCATATTCCTTGCCAGATGAAATAATTTTGCTTTAATAATCAACATAGGGTTTAGCAATGTTAAGAGATAAATTTGAAGACTTTAAAATTAATAATATCAACATTCCCTTTATAGCGATAACTTTACATGTTTGTCAATAAAAAAGCCAGCGTCAAATGGATATTCATATCCACAGAGCATGTTTTGTTATGAGTAGCATGAGATCACCCTAGTTTTTGGTGGGGTTCGTGTTGTTTATTCTTTAGTTTTCTATGTTGTGTCATGTGTACTATTGTTTTTCTGTTTGTCTTTTTCATTTTTAGCCATGGCGTTGTCAGTTTGTTTTAGATTTACGAGTTTGACTGTCCCTTTGGTTTCTTTCGTCCCTCTTTTATTTACATGTAAAGCAAATGGTGAAGAAGATTATGGAACATCTGTTTTGTGGGGGTCTTCTTGTGGTTTTTTTCAAATGAACAAGAAAATCAAACTGATAGAACTTACACATCTAAATATATAGAAAAAAACAGGCAGAACTAAGGATTGCCAAATAGAACAAAATTTTAGAGGAAGCTAGCATAATTGGTCTTATATTCTTTTAGCAGGGTAAAAAGGGAAAGGGAAACCTGAAAAACATAATGGCAATTGTTCACAAAAAATCTGTAAAAGAATATAGCTTGGCCACAAAACATGGTATCCTTATCGAACCAGTTCGAGGTTACTAGTTCCTTTTTGGGGGATACCTTCAGATGCTTTTACTGAACACTTTATTTCTCTTAGGCATGTGTTTAAATCTAATTTGATATGTTAAGGAAGTTTTCTTTAATGTGAATATTGGGGTAAAACAATATGTGAAGCATATTATTATTTTAATATATTATGTTTAACATTTTGATAAATTGTGCCTAAAACATTTTAAAATTGGGGTTATCATTTTGATATATTGCGCTTAACATTTTACAATTTATGCTTATAATGATGTTTTAATATGATTTTATAGAATACATTTTTTAACTTTTATTCATTTTCTTTATAAATATGACTATTTCTTCATTTCAGTTATTATGTATAATCCCTGACGTTTTTTCTAGTGATTTTACACAATCCCTGAAAATTTTAGTGATTAAATATAATCCCTAAATTAGCCAGTGATTCTACAAAATCCCTGAAAATTTCAGGGATTCTACATAATCACTGATTATACAAATTCACTTTAACATATATACATCAATTAGATATATTAGATTTGGGGGACTGTCTGTTGTTTGTACTTGAATGAGATAATTCCCATCCAGCATTATATTAACTGCATTGGTCAAGTCTTTCTGCCAAAAAATTGTTGTTCCACCATAGCCACGTATTGGGTTATAGACTAATATCGGGTAACCAATAATAAAAAGATGGTAGCCAATGAGATTATTATAAATTGACAGTGTATATAAAGTGACTACTGAACAGACCTCTGTAAAAAACAATGTTTTGTATAAAATTGAGAATGGAAATGGGGAATGTGTCAAAGAGACAACAACCCGACCAAAGAAAAAAAACATCAGCAGAAGGTCACCAACAGGTCTTCAATGTAGCGAGAAATTTTCGCACCCGGAGGCGTCCTTCAGCTGGCCCCTAAACAAATATATACTAGTTCAGTGATAATGAACGCCATACTAATTTCCAAATTGTACACAAGAAACCAAAATTAAAATAATACAAGACTAACAAAGGCCAGAGGCTCCTGACTTGGGACAGGCGCAAAAATGCGGCGGGGTTAAACATGTTTGTGAAATTTCAACCCTCCCCTATACCTCTAGCCAATGTAGAAAAGTAAACGCATAACAATACGCATATTAAAATTCAGTTCAAGAGAAGTCTGAGTCTGATGTCAGAAGATGTAACAAAAGAAAATAAACAAAATTACAATAATACATAAATACTACTAGCAGTTAACTGACATGCCAGCTCCAGACTTCAATTAAACTAACTGAAAGATTATGATTTTATCATATGAACATCAAGCACAATCCTTCCCGTTAGGGGTATAGTATCATACCATCATAACATATATGAGATGAACATAACCCGTGTCATGCAAACAACTGGTTTTTTTTAATAAATGTGTTTAGTTCCGATGCAAAGACCCTATAAGTGAATCAATATTAACGCCATAATATGCAATCTTTAATGACCTGACAATAGTATCGTAACTATATCCCTTCTTAATAAGTCTATTCAAATGTTTTGTTAGTTTCTGATGTGAATACTGACACCTTTGTGCTTTATAAAAAATATTTCCATACAAAATGGATGTGAAATACCTGAACGCATAAGAAGTCTGCATGTTGAGCTATATTTACGAATGATGTCTATGCTACAGGCACTTCTATATTAAGGCATTTTCTAAAATACCTGCAAAATTCAGTCATTAAACACAATGACTAAATTTTCTAGGCATTTTTCAAAAAAATAAGCGGCATTTTACAAAATGCCTGAATCTATTTTATAGAATAAAAAGTTTTAACAAAAAACTCACTTGAAAGCTTTCAACAGTTTTTATATGATAATTACTGAATAGAAAAGGGTAAAGTTTAAATAATCAAGAATATATTTTACATAATTCTTCCAAATTTATGACAAAATAATAGAAATAATATACATATTTTCTGACATAGTGATGATAGATGGGAAAAGGCAACATAAGTACATGTTTTGCAAGCTTCTAAAGTCGAATACTCAACTGAAAAAATTCCTTACAGTCGATCACTATCAGGGACATTCATTTTACTAAAAATAATACGTTTTGTGTGAGGGTGGAGTAAAGTTAAGAATGGAAATCAGGAATGAGTCAAAGAGACAACAACCCGACCAAAGAGCAGAAAACAGCCTAAGGTCACAATGGGTCTTCAATACAGCGAGAAATCCCGCACCCAGAGGTGTGCATCAGTCCTTCTGCCATTTTGACATAATAATAACAAATTTACTACTGGTATTTGAATACAGAGTGAGTATGTATTTAACATAATTTCACTAAAAAGAACATAGCAAATGACATACCAACCTTCCAAGCTGTGTTTTGGAGAATAAATCAAATTTACCGAACCAATAATGTTTTGTCCACTTTTGTCATATATGCATCTCAATGATATCCTTCTCCTATAAATTACCTGAAACTGAACAGGCAATTAGTGGAATTTTGTTTCAAAATTTCAGTAAACATTTACACATTTTTTTTTCGTTACAAGTTTTATTTATTAATACACTTTAAGTTGCAACCATATTAAATATGGTACAAAAAAATCAACACAAAAATCGTTTTGTTTTTGCCCCAGATGACTTTTAAAATGGTGCAAAAATGCCATTTTTTGCATTGAAATTGAATATTCTTTTATTAACTCATCGGTGACCTATAAAAAATTTTCAAACAAGCTGTACTTAAACTAAACCGTGATTTGAACAAATTAAGCAATTACTGTAAAAAAAGTTCTTTTTTTATTTCGATATTATACCTATATTGCTCCAATAAGTTCAACAGAAAAAAGTACTTTGAAAAATGAATGCCTTTCGTAGGCAGATCGTGAGCTTGAATAGACGATGACCCCATTGTTTTCATTTTATTTTGCTATTACGTATATATTTTAAAGTTTATTTACAGAAAAAATAGCGATATCCTTTATCTTAAAAAAAAAAGAGTTATGATACCCTCGAGTCCCTTAACCTATACTAGATAAATTATCCTTTAGATTTAAATCTTATCCCTGCTTAACTTTTTACTGAAAACAGTATTATCCTAGATTCGGTATGTATAAATATATAGTGTTATAAGATAAGATAAGATAAGAAAACTTTATTTTGATTCGGCATGAGTACAAATAAGCAACACAAGCTCTAAGGAGCTTTTGACCGAATATAAAAACATATAAATAACATAAAAACAGTGTATTTTGACATATAAAACAACCTGTAATACAAAGTTGAAATCTCACATACATAGCATGCAATAAAAATAAGCAACAAATTTTCGAATGAAGTAAAAACATGCTTGACCAGAGCAACCAAAATCAGCATAAATAATAAACAGTTCAAGAATTAGCTGCAAGCAGAACACTGTCATTCCAAACCGTTCCAGGACTGAACAAGACTTTTAAAATGTGAAAACCTGTTTTCAGTCCTGAAATGGTTTGGAAGAATGTTCCATAAAGTAGAAGCAGCAAATTTGAACGATTTTTTACCGTAACGGGTTGACTAGCTTTACCTGTGGAATTTCAAGAATATTTACATACCTGAAAGAATATTTAGACTTTTTGACATTCACCAAATTTTGTAAGCACACAGGAGCTATGTTGTTTATAATTTTAAAAGTTTCTAGAGCCATTGTTCTTATCCGTCTGATCTGCTAGGAAGGCACATTAGCTTTAAGTAAGAGGTCCTCGTAGGAGCTGGTAAAATCCTCATACACAAAACGGAGTGCTCTTTCCTGCACCTTTTCTAGTTTTTTGAAATTTTTCTCAGTGCAAAAATGCCATGCCAAAAGGCAAAAATTAAAATTACTAAGAATAAAAGTATGAAATATAGTAAGTTTACTAAGTCTATCCAAAACAAAGCCTAAACGTTTTAAAACATTTTTAATTGCTGTGATGCCTTCCTACAGATTGAGCTGATATGAACATCAAAATTTAGCTGGTAGTCTATTTCAATGCCTAATAATTTTACTGTTTTTTCACATGTGAGGTTCGAATTTTGAATATGTATAGATGGGTTCTTTTCAAAGGTCTTTTTGCCAACAGCCAAAACTTGAAATTTGTCAGGATTTGCTTGCATTTTATTTACCATGAACCACTCAATAAGTATTTTTGAATCAGATTCCAAAGTTGATCGAAATCTGGAGTACAAAAAGACAAGGTATTTGTCTCAAATACTCAAATGTTATTTTAGTCAATTTACTTGAAATATATTAATATAAATAAGTATTAAGATTTGTGACACATTTTAATACACGTACACAACTGTTTGTGGTGTTCCATAACAAAAAATAAGAAAAAAACTTTTATTGCGCGCTTATAAAAGGGTCTGGAGGGGGTCTGTTATTCTGTAAACATTTAATTTCAAGTCACCCCTTTTTTCTCTAATCTTTAAAAAATTAACCCCTTTATTCTCTAATCTTCAAAATATTAACCCTTTTTTCTAATCTTCATTTTTTGGCCTCATTATTCTCTAATCTTCATTTTTAAAGGGTATTATTCTTTAATCATTTAACCCGATCCAAACCCTTTTATAATATTCATCCGAGATCGGAGTATTTGAGTCGAATGTGTTTTGGGGTTCGTTATTGGTCTCTTCGGTTTTTTCTTTGTCGAAGCTGCGAATAGTGAACACTTCCGGGTTAAAATGTGACGTCACATATTGGAAAAGAAGAAAACACAAAGACACTTTTACCTTGATTTAAAAATAATAAGGAACTTTATGGTAGAAAAAATCGAATCAAATATCTAAGTAGAGAAGAAATGAGTGAACTCACTCCAGACGAGGTAGATTATTGAAGCTAAACCAAAAAATCAACAATAAATTGATTTGTCATGATTCCTTATTTTCAATTTTTGACTGAAATTATTAGTGAATGTATAAAATTATGGCTAATACTCTTTAAAACCCTTTGACTGTTTGTGTTACATTGTCAACGTATATTTGTTCCACCTAACAGAAGTTCCAGTGGAAACTTTATTATAAACAATGTCATAATACCTGTACCTGTTGGAACAAATATTCTATACTATTTATTCCGTTAGGAACATCTACTGTAATATTTATTCCTGTGGAAATAATATTCCAGAATAGTTTTTCCATTTGGAACTTATATTATGAAGGAACTTCTATTCCGCGACAACATCACATAATTATCCATTTAAGTATATTATCTGTATATCTGCATTATGGAAATTTCTGTTGCAGATTAACCACATAGAAGTAGATGTAAAAGACATTGATAATTTAAGAAATAATTCATGGGGGCTTGAATATATCGTGATTTTACCACGGGTTGGCCCTTTATGACAAATATTTTACCCTGAGCGATAGCGAGGGGTAAAATATCGGCATAAAGGGACAACCCGTGGTAAAATCTAGATATATTCAAGCCCCCATGAATTATTTCGATTCTAATAGGACAAATACGGCAATTATTTTGGATCGAAGCGCTCTAGGTGATGGCATTATTTGCCGTTCCAATATATAAACGCACTATTAAATTGACGTAAAATAACGGAGCAAACTGAATAAATGATGATGCTTAAACTATTTATAATAACATATTTAGATAATTTTAGATTAATCTAATTATTATTGTACTTATATGTCTCATATGTATACAAAAACGGCTAATATAACTCATTTTAGCATCATTTGTTAACGTTTCCTTGTTGGGATGATTTTCCGTTTCACAAGCGTGTATTTTCCTGTAAATTGCTTATATTCTGACGTCATTGTTCTATGACGTCGAGTCGCTCATTCATTAAAAAACATATGACGTGGGGGTACAATGGGAACAGCCCATGAAATATATTCATATTTTACCACGGGTGTGTACTCAAAGCGTTTGAAGGACGTCATGTTAGAATATGCCATAATTCATTATGTCTTGAAGATCTAATTCATTGTCCTGTGACAACTTTATTGTTGATAAAGAAATGTTATCCCATAAGTTTTGCATATATAAAAAAGGATAACTCATCGCAATAGACCAAGTGACACAGAAATTAGAAATTATAGATCTCTGTATGGCCTTCAACAAAACACTAATACACTATATGCCCGCCATTACTGGACATTACATAGGTTCCAGCAAAATTTTGACATCAGAATACAAAATATCTGACGCCACAATAAAAAGGATTTATGTGTGACATCAATAGCTAAAGTGGCACGGATTCTCGGGTCAGCCGGGATTAGTGATAGGTGTCTAATTAATGTCTAAACAAATGAAGGAAACAAAATATGTAACACAGCAACAAATGGCATCCACCTAATCACAGCCTCCCGACTTCAAGGCCGTAACTAGGCATCTTATTTAAGTGAGGCAAAATAATTGAGCCGAGCGAAGTGAGGCGAACAATTTTTTTGGAGGGTATGAAATGAATGGTGCAAAATCCTGCATTCTAAGCATTTTTAGAGAGTTTGATAATGTTTTGAATTTGGACACTTTTTATAAAAAAAAATCAAATTTTAAGACTTTTACTGACAACAAATTTTTAACAACTCTATTTAAATTTATATGTAAGATAATCATCTAAATTTCACTGATTTGAGTCTGCTGCCAGAACATAGAACAAACATCGATTCAGTAGAGTTTGCCATTTTTTTCTATTGCCGGTTCAGTCAAATCGTTTCAGAATCATAATTTGGTCTGCTGATATCCTTATCGCGATGAACATGGAGCATGGCAAGACCGCACAATCTCTCGCCACTCATGCATGCTCTTTTCCAAGTTTTCAGTCGTTTCAGGGCAGTCTGTGTTTCTAAAGGTAGCACATTATCATCAACACAATGATCAATGTCTTCTTCCAATTCCTTCTCCATCAGCAATTCGGTAGCAGCTTCGGTAGCAGCATCGGTAGTAACAGTTTTGTTTGCAAAAGGGAATTAAGCTTTCCTGTAAGCACCATCATACAGTCGCAGTTACAAAATAATAATTACATTAGATGTATGTTTCATTATGATACTTTATTCTGATTGGCTAACTGGACATCACGTGTTATTCCGTAAGCAATTGCATTGCTCAATAAAACTTTTCATTCATGATAACACGTGGTCTCACAATAAAGTGCACAGGTGAATTAAATAAAACAATAATAAAATTCGTGTGTTTCATGATCATTGCTAAAAAAATGTAATTATAAGTATTGAATGCTTCTTTTTGTAACTTCATAGTGTTGTAAAAGCGTTGACCGTGCGCACATTTTTAGTATGAGGCGCTTCCGCGCATCATACAAAATGTACTTCGGTCAACGCTTTTACACCCCAATGAAGTTACAAAAAGAAGCATTCAATTCTTAATTAAACTCGCTTTTATGCTGACAAAGAATAGACAAATTAGGGATAGAATGAGATAAGATACAGGTATATGATTCTATCTATAGAGTAAGTATATCTGATATGGGTACAGGGGAAATTGGAATGAAGTTATTGACTTTTACATGTAGGTCCGTAGTTTCCAATTATTTCTGGAAATAGTTGGTGGTATTTTAGTTCCAGAATCTATAAATTTAGGGGTTAGGGGTTGGGGGTGTCTGATTCCGAAACCCCGAATATAAAGAAACGAAATTCCATAGTCCCGAATAAGTAAAGACAAAATCCTGTGTTAAAGGTTCTACCATTCCTCAATAATATCAAATTGGAATATGGGATATTCTTTCAATTTTTAAGGTTAAAGAAACAGGGATAAAAACTAATCCATGCATGTTTCATATTATTTGTATTTTATTTATCTGTAAAGAGAAAGATCAAAGTTCGTGAAATGAATACGCAGACAGGACTGCCCCTTGCGATGCCCAGTACTTGATTTGTCAAAAGTTGGTGAAACGGAGAAATGAATACACAGACAGGACTGCCCCCTTCCGAAGACAAGTACTTGATTTGTCAGTCTACTTATCGTTTTTGGATTGGTTTAATGAAGTTATATGCAATACTAAGACTCTGTTCACAAAAAAACTAGTTTACTAGAATTATTCCTTCTTTACCTTCAGTGTCGCTTTTTCTTTTTCTGCAAGAGCCTGTTTTTAACTAGAGATTCATGATGATTATCGTTATACTAGGTTAATGTAATCGAGAAACATCACCCGTTGAGATGCTGAGTTATATCCAGGAAGAATAGTTTAAAAGGAATGATGACAAGTTATAGAAATCAAGGTTGAGACAGAACAACAAATGACTATTACATTAATATATATGTATAAAAAAAAAAATCAGTGTCGAAATTTTAGTGAGGCAATTGCCTCACTTGCCTCAAGGGTAGTTACGGCCTTGGACTTGGGACGGTATCAGGTCCGTTCGTGCTCAATATACTTTCGCATCCTACACGTTCGCACCCAAGGTCCGTTCGCACTCTACATGTTCGCGCCAAATTTTAATTTAAATTCCAGTTGAATAATTGGAAAATCATGATTGTTAATTTTAATTACTTTGATGTAAATACTGAATGTATTTATAGCTTGGTATGAGTAAAAGATTAAATATTTTAAATGAAAAACACAAAAGATAATTGTTTTTAACAGCTTGGTCCCTTTGATCTGAAACAATGAAATAATAAAATATAGCAATACACTATTATATAAACCAAAACATGATAAAATTTATTTCATTTTGAAACAAGCCAATGAAACAAAGTTTTACAGGTAATACACTAAACAAAACATGATTAAGTGTTATTCAACAAAAAATAAAACGTTGACAGAATCCCACTTTAATTAGAAAGGAATATTATTTTTTTTAACAATACACTTTCAAAAACATGATTAAGATTTATTCAACACTTAAAAAATGCTGTCTCGCTTTATTTTGAGACAATGAAATCAATTATACTTTTAGGAATACTACTTGCCAAAACTTGATTACAAAGTTATTAAACACGTCACACAAAACCAATAAAAATTGGGCGCGAACATGTAGGGTGCGAACAGACTTTGGTTGCGAACATGTGGGGTGCGAAAGTGAAAGTGGGCGAACATGAGTGGGTGCGAACGTGAATGGGCGGGAACAGTCCCGGATTCACTTGGGACAGTCACATTCAAACAGAATGTTGTGGGTTTAAACATGTAAGCATGATCTCAACCCTCAACTTGGACAGTTATGACCGTGGTGTAACAGTACAACATAAAAATGAACTACATTCTGTATAAAAATCAGTTGAAAAATGCTTAACTCATCAGATGGATCCATACAAATAGATCTAACACATACATGTAGTATAAGCCAAGCACATGATCAATTACATCAATTTTTTTTTGTTTTGTTTCTTTTGACTTTTAGCCTTTAACCTGTTAACTGAAATCATTGTATGAAACCAGAGTCAATTTCAGATTAAAATAAATGTTTTGGGATTCTTATTATAAACAGCTAAATGATAGTTGTATCCATGATGATAGGACCCAGCTAATTAAACATGGGTATTACCCACTGATGCACAGGTTTCTGGGATGGAAAATCATGTGTCCATGATGTGGATTATAGAAATATTTACATTTACTACATATACTGACAAAATGTCAGATACATTTAGTTCAAATGACTTCAAATGTCAGAACTCAATAGTCTTCAAGTAGGTGCTGTATACTGACTAGTCTACTGTTTGTGTCAAATTGTGGGTATGATTGTCAATGAGAACTATCTTTTGAAAAGGGCTTACCTCATCAAATTGACACAAAGCAAAAAAAACACAACATGCTCAAAAAGACTAAAGACACAAGTCATCGATCGAACACGGTTGTCAGTAGTAATGCAGATAGAGATCACATTATAAACAAAATAATATCTGGTTTGAGATTTAATTTTCCACTAATTATAACAGATAAGGAGAAGACGTCTGGCCAGGTTAGCAGGAAACCAGACTACCCCTCCAGATGGAGACAGGTCATCGGGAACCCAGTCTACACCTTCTAGTCAGTCTTCAGAAAGACAATCAAGTCAGTCAACACCAAGTCAATCATCAGTAGACACTTCACAGAGACGAACACTTCCAAGTAAGTCATTAGTAGATACTTAACTAATACGAACTCTTCCAAGTAAATCATCAGGAGATACTTCACAAAGTAGACATGTTTATGCCCCTGTCGTAGTGGCGTTAAGATTTACCCTTGTCTGTACGTCCCACAGTTGGTTTTCGTTGTCTAACTATAGTTTGCCTCAACCAAATGTTAAGAAACTTATATATACACACAATGCTTATTACATTGTACCACAAAACATAGATTAAGATTGAATTTTGGTGGCATCACTATAACTGTTCTAGAGTTATGCCCCTTTACAAATAAGAAAATTGCTGAATGCTTAAAAGTAGCATACATGTATCTGCAACAAGAAAGATGAGTTTGGGAGGAAAAAACAAAGAGGTTATTCATCATGTTCATTTTTGTCAATGTATAAGAAAAGATCTGTTTTAAAAAAGATTGCGTTACAAAAGTGTTTTTTCCTAACATTGTGCCCTCATATTCTTGTTTGAACACCGGTTTTTCGGAAATGTTTTAATTTACTTTTCAATGATTTTTATTTAGGTACTTTAAGTGTAGACCCAATCACACCAGACTCGCAGAGAAGTATGGAAGTGGATTCAGAATGCTCAGAAAAACAGTAAGTTTGATTTAGAGAAGTATGAAAGTGGATTTAGAATGCTCAGAAAAACAGTAAGTTTGATTTAGAGAAGTATGGAAGTGGATTTAGAATGCTCAGAAAAACAGTAAGTTTGATTTAGAGAAGTTTAGAAGTTGATTCAGAATGCTCAGAAAAACAGTAAGTTTGATTTAACATTGCTGTCATTGCTCTTTGTGTTGACATAATCTGTGACTAGAAGGCAATAAATTATATTGTAAGGTATTCTTTTATATTTAAATTAGATTATGGGACCAATTATATTATATTAAAGAGCATGTTTAAATATTTAGATTGGATTCTGGACACCCCTTATAAGAGTATGTTATATTTTATGATTAAAGTCTGGAAACCTCTTTGAAAAGTGTGCTTTATTTTTAGATTGAATTCTGGAACCCCTTTTAAAGAGTATGTTTTATTTTTAGATTAAATTCTGGAAACCCCTTTTAAGAGTATACTTTATTTTTAGATTCCAGTCTCAGATGGATGTTGATTCTGGATATGAAACCATGGAATTGATGATAACAAGACTAAATATGATGTGAAGTCGACGGGTAAATAAAGTATAAACAGAAACTAAATATGATGTAAAACATCGACGGGTTAATACAAATAAACTAAAACTAATATGATGTAAACGATCGACGGGTAATATAAAGTATAACAGACACTAATATGATGTAAACGTCGACGGGTAAATATAAGTTTAAACAGACACTAAATATGATGTAAAACGTCGACGGGTAATATATTTAAACAGACACTAATATATGTAAACATCGAGGTTATACAAACAACATATAAACAGACATTAATATGTGCAAACGTCGACGGGTAAATATAAGTATCAACAGACACTAAATATGATGTGAAACGTCGACGGGTAAATATAAGTTTAAACAGACACTAAATATGATGTAAAACATCGACGGGTTAATACAAACAAACATATAAACAGACACTTAATATGATGTCAAACGTCGACGGGTAAATATAAGTTTAAACAGACACTAAATATGATGTAAAACATCGACGGGTAAATACAAACAAACATATAAACAGACACTTAATATGATCTCAAACGTCGACGGGTAAATATAAGTTTAAACAGACACTAAATATGATGTAAAACATCGACGGGTAAATACAAACAAACATATAAACAGACACTTAATATGATGTCAAACGTCGACGGGTAAATATAAGTTTAAACAGACACTAAATATGATGTAAAACATCGACGGGTAAATACAAACAAACATATAAACAGACACTTAATATGATCTCAAACGTCGACGGGTAAATATAAGTATCAACAGACACTAAATATGATGTAAAACATCGACGGGTAAATACAAACAAACATATAAACAGACACTTAATATGATGTCAAACGTCGACGGGTAAATATAAGTATCAACAGACACTAAATATGATGTAAAACATCGACGGGTAAATACAAACAAACATATAAACAGACACTTAATATGATGTCAAACGTCGACGGGTAAATATAAGTTTAAACAGACACTAAATATGATGTAAAACATCGACGGGTAAATACAAACAAACATATAAACAGACACTTAATATGATCTCAAACGTCGACGGGTAAATATAAGTTTAAACAGACACTAAATATGATGTAAAACATCGACGGGTAAATACAAACAAACATATAAACAGACACTTAATATGATGTCAAACGTCGACGGGTAAATATAAGTATCAACAGACACTAAATATGATGTAAAACATCGACGGGTAAATACAAACAAACATATAAACAGACACTTAATATGATGTCAAACGTCGACGGGTAAATATAAGTTTAAACAGACACTAAATATGATGTAAAACATCGACGGGTAAATACAAACAAACATATAAACAGACACTTAATATGATGTCAAACGTCGACGGGTAAATATAAGTTTAAACAGACACTAAATATGATGTAAAACATCGACGGGTAAATACAAACAAACATATAAACAGACACTTAATATGATCTCAAACGTCGACGGGTAAATATAAGTTTAAACAGACACTAAATATGATGTAAAACATCGACGGGTAAATACAAACAAACATATAAACAGACACTTAATATGATGTCAAACGTCGACGGGTAAATATAAGTATCAACAGACACTAAATATGATGTAAAACATCGACGGGTAAATACAAACAAACATATAAACAGACACTTAATATGATGTCAAACGTCGACGGGTAAATATAAGTATCAACAGACACTAAATATGATGTAAAACA
This sequence comes from Mytilus edulis, assembly GCA_019925275.1. NCBI lineage: Eukaryota > Metazoa > Mollusca > Bivalvia > Mytilida > Mytilidae > Mytilus > Mytilus edulis. Next base: position 84,798,269 of record CM034359.1, read on the forward strand.
TCGACGGGTAAATACAAACAAACATATAAACAGACACTTAATATGATGGGCAACTTCATCAAGTATATATAAGCATAAGTATAAACAGACTTTAAATATGATCTAAACATTGACAGGTAAGTACAAACATAAGTATAAACAGCCACTAAATATGATGTGAAATGTCGACAGGTAAGTATATAAACAGATACTAAATATGATGTGAAACGTCGACAGGTAAATTTAAACAGACACTAAATATGATGTGAAACATTGACGGGTAAATACAAACAAAAGTATAATAATGGATCATGATAATTATTGTAACATTAATAAAGAGCCTGTCTAAAAAGCTTTGAGCATGCATGCTCCGAGCTTCCTCTTAAGAATTAATATATGATCCCTAAAGAGACATTAAATATGGTGTGAAACGTTGACGGGTAAATACAAATGAACATGTTTATAAACATAACTTCTAGGGAATGTAAATTGATGGTTTTCTCTCTTGAAATGTAAAATCTTAAGAAGGCAACCAATCAATCAGCATGATGAGACACATATTTTAGTTTATTTTGTATTTCTCATTGATGTATATAGATATAGGAAGATGTGGTGTGAGTGCCAATGAGACAACTCTCCATCCAAATAACAATTTTAAAAAGTAAACCATTATAGGTTAAAGTACGGCCTTCAACACGGAGCCTTGGCGCACACTGAACAACAAGCTATAAAGGGCCCCAAAATTACGAGTGTAAAACCATTCAAACTGGAAAAATATTTATACTTATTGTGACAGATAAAATGATGACTACTAGGCACTGGATAAGAAATAACAGAAACATGCAAATTTTAAGAAAAAGAAAACGAGGTTAAGTAACCACTCAATATATTGTGAAATACAAATATTTCTTAGTAGTTTGACTTTAAATCAAGACTAATCATGTGATATTTCAGGAGGTCGGTGCTGAGGCTAATGAAGAACAAATGTTAAGTGCAATAAGGTCAATATTCCTGGTGTCCTGGAAAGAAAGTTCATCTGATACGCTTCATTTACCACAACTTAAGGACTCAGTAGACGAAGGTTAGTATTGTAGGTTAAAAGGTAATGTGTGACTTGTGTGACTATAGATTAATATCATCAGTGCTCATTGGCAAAACAAATGCTGGAAGTAAAGATTCCACAACTGCAACAAATGTATACAATATTTCTCCACTCTAGACAGTTAGATTTTGATTTTTAAAGCGCCAGGCTTGCCAAGCTTTTTAGATATTTGAAATTTAACTGTTGAGAATGAAGAAATATCGTAATACATGAGTTCCAGTGATTGAATCTGTTTCTCTAATGGTTTTTATCCTGCCTTTTCAAAGATTTGAGGAAAGTTGTGTACTTTTGATGTTACGTCATCAGACATGGTCATATTTTTTCATGACGTCACAATAAGAATATTCGAAAAAAAACAGAAAAATTTAACATCACAATTAAATTTCAACCAATCATTTGCAGATAACAGATTTTTCACTAGTGAGGTGAAATATTTTTCTCACACCGGTCAGGAAAAGTGAAAATAGTACAAAACTTAGAGAACAGGCTTGTGAAGACAATGAAGATAATCCATAGGCACATGATGATTAATATAGAGGAAAATCAAAGCGTCAAAAAGTGTTCAAGTCACATATGTATACGTATTTGCAAGATCCCTGATTCCTGACAACCTCCCAGAGTAAACAAACAGTTTATAATTTCCATAACACGGTCTCCATGATCAAAATATTAATGCACATGTATGCTGTTCATTTTTATGCCCTACCTACGATAGCAGAGGGCATAAAGTTTTCTGGTCTGTGCATTTGTCCATCCATCTGTTCGTCCGTCTGTCCTGCTTCAGGTTGAAGTTTTTGGTCGAGGTAGTTTTTGATGAAGTTGAAGTCCAATCAAAGTGAAACTTAGTACACTTGTTCCTTATGGTATGATCTTTCTAATTTTAAAGACAAATTAGATATTTTAACCAACTTCACGGTCCACTGAAAATGGAAAAAGATAGTGCAAGTGGGGCATCTGTGTTTGAATACTGTATAACAGCACTTCGGCTCCATTAAAAAAATTCACTTTGTTATAAATTTTATCATTTTATATACAGGTTGTATAGATTATAAAGATTTAGTGAATGAGACAGTAATGGAAGTATTGCTAAAGATACAAGAGAGCCCTGATAATCCTATCCTGAAACTTAGAACTGCATCACCAAGGAAACCAGGCTCCAGTCCTAAAACGTAAATCTCCAACCCAAACAATTGAGGTTCATTAGAAACTAGTCTATGTAAAACACTGAAAAATGAAAGCAACAAAATATACACTTTTATAACAAAATGAACTTTACATAAGGATGACAGGTATATCATAAACAAGAAAAGGAAAAGATACAAATTGTCATTAATTTTCGTATAAATAATTCTTTAAGATGTTTTAATATTAAGGTCTTAAAGAAACACTTTAACTTAAGCTATATTATCTTCTATATCAATGTTCTACCAACAGTATTGAATTATTTTCTCACTAATTCTACATTTCAAGTCCAACGGTATTACATGTTTTATGGTTTTGATTGTGGACTACTTCTGCTGATTAGTATCAAGGATAATTTGTCCATGAGATTCAGTTGTTACATTATTCTATATGTTAACTTTTTTCATCATTTAGCAGGAAAGTTATTAGTTTTAAAAGATTAGTTATGAAGTAGAGACATTAATATTATATTTATTTATTTAGATCTTTAGCCCCAAGTTTACAATTACGAAGAGAATTTAAGTATGAACCAGAGAAATGTAAGGATACAGATTTGATAAACTATTTACTGGACAGCTATGATAGAGTAGCCATTGAAGAAAGAACAGCTCCTAAGGTATATATATGAATTCTGCAAAAGTCTATTAACAACTGTGGATTCATTAATATTCGTTAGATACCAATTTTTTCTTGGATTTCGTGGGTACAATGGTACCAAGAATTTGAATATTCAAGGAATTGCAAATTTTGTAAGGGAATGTATGCAGACTTTGTCAATACCAAGAAATTAGATATCCACGAATATGCAAGTGTTTCTCAAACCACAAAAATTAGTACCCACAAAAAGAAATGAGTCCACAGTATATGAAAAGCAATGGTTTCCTTATATATCAGTATTGGTATGTTATAGTCACTGTCATCTCATATATGATCAAGGGTCCGGAAACGGTCATATTTGCCAGTCATGTCCTAAACTGTTGAGATCGACTTTCAAAATCGCCATTTTGAACATATTTTTGTTTTGTTATCCATTTCCTGTAATTAAACTGCCACTCCAATAAAGTGTTATAATCCCGAGGGCCCTCCTAATAACTATATTAATGCCTCGGGGAGCTATTGGCTAATGATTGCTAATCTTTTCACCTGTGTTTTTAATTCACACCTGGCAATTAATCACAAGCTCCAAAATATTATTATAAAGAAAAAAAAATTCCATACCAACTGGCTTCATTATTTAATTACCCAACAGGTCAGACAATTGTCAATTATGATTTAAAATCAAATTAAAACTTGGTTTAATTTACGTAGACAAAAATATTTTTTTACTTCTAACACACATGCTTTGTTTACTATGTAATACGCATGCTTGGAATTCTCTTCCACAGATTTAGACAATTAATCGTAAATTTAAAATAATTTCATCCTAAATAAAGCTAGTGCAACTATTTTAATTAATATTCTTCCACTATTAAAGGTAAAATATTAAAAAAGCCGATGATTTCCTGTGATTTGGGTAAACAAAACTAATAACGGAAAGAAGTCCGGAATTGTTCGTTTTACTATTGTCCCATTACATCAGATTTGAATTTTGACTTCAGAATCGAAAGAAACATAAGTGATAACTGAGAATATTATCGTTTTGAGTCATTAAAATCATTTTATTTTTAAACTGCTGCCTTCCCTAAATTGCTCTTGATTGATTTTTGGAAAATGGTAGGACAAATCATGAAGCAAATGCAATGCAACAGTGAAACAAGTTTGTTGATGCTACGAACATGACGATCGAGTATGAGCATACTCATAATGAGTCTCATGCAGTAATGTGATTTTGACAATCATTTTTTGAAAAGGGGCATCAACTTTTAAGTTGTATGAAAATGACCAAAATTAGGTGAAAAAATTTCCAGATCCTTGTATATGATAAAGTTATATGACTCACACTAACAGTTTCTAGGTTTGTCCTCAATAGTCACTGTCATCCAATATATGATAAAGTGATATGACTCACACTAACAATTTCTAGGTTCCTCTTGAATATGCATAAATATAATTGCTACAGGCCATAAAGCAAACAGCAATCAATCAATCAATCAATCACTTAGTGTAAGACATTCTTTGTGATGTCCTTTACTTTTAAGTTAATTTGGATATATATCTAACAATGACTTCTTAAGTGAGGGGACATTTTGTATTTAAACTTTATGACACAATTAAATTATTTAACAGTCTTGAACTTTATCACATAGTTAAAATGCTGAGACATAGTTATGAATTGGATTAAAATCATCTTGAAGATTAAATTCACTATTTATTCAAATGCATCAATATTACAGAGAGCAAGTATGCCACCTATGAGTACAATGTTATCTTCAGCAAGGAACCAGTGTGTCTGTCATACAGCTATGGTTTTACAAGGAGTTTTTACTAGGCCAAGGTAGGTTTGTTTGAATGTGAATATGTCATTGAGATATAAAAATTGTAGAGTTTACAATAATTAGTTTTTGAAAATGTCCAGATCTGTGGTGTTGTATTTATTGTGTCATCATTATACCTTGCTTTAAAAAAGGGGGGGTATACTGTTTTACCTCTGTCTGTCCTTCCATCAGTCCGTCCGTCCCATGAATATTTTTCGTCGCATTTTTCTCAGGAACTACTCTATCAGGATTTCTGAAATTTGGTTTGAGGCTTGATATAAGTCAGCTATACCGTGTGATGCATTTTCAGATTCATCACTCAACAACTTCCTGTTTACCGAACACTTGTATGATTTTACACCTGATAGCCAAGTTGAAAATTTTTCGTCACATTTTTCTCAGGAACTGCACTACCAGATTTCTGATATTTGGTTTCAGACTTGATAGAAGTCAGCTATACTGTGTGATGCGTTTTCAGATTCATCACTCGACAACTTCCTGTTTACTGAACACTTGTATCATTTTTACACCTGGTAGCCAAGTTGAAAATTTTTCGTCACATTTTTCTCAAAAACTGCACTACCAGGATTTTTGATATTTGGTTTCAGACTTGATATAATCAGCTATACCGTGTGATGCATTTTCAGATTCATCACTCAACAACTTCTTGTTTACCGAACACTTGTATCATTTTTACACCTGATAGCCAAGTTGAAAATTTTTCGTCACATTTTTCTCAGGAACTGGACTAACGGGATTTCTGATATTTGGTTTCAAACTTGATATAAGTCAGCTATACCGTGTGATGCGTTTTCAGATTCATCACTCGACAACTTCCTGTTTACCGAACACTTGTATCATTTTTACACCTGATAGCCAAGTTGAAAATTTTTCGTCACATTTTTCTCAGGAACTGCACTACCAGGATTTTTGATATTTGGTTTCAGACTTGATATAAGTCAGCTATACTGTGTGATGCGTTTTCAGATTCATCACTCAACAACTTCCTGTTAACCGAAACACTTATATCATTTTTACACCTGATAGCCAAGTTGAAAATTTTTCGTCACATTTTTCTCAGGAACTGCACTACCAGGATTTCTGATATTTGGTTTCAGACTTGATATAAGTCAGCTATACTGTGTGATGCGTTTTCAGATTCATCACTTGACAACTTCCTGTTTACCGAACACTTGCATATTTTTACACTATTAATATTATCCACTTGCGGCGGGGGTATCATCAGTGAGCAGTAGCTCGCAGTTTCACTTGTTGGTCATTGCATTACATATGGGAATTTTTACAAGTAATTGACACAAAAAATAGTGAAAGTTTATTTTAGCATTTGTCTACTCTATATCTTGAGGACAAAGTCCAAAGTTTATACTAAATACAGTAACCAATACCAGAGAATGTGTCATAATGTATGTACGACTTCCTAGGTCAAAGATCAATGTAAAAAACTAAGGTATCAGCTGACATCCCCATGTCCTATGGTCAAGACACAAATTATTTGCCACACATTATTCACAGCGAGGCCGACATAGATAGCTCCCTTCTCAATGATGTCTAGTTTGGGTTACTTATGATACACTGTATGGGTATTGTCTAGTTTTTTGTATGTTTACTGTTTCTTGCTCAACCAATCAAATCCTGTTTCCTGACGGGTGTGTGTAAAAACATGTGATATAACTGGAGATTCTTATTTCTTTCAGTTTTGCAAATTTATGACAAATTCATTTTTTGTGAATATTTGATTTTGTGGTTTAGCAAAAGTCTACATACAAGCCTTAAGATTTTACTTCATTGAATATTTTATTTTTTTCTTTACATATTTCCACAAAATTGGTACTATAATGAGTTCACAGTATTTGTTTTTTTGTACATAATTGATTTTTTATTTATATTCAGATCTGGAATGTCCTTATTATTACCTTATTTATTGTCTCATAATCTTCCTCGAGGATTTCTACCAGAACTTGTACAGACAATCTGTCCTGAAAAAGATTCATTCTGTATGGTAAGTTACTAAAGTCCTCTAGGGAGCTTTTCTCATCACACAGCATCCATTGTTCATCGCAGTTGTCAGTTTACTTTTACAAAAATATTATCTGAAACTACTGGGCCAAACAAAACCAAACTTAGCTTAAATCATTCTTAGGGTATCTAGTTTAAAAATGTAACGATGACACTACCCATCAACCAAGATGGCGGCCATGGCTTAAAAAAGAACATAGGGGTAAAGCATTTAAAAAGAGCAAATCTGACATTGGTATAAAAATGTTCCTCAGGTCAAGATCTATAAGCCCTGAAATTTTCAGATGAATCAGACACCATGTTGTTGGGTAACTGTCCCATATTAGAAATTGTTAGGAAATTTTCCAGTTTTTCGTTTATTATGTTGAATATTATAAAAGGGAGAGATAAACTGGACACAGCAAAATTGTTCAGCAAAGTAAGATCTACAAATATTAAAGTCAACATGACCAAAATTGTCCCAAAAATGAGTTATTGCCCTTTAAAGTAGTTTTTTTGTAATTTGTTATCCATACAAAAATCTTCTTTCATCCTTACGCTCTATGGTTAAAAAAAAAGGTAACCTATGACCCCGACCATTAACCAAGTTGGCTGCCATAGCTAAAAATAAAACATGGGGTAAATTGCAGTTTTTGGCTCATATGTATCTCTTAAACTAAAGCATTTAGAGCAAATCTGAGGAGATATATTGCTTATCAGGTCAACTTCTATCTAACATGAAATTTTCAAAAGCATCAAACAACGCTTTGTTAAGCAAAGTAAGTTCTACAAATAATTCAACATGATCCAAATTGACAATTGACGCCTTCAAGTTATTTGTCTTTAAAGGCAATTTTTGTAAATTTGTATAAAAATCTTTTTCTCTAAATTTACGGGGCCACCATCACCAAAACAAACTGAGAGAATTTTGTCATGAATTCTGTTCTTTTCTATAATGTGTGTCCCTTGTTTAATATGCACATAGACCAAGATGAGCAACACAGACTCTTTAGAAAGATAAATTCCCTCAGGTATATGCTGTGAATGGTACTTTAAAAAGAGAAATAACAAAAAAATGATGAACGGCAATCAACACTTACCAAGTACCTTTACTTGGATTCTTTCAGGAAAAAAAAAATGAACAAGCAGTAACAAACAACGTCAAACAAATACATATAGTTCAGATATCTTGACCTGGTACCTTATGGGGAAACATTACTTGGTAAACTAGTTATACTTATGGTAAAATAGCAGCTCTTGTTACAGATAGTCATCTTATTTATGATAGAATTCAAATATCTTTTAAAAACAATATCTAAAATCTGTTTCCTGCAGTGTTAATTATCTGGTTCCCTCATTGGTCTACACAATATGTTCATACTGCTCCTCTTTGTTTACATTGTAGATATTTGAACCAGTTCTGCACTGTTTAACATGTATGTTTATACTGATCCTCTTTGTTTACATTGTAGATATTTGAACCAGTTCTCCACTGTTTAACATGTATGTTTATACTGATCCTCTTTGTTTACATTGTAGATATTTGAACCAGTTCTGCACTGTTTAACATGTATGTTTATACTGATCCTCTTTGTTTTCATTGTAGATATTTGAACCAGTTCTCCACTGTTTAACATGTATGTTTATACTGATCCTCTTTGTTTACATTGTAGATATTTGAACCAGTTCTGCACTGTTTAACATGTATGTTTATACTGATCCTCTTTGTTTTCATTGTAGATATTTGAACCAGTTCTGCACTGTTTAACACGAATGATCCATCCTTTGTCTCTAGATAGTGATGAGTATAAGGACCCTCTCTGTGTATTGACAGAGCTATGTGATATAAAAAGTGGCAATACAAGGCCAGTCTGTTCACTGGTATGTACAAATCATTGTTGTTACTTTTAAAAGCCAAGGGCAGATAACTTTACTGAAGTTGAAAGGACATTTTGTAGGGGTTTTTTTTCAAGAAAATAAGGCCTGTGACAGCTATCGTTTTAAACATGTAAGTAACACCAAAAACCTTTGACTGCATCTTTGTTATTACATGACACAATGTAACAATAAAAAACAGTTTTAAAACTCTTTCAATACAAATTTTGTGATGTGTGATATTGATGTTCTTTCCATTGTATAGATCCAGAAACAGGACATAATATAATAATTCATTTATATATATATATTAATAAAAACTCCTTCAATACATGTGTTGTGTAAATTAATGTTCTTGCATTTGTATAGATCCAGGTATTGGGATTGCATGTTTGTATTCCTTTAGATAATTCTTTCTTTGTTTTTTACAGATAGTAAAACAGAATAACTGGTTACCCGATTCTTTAACACAAGCGGCAGGGATAGAGTTAGAGAAGTTGTCCATGTTAGGACCATTTCTTGGTTTATCATTGTTTGCTGAAGACAATGTGAGTTGGTAATTTAACAATAAAAACTAGCAGTGTAAAATATTATAGTAAAAAAGAAATTTCACGGTAGATGGTTTTGAATGCATTTTTCTATAACAAATACAATACAATTTTCAAGAAAGCATTCATTAAGCATTATTTGATTTAATGTAAAAGTTCCATTTGAAAGTGGCTATTGTGAAGTCTTCATACAATCATTTATTTGCTTTTGGAGTATCATCTTGCAGTTAATTTAGTTTTATGTCTAATGTAAATGGCATAAATAAAGGCAACAGTAGTATACCGCTGTTCAAAACTCGTAAATCGATGGACAAAAAACAAAATTGGGGCAACAAACCAAAAATGAGGGAAACTCATTAAATATAAGAGGAGAACAACAAATACAACATCAATGCCAAACACATGAATCTGGGATAGTACCGTGACACATCTTATAGTTATGTGAATTCAAACTCAAATATAAGAGAAAAAACAAATGACACAATGGAAATGTAACACACACAGAAAAGAACTATAATATAACAATGGCCTTATTCCTGACATGAAAGAAAATAATGGTGAGTTGAACCTGGTTTTGTGGCATGCCAAACCTCCCTCTTTAATGGCAATGTTGAATATAACTTTGAAATGACACCATAACATTACAGGACTACAATACAAATAAATAGGAAAACGTATTAGACAAAGAAACACATGAATAATAGCATTATGTAGTAAAGGAGATCTGTAGTACATTTTTACACATTGTGACTTGGATGGAGAGTTTTCTCTTTGACACATCTTTCTGTATATTTCAAAAAGACAGCAGTTGAAATGACATATAAAATCAAAACAGAAAATATCATTTCAACAATCAGCCATATTCTAATAGTATCATGTCACAAATATATGTTGTATTTTTCCTATGTATTTAATGTACATGTATCATGATGTATGTGAATGGTATTGAACAATTTATATTTCAGACTAGAGTGGTAGAAAAATATTTTTCTGGCCATCAGTTAACACCTGACAATATCAGGATAACACAACAGTCATTACAACATGGCTTAGAGTTTGTACGAGTAAGTACACATCCACTACTTAATTTAAATGAGAAAACCAATGGACTAATTTTTAAATTAAAAAAAAAAAGAACAAAACAAATATGTTACACATCAAAAAATCACAACCACTGAATTACAGGCTCCTGACTTGGAACAGACATATATGCATATAGAATGTTCCATGGTTAAACATGTTAACGGGATACAAACCCTCCCCTTACCTGGGACAGTAGTTTTACAGAACAACATAAAAATAAACCATAAAAAGCAGTTGAAAAAGTCTTAACCCATCAGATAGAGACAAATAGATAGTCTGCATAGAAAGTTATTTTCATGGGTGTAAAATTTCACGATTTTCATTCAATAAGGTATATAAAATATTCTGGGGGATCAAAACTTTTATCATTACCTTTGCATGTACTCTTTTAAATTGGCATAATTATACCCCCGCTTTGAAAAAGGGGGGTATACTGTTTTACCTCTGTCTGTCCGTCCGTCCATCAGTCCGTCCATCCTTCAGTCAGTCCATCCCATGAAACTTTCATCACATTTTTCTCAGGAACTACAATACAAGGATTTCTGAAATTTGGTTTCAGGGTTTATCTAAGTCAGGTATACCGTGTGATGCGTTTTCAGATTGATCACTTGACAACTTCCTGTTTACCGAACACTTGTATGATTTTACACATGATAGCCAAGTTGAAAATTTTCGTCACATTTTTCTCAGGAACTACAATACAAGGATTTCTGAAATTTGGTTTCAGGATTTATATAAGTCAGCTATACGGTGTGATGCGTTTTCAGATTCATCACTCGACAATTCCTGTTTACCGAACACTTGCATATTTTTACACTATTAATATTATCCACTTGCGGCGGGGGTATCATCAGTGAGCAGTAGCTCGCAGTTTCACTTGTTTTTTTTGGCGATTTTATTCTATTCACAAAAGTAAGCAAAATTTTCTCCCTGCGAAAGTTACCCACTATACAGTACATCTAACAAAAACACAGAGTGGACGTGGCTGCATACTTGTTAAACCCAACAACAAATAGACATTAAGTACAGACCTGAGAGTACTTACAGTTACTGACAGCTAGTTCAAAGTCATCAACAACTGATCATGCCCCTAATATACATTTGTTTATGTAAATTTAGATGGATGTACTTTTTATTTATATAAATGTAAGGTTTTTATATATATTTTTATTAGTATATTGTCATAAATTTATTTTTCATATCAGCATATTATTATAATTTTTAAAATATTTATTTCAGAATGAATTATATAAGATAATGCATACTATTCTAGTCAACTCTGAGAGCAGAGATTCAGCCTTGTCTTTCATAGCCACAGCTTTAGAGAGAAACTCCAAAAAATCTCAAATACAGGTTAGTTTCATCTTACAGAACTATTTCAAGTGATGTTTATGTTAGTTTATTATAAACAGATTCCAAGATAGTTGCTGTTGTTTCTTATGGACAGTGCACAAACACTTTTTGCTTACTTGATCTTTATTGTTAGTGAGCTGTATGTTTATACCCCTGCTTTGGAACCCGCTTTGAAAAAGGGGGGTATACTGTTTACCTCTATCTGTCCGTCCCATGAATAGTTTTGTCACATTTTTCTCAGAAACTACAATACAAGGATTTCTGAAATTTGGTTTCAGGATTTATACAAGTTGGCTATACCGTGTGATGTGTTTTCAGATTCATCATTCAACAACTTCCTGTTTACTGAACACTTGCATATTTTTACATCAGTGAGCAGTAGTTCGCAGTTTCACTTGTTTATTCTTTGAACTTTCTAAATGGCATGTTACTTATTTCCGTGATATAATTTATTTTCCAGGTAGATGAGCGATATGTTGCAGGAGACGGCTTTATGTTGAATTTATTGTCAGTTTTACAGATGTTAACTGTCAATAAAATTAGTCTAGAAAAGGTTGGTAGCATATTCATATTAAGTATAAAGAAGATTGTTGGATTTTAATATGAAGTATGGTGGGCTGCTGCCAAAAAGTTATGTGCTTATTTGTCATGAAGGTACCACCATTAGGACCCTTATGAAGGTCAAATTTGATATTGTTGATGGTCACTTTTATTGTTCAAGAGTTATGGTCCTTGGTAGATTGGAAAATGGTTATTTATGGCCTTTCTGTGCATTAATTTATGAACCATTCAACTTATTCTTTCAAATTTTATTACATTGTTACAGAAGACATAATGGAGGTTAGTTTCGATATTTATGATTTTCTTTTTTACTGTTTTGAGAGTTATTGTCCTGGATAGATTAGGATATGTCACTGAATATAGTCTCCATGCAATAACTCATGAACCACTCCACTTATGTTTTTTCAAAGTTTGATATGTTGTTACTTCTTACATGTACCAGTTTGATGTTTACAATTTTAATTTTTACTGTTCATGCCATTTATCAATGTTATAAATACGATCCTTGATAGGTTTACATTATTTATAAAATGAGCGGAAGGTTTACTGTTGTCAATGTTAATGTGCAAGTTAATAATGGTGGTCCTAATGTGACAAATTCACTCTTTTTATAGGTAGATCCTTATTATCCATTTCATCCTAATTCCCGTGTCAGCATTAAGTCAGAAACGAGACTCCGAGCTCTACCTAATGATTGTGACAAGTGGACAGAAAAACTCAGTAAGTGATATTTATCTATTCTATTCTTTTAAGTAGTCATTATTTTACATGTACCGTCTTGTTTTAAACAGTGATTCAAAGATAGGTCATCAATGCTTTCTAATTACCAATAGCTATAAAGCAAGCAAAAACGCTTCAATGTGGTCAAGTATTTATCAGCATGTATATATGTATAGTCTCTATCTATAATACATTTTTTATACTGGTTGTTCTTGATTAAAAAAAAATTAAGACAGGAAGTAATTTTCTCACCTAAAAAGATCATTGATTTAATTATATATTGTGCATATAATTAGTAGTTTGATGTATCAACTTAACATGAAGTATTTTTAGTTATCTACAACCCTTAATCATATCAACATAGGGATAGTTAGTGAGATGATTCAGAAATCCTATCCATAGAATCTTTTACAGCTCTCACTCTAAATTACAACCAATAACATTCATTTTAGAATAAAGACAAATTCATTTATCGATTATTTTTTTTCAAAATATTTCATTTATTGAAAAAATATTTCAACCTGCTCGTTGTTTTTTTCTCTCCAGAATCTGAGAAGAAGCCCCCATGGCAGGATCCTAAGTTTCCTACAGAGTGTTTCTTTGTAACGTTACACTGCCATCATCTGTCTATTGTACCTGCCACACGACGTTACCAACAAAGGTTAAAGGCCATTAGGGACGTCAGTCGTATGGTTGATGAACTAGAGAACACAGAACCAATATGGAGTAAACTTCCTAATGCTGCTAGAAATAAAGAACTTCTAAAGAAATGGAAATCTCAGGTCCAGGTATGAGCTCTTTTTTAATTTTCACAGAAACGAAGAACTTGGAAAGAAATGGTATGGGGTCTTTTTAATTCAGTTTGGGATAAAGAGATTCTGAAGAATAAGGAGCAGGTCTAGAAACATTTATGTTGCATTGTTATTTGGTTTGTACATTATGGGGGGTTGTTAGTGTTAACTTTTATTCAAGTAAACCTTTTACTTCAGGTTCATTTACTTTGTTGAATATTTAAATTTCTGGTTCACAATTACGTATCCATAAGTTCTATGAAAATTGGTATCCAACGAATAGTAATGAATCAACAGTATCCTTAAATCTAAACACAACAATCCTTAACATAGCAACATCTGTAATTATTGGGATAAGATTGATATTCTATTTTATTTTACAGAGACTAAATAAAAGTAAACTTTGTGCTGATGCTGCTGTGTTAGATGAATCTCTGTTAAGAAGATGTTTACAATTCTATGAAGTACATTCTGACTACATGTTAAAAGTAGCCGATCCTAAAAGTTCAGGGTAAACAATAGTTTTGTTCTAGACTTTATTTGTTATTAAAAAAAGAATCCTTTATGATAAAGAAATAAATGCATACTTTGTGTAGTCATCAAGTTAATTACAATATTTATCTAACCCTCTGTTGTTGCTGTATATATTAGTCCCAATATTATCAGTCAAAGCTTTATTTAAATCAAATCAAATCATTTTATTTCCTAATTAAAGGGCCCTTAACGGCATATCAATTACAAACAAGAAAGTAGTACACAAACATTTACATACATCATTTTAGAAAAAAACAATTATTAATATAACATGTACATAAATAAACAATTTGTGAGAGCGCTGCAAGTGTGCAAGAAAGATAACTCCAATCTAAATTGACACTAAGAATAAAAACCTATATTTTCTGTTTCAATTCATCTATTTATCTATTTTAGAGTAACCCTACCACTTCCCTCAGACGTCCCCATGCAGTTTGCTGCTTTACCAGATTTTTACATAGAAGATTTGGCAGAATTCTTACAGTTTATTCTTCAGTAAGTAGTAAAGATCAACCTTTACAAATGTATCAATATTTAAATTCTCTAAGGTAGATCAGGTTTGGGTTTAAAAATATTTTACCAAGTATTATTTTAAAAATATACAAAGGACACTTCTTATCCTTAAAATTAAATGATTAAAGTCCAAAAAAATCTTTAAGTGTATTTGAAATGTTCAGTGAAAATACTTTCATAATTAATCAATGGCAGATAATCATATAGATTTTGACAGTTTATGTTTTCAAGAACATCAGGTCAGGTCCCCTTATTTGAATTGGAGATTTTAAGTTCATTGTATTACATCAGTAACTATGACAACAGAAACAGAAGTAATTTCAGTAGTAAGTATGACAACTTAAAGTATTTGTATTGTTATAGATATGTACCCCATGTAGCAGATGATCCCTCCATGGACAGAATTCTACACTTGTTGGTAGTATTAGTGTGTAGCAGTAATTATATTGGAAACCCATATCTGATCGCTAAACTAGTAGAAGTTATCTTTGTGATGAACCCTGCCGTACAACCCCGGAGTCAGAGTCTCAATGAGAAATTTTTAATGCATCCATTAGCTTTACAACATTTAGTTCCAGCTCTCATGAACTTTTATACAGGTATGTAATTTAGATCCTCACTTGTAACAAAACAAAAATGTGGTATGTTTGTCCATTAAGCCTCTTGTCTATTTTGCCAGGGTTGACTTCCAATCTCCTGTCTGATTTTTCTAAAACTACTGGATGATACTGTAAACTTATTTTTGTGACACTTTGTTACAGGTTTAGCCCTTTCTAGCCCATTTCGCGGAAATTTAATTTCATGAATCTTAAATTTACTTAATGTAGTTAAGTAAGGAAACTTGCAAAATTTACATACTCGCAAATTTTTCTACTCGTGAAAGTTGCAAAAATTAGTTTACAGTAATGGATATTGATACTTTAGTTATATTCTTCAAGTTGTACAATCAATGATAATGTATGACTCAAGAGATACATGTAATCTTCTTAAGCTCTTGCTTTAGTCCTTCAACTTATGTTCATCAAACATAATCCAAGGGCTTGTTTATAAGAAGTTGTGGTATGATTGACAATGTGACAACCCTCCGCAAGATACCAAATGACGCAGAAATTAACAATTGGTCACTTTAAGAGTTCTGAAGTCAAAAAGTCTGCTACACATCCAGAACACCATATACTCAAAGTTTAACCCTAATAATTAAAATTATCTTTATCTATCTGAAATCTATTACTACTTTATTTTTTGTTACAAATAGTGATTCAGCAGTGACTAGAAGAGAACTTTTAATAAACTTTTATTTAAATATTTCAGATATTGAGTCCACAGGAGCTAGCAGTGAATTCTATGATAAGTTTGCTATAAGATATCATCTAAGTATTATTTTAAAAGTAATGTGGACAATACCAGCTCATCAGAACAGAATGATAGAAGAAGCCAAGTAAGTTTGCTATAAGATATCATCTAAGTATTATACTAAAAGTAATGTGGACAATACCAGCTCATCAGAACAGAATGATAGAGGAAGCCAAGTAAGTTTACTATAAGATATCATCTAAGTATTATACTAAAAGTAATGTGGACAATACCAGCTCATCAGAACAGAATGATAGAGGAAGCCAAGTAAGTTTGCTATAAGATATCATCTAAGTATTATACTAAAAGTAATGTGGACAATACCAGCTCATCAGAACAGAATGATAGAGGAAGCCAAGTAAGTTTACTATAAGATATCATCTAAGTATTATACTAAAAGTAATGTGGACAATATCAGCTCATCAGAACAGAATGATAGAGGAAGCCAAGTAAGTTTACTATAAGATATCATCTAAGTATTATACTAAAAGTAATGTGGACAATACCAGCTCATCAGAACAGAATGATAGAGGAAGCCAAGTAAGTTTGCTATAAGATATCATCTAAGTATTATACTAAAAGTAATGTGGACAATACCAGCTCATCAGAACAGAATGATAGAGGAAGCCAAGTAAGTTTGCTATAAGATATCATCTAAGTATTATACTAAAAGTAATGTGGACAATACCAGCTCATCAGAACAGAATGATAGAGAAGCCAAGTAAGTTTCTATAAGATATCATAAGTATTATACTAAAAGTAATGTGGACAATACCAGCTCATCAGAACAGAATGATAGAGGAAGCCAAGTAAGTTTCTATAAGATATCATCTAAGTATTATACTAAAAGTAATGTGGACAATACCAGCTATCAAACAGAATGATAAGGAAGCCAAGTAAGTTTCTATAAGATATCATCTAAGTATTATACTAAAAGAATGTGGACAATACCAGCTCATCAAACAGAATGATAGAGGAACCAAGTAAGTTTACTATAAGATATCATCTAAGTATTATACTAAAAGTAATGTGGACAATACCAGCTCATCAGAACAGAATGATAGAGGAAGCCAAGTAAGTTTGCTATAAGATATCATCTAAGTATTATACAAAAGTAATGTGGACAATACCAGCTCATCAGAACAGAATGATAGAGGAAGCCAAGTAAGTTTGCTATAAGATATCATCTAAGTATTATACTAAAAGTAATTGGACAATACAGTCATCAGAACAGAATGATAAGGAAGCCAAGTAATTTGCTATAAGATTCATCTAAGTATTATACTAAAAGAATGTGGACAATAAGTCATCAGAACAATATAGAGGAAGCCAAGTAATTTACTATAGATATCACTAAGTATATACAAAAAGTAATGTGGACAATACAGTCATCAGAACAGAATGATAGAGGAAGCCAAGTAAGTTTCTATAAGAATCAATAAGTATTATACTAAAAGTAATGTGGACAATACCAGCTCATCAGAACAGAATGATAGAGGAAGCCAAGTAAGTTCATAAGATATCATCTAAGTATTAACTAAAAGTAATGTGGACAATACAGTCATCAGAACAGAATGATAGAGGAAGCAAGTAATTTGCTATAAGATATCATCTAGTATTAACTAAAAGATGTGGACAATACCAGTCATCAGAACAGAATGATAGAGAAGCCAAGTAAGTTTCTATAAGATATCATCAAGTATTATACAAAAGTAATGTGGACAATACAGCTCATCAGAACAGAAGATAGAGGAAGCAATAAGTTTCTATAAGATATCATCAAGTATTATACTAAAAGTAATGTGACAATACCACTCATCAAACAAATGATAGAGGAAGCCAAGTAATTACTATAAGATATCATCTAAGATTATACTAAAAGTAATGTGACAATACAGCTCATCAAACAGAATGATAGAGGAGCCAAGTAAGTTTGCTAAGATATCATCTAAGTATTATACTAAAAGTAATGTGGACAATACCAGCTCATCAGAACAGAATGATAGAGGAAGCAAGTAAGTTTTACTATAAATATCATCTAAGTATATACTAAAAGTAATGTGGACAATACCAGCTCATCAGAACAGAATGATAGAGGAAGCCAAGTAAGTTACTATAAGATATCATCTAAGTATTATACTAAAAGTAATGTGGACAATACCAGCTCATCAGAACAGAATGTAGAAGAAGCCAAGTAAGTTTCTATAAGATATCATCTAAGTATTATACTAAAAGTAATGTGGACAATACCAGCTCATCAGAACAGAATGATAGAGGAAGCCAAGTAAGTTTATATAAGATATCATCTAAGTATTATACTAAAAGTAATGTGGACAATACCAGCTCATCAGAACAGAATATAGAGAAGCCAAGTAAAGTTTACTATAAGATATCATCTAAGTATTATACTAAAATAATGTGACAATACCACTCATCAAACAGAATGATAGAGAAGCCAAGTAAGTTTACTATAAGATATCACAATATTATACTAATAATGGGACAACAGCTCATCAGAACAGAATGATAGAAGAAGCCAAGTAAGTTTACTATAAATATCATCTAAGTATTATACTAAAGTAATGTGACAATACCAGCTCATCAGACAGAATATAAGAAGCCAAGTAAGTTTCTATAAGATATCATCTAAGTATTATACTAATAATGTGGACATACCAGCCATCAGAACGAATATAGAAGAAGCCAGTAAGTTCTAAATATCATTAAGTATTATACTAAAATAATGTGGACAATACCAGCTCATCAGAACAGAATGAAGAGAAGCCAAGTAATTATATAAGATATCATCTAAGTATTATACTAAAATATGTGGACAATACCAGCTCTCAGAACAGATGATAGAGAAGCCAAGTAAGTTTACTATAAGATATCATTAAGTATTATACTAAAAGTAATGTGGACATACCAGCTCATCAGAACAGAATGATAGAGGAAGCCAAGTAAGTTTACTAAGATATCATCTAAGTATATACTAAAGTAATTGGACAATACCACTCATCAGAACAGAATGAAGAGGAAGCAAGTAAGTTTACTATAAATATCACTAGTATTATACAAAAGTAATGTGACAATACCAGCTCATCAAACGAATGATAGAGAAGCCAATAAGTTTCTATAAGATATCATCTAAGTATTATACTAAAAGTAATTGGACAATACCAGCTCATCAGAACAGAATGATAGAGGAAGCCAGTAATTTACTATAAGATATCATCTAGATTATACAAAAGTAATGTGGACAATAAGTCATCAGAACGAATGATAGAGGAAGCAATAAGTTTACTATAGATATCATCTAAGTATTATACTAAGTAATGTGGACAATACAGCCACAAACAGATGATAGAGAAGCCAAGTAAGTTACTAAAGATATCATCTAATATTATACTAAAAGTAATGTGGACAATACCAGCTCATCAGAACAGAATGATAGAGAAGCCAAGTAAGTTTCATAAGATATCACTAAGTATTATATAAAAGTAATGTGGACAATACCAGCTCATCAAACAAATAAGAGGAAGCAAGTAAGTTACTATAATATCATCTAATATTATACTAAAAGTATGTGGCAATACAGCTCATCAAACAGAATGATAGAGGAAGCCAAGTAAGTTTCTATAAGATATCATCTAAGTATATCTAAAAGTAATGTGACAATACAGCTCATCAGACAGAATGATAGAGAAGCCAGTAAGTTCTATAAGATATCACTAAGTATATACTAAAGTATTGGACATACCAGCTCATCAAACAGAATGATAGAGACAAGTATTACTATAAGATATCATCTAGTATTATACTAAAAGTAATGTGACAATACCAGCCATCAAACAAATATAGAGAGCCAAGTAATTTACTAGAATCATCTAAGTATTATACTAAAGTAATGTGACAATACCAGCTCATCAGAACAGAATGATAGAAAGCAAGTAAGTTTTATAAATATCACTAAGTATTATACTAAAAGTAATGTGACATACCACTCATCAAACAGAAGATAGAAGAACCAAGTAAGTTTCTATAAGATATCATCTAAGTATTAACTAAAAGTAATTGACAATACACTCTCAAAAGAATGATAGAGAAGCCAGTAAGTTTCTATAAATATATCTAATATTATACTAAAAGTATTGGACAATACCAGCTCATCAGAACAGAATGATAGAGAAGCAGTAAGTTACATAGATATCATCTAAGTATTATACAAGTAATGTGGACAATACCCTCATCAAACAGAGATAAGAAGCCAAGTAAGTTTACTATAAATATCATTAGTATTATACTAAAGTAATGTGGACAATACCCCTCAAACAGAATGATAGGAAGCAAGTAAGTTTACTATAAGATATCATCTAAGTATTATATAAAAGTAATGTGGACAATACCAGCTCATCAGAACAGAATGATAGAGGAAGCCAAGTAAGTTTCTATAAGATATCATCTAAGTATTATACTAAAAGTAATGTGGACAATACCAGCTCATCAGAACAGAATGATAGAGAAGCCAAGTAAGTTTACTATAAGATATCATCTAAGTATTATACTAAAAGTAATGTGGACAATACCAGCTCATCAGAACAGAATGATAGAGGAAGCCAAGTAAGTTTACTATAAGATATCATCTAAGTATTATACTAAAAGTAATGTGGACAATACCAGCTCATCAGAACAGAATGATAGAGGAAGCCAAGTAAGTTTACTATAAGATATCATCTAAGTATTATACTAAAAGTAATGTGGACATACCAGCTCATCAGAACAGAATGATAGAGGAAGCCAAGTAAGTTTACTATAAGATATCATCTAAGTATTATACTAAAAGTAATGTGGACAATACCAGCTCATCAGAACAGAATGATAGAAGAAGCCAAGTAAGTTTACTATAAGATATCATCTAAGTATTATACTAAAAGTAATGTGACAATACCAGCTCATCAGAACAGAATGATAGAGAAGCCAAGTAAGTTTACTATAAGATATCATCTAAGTATTATACTAAAAGTAATGTGGACAATACCAGCTCATCAGAACAGAATGATAGAGGAACCAAGTAAGTTTGCTATAAGATATCACTAATATTATACTAAAGTAATGTGACAATACCACTCATCAGAACAGATGATAGAGAAGCCAAGTAAGTTTCTATAAGATTCATCTAAGTATTATACAAAGTAATGTGGACATACCAGCTCATCAGACAGAATGATAGAGGAAGCCAAGTAAGTTTACTATAGATATCACTAAGTATTATACTAAAGTAAGTGGACAATACCAGCTCATCAGAACAGAAGATAGAGAAGCCAAGTAATTTCTAAGATATCATCTAAGTATTATACTAAAGTAATTGACAATACCAGCTCATCAAACGAATATAAGAAGCAATAGTTCTATAATATCATCAAGTATTACAAAAGTAATGTGGACATACACTCACAGACAGATGATAAAGCAGTAATTTCTATAAGATATCATCTAAGATTTACTAAAATAATGTGACAATACCACTCATCAAACAGAATGATAGAGAAGCCAAGTATTTATAAGATTCATCTAAGTATATATAAAATAATGTGACAATACACTAAAAGATATAGAGAAGCCAAGTAATTACATAAATACATAGTATTAACTAAGTAATGTGACAATACGCTCATCAACAAATGATGAGGAACAAAGTTTACATAAATCTCTAAGTTTATACTAAAAGAGGACAAACCAGCTCTAAAAGAATGATAAACCAAGTAATTATATAAGATATCATCAATTTATTAAAAGTAATGTGACAATACAGCTCATCAAACAGATGATAAGACCAAGTAAGTTACTAAAATATCACAAGTATTATCAAAGTAATGGGACAATACCAGCTCTCAGAAAGAATGATAAGAAGCCAGTAAGCTATAAGATATCATCTAAGTATTATACTAAAAGTAATGTGGACAATACCAGCTCATCAGAACAGAATGATAGAGGAAGCCAAGTAAGTTTACTATAAGATATCATCTAAGTATTATACTAAAAGTAATGTGGACAATACCAGCTCATCGAACAGAATGATAGAGGAAGCCAAGTAAGTTTCTATAAGATATCATCTAAGTATTATACTAAAAGTAATGTGGACAATACGCTCATCAGAACAGAAGATAGAAGAAGCCAAGTAAGTTTCTATAAGTATCATCTAAGTATTATACTAAAAGTAATGTGGACATACCACTCATCAGAACAGAATGATAGAGGAAGCCAGTAAGTTTACTATAAGATATCATCTAAGTATTATACTAAAAGTAATGTGGACAATACCAGCTCATCAGAACAGAATGATAGAGAAGCCAAGTAAGTTTCTATAAGATATCATCTAAGTATTATACAAAAGTAATGTGGACAATACCAGCTCATCAGACAAATGATAGAGGAAGCAAGTAGTTTCTATAATATCATTAAGTATTATACTAAAAGTAATGTGACAATACCAGCTCATCAGAACAGAATGATAGAGAAGCCAAGTAAGTTGCTATAAGATATCATCTAGTATTATACTAAAAGTAATGTGGACAATACAGCTCATCAGAACAGAATGATAGAGGAAGCCAAGTAAGTTTCTATAAGATATCATCTAAGTATTATACTAAAAGTAATGTGGACATACAGCTCATCAGAACAGAATGATAGAGGAAGCAAGTAGTTTACTATAAGATATCATCTAAGTATTATACAAAAGTAATGTGGACAATACAGCTCATCAGAACAGAATGATAGAGGAAGCCAAGTAAGTTTACTATAAGATATCATCTAAGTATTATACTAAAAGTATGTGGACAATACCAGCTCATCATACCAGCTCATCAGAACAGAATGATAGAGGAAGCCAAGTAAGTTTACTATAAGATATCATCTAAGTATTATACTAAAAGTAATGTGGACAATACCAGCTCATCAGAACAGAATGATAGAGGAAGCCAAGTAAGTTTACTATAAGATATCATCTAAGTATTATACTAAAAGTAATGTGGACAATACCAGCTCATCAGAACAGAATGATAGAGGAAGCCAAGTAAGTTTACTATAAGATATCATCTAAGTATTATACTAAAAGTAATGTGGACAATACCAGCTCATCAGAACAGAATGATAGAGGAAGCCAAGTAAGTTTACTATAAGATATCATCTAAGTATTATACTAAAAGTAATGTGGACAATACCGCTCATCAGAACAGAATGATAGAGGAAGCCAAGTAAGTTTACTATAAGATATCATCTAAGTATTATACTAAAAGTAATGTGGACAATACCAGCTCATCAGAACAGAATGATAGAGGAAGCCAAGTAAGTTTACTATAAGATATCATCTAAGTATTATACTAAAAGTAATGTGGACAATACAGCTCATCAGTACCAGCTCATCAGAACAGAATGATAGAGGAAGCCAAGTAAGTTTACTATAAGATATCATCTAAGTATTATACTAAAAGTAATGTGGACAATACCTAGCTCATCAGAACAGAATGATAGAGGAAGCCAAGTAAGTTTACTATAAGATATCATCTAAGTATTATACTAAAAGTAATGTGGACAATACCAGCTCATCAGAACAGAATGATAGAGGAAGCCAAGTAAGTTTACTATAAGATATCATCTAAGTATTATACTAAAAGTAATGTGGACAATACCAGCTCATCAGAACAGAATGATAGAGGAAGCCAAGTAAGTTTACTATAAGATATCATCTAAGTATTATACTAAAAGTAATGTGGACAATACCAGCTCATCAGAACAGAATGATAGAGGAAGCCAAGTAAGTTTACTATAAGATATCATCTAAGTATTATACTAAAAGTAATGTGGACAATACCAGCTCATCAGAACAGAATGATAGAGGAAGCCAAGTAAGTTTACTATAAGATATCATCTAAGTATTATACTAAAAGTAATGTGGACAATACCAGCTCATCAGAACAGAATGATAGAGGAAGCCAAGTAAGTTTACTATAAGATATCATCTAAGTATTATACTAAAAGTAATGTGGACAATACCAGCTCATCAGAACAGAATGATAGAGGAAGCCAAGTAAGTTTACTATAAGATATCATCTAAGTATTATACTAAAAGTAATGTGGACAATACCAGCTCATCAGAACAGAATGATAGAAGAAGCCAAGTAAGTTTACTATAAGATATCATCTAAGTATATTACTAAAAGTAATGTGGACAATACCAGCTCATCAGAAAAAGAATGATAGAGAAGCCAAGTAAGTTTACTATAAGATATCATCTAAGTATTATACTAAAAGTAATGTGGACAATACCAGCTCATCAGAACAGAATGATAGAGGAAGCCAAGTAAGTTTACTATAAGATATCATCTAAGTATTATACTAAAAGTAATGTGGACAATACCAGCTCATCAGAACAGAATGATAGAGGAAGCCAAGTAAGTTTACTATAAGATATCATCTAAGTATTATACTAAAAGTAATGTGGACAATACCAGCTCATCGAACAGAATGATAGAGGAAGCCAAGTAAGTTTACTATAAGATATCATCTAAGTATTATACTAAAAGTAATGTGGACAATACCAGCTCATCAGAACAGAATGATAGAGGAAGCCAAGTAAGTTTACTATAAGATATCATCTAAGTATTATACTAAAAGTAATGTGGACAATACCAGCTCATCAGAACAGAATGATAGAGGAAGCCAAGTAAGTTTACTATAAGATATCATCTAAGTATTATACTAAAAGTAATGTGGACAATACCAGCTCATCAGAACAGAATGATAGAGGAAGCCAAGTAAGTTTACTATAAGATATCATCTAAGTATTATACTAAAAGTAATGTGGACAATACCAGCTCATCAGAACAGAATGATAGAGGAAGCCAAGTAAGTTCTATAAGATATCATCTAAGTATTATACTAAAAGTAATGTGGACAATACCAGCTCATCAGAACAGAATGATAGAGGAAGCCAAGTAAGTTTACTATAAGATATCATCTAAGTATTATACTAAAAGTAATGTGGACAATACCAGCTCATCAGAACAGAATGATAGAGGAAGCCAAGTAAGTTTGCTATAAGATATCATCTAAGTATTATACTAAAAGTAATGTGGACAATACCAGCTCATCAGAACAGAATGATAGAGGAAGCCAAGTAAGTTTACTATAAGATATCATCTAAGTATTATACTAAAAGTAATGTGGACAATACCAGCTCATCAGAACAGAATGATAGAGGAAGCCAAGTAAGTTTGCTATAAGATACATCTAAGTATTATACTAAAAGTAATGTGGACAATACCAGCTCATCAGAACAGAATGATAGAGGAAGCCAAGTAAGTTTGCTATAAGATATCATCTAAGTATTATACTAAAAGTAATGTGGACAATACCAGCTCATCAGAACAGAATGATAGAGGAAGCCAAGTAAGTTTGCTATAAGATATCATCTAAGTATTATACTAAAAGTAATGTGGACAATACAGCTCATCAGAACAGAATGATAGAGGAAGCCAAGTAAGTTTGCTATAAGATATCATCTAAGTATTATACTAAAAGTAATGTGGACAATACCAGCTCATCAGAACAGAATGATAGAGGAAGCCAAGTAGTTTCATAAGATATCATCTAAGTATTATACTAAAAGTAATGTGGACAATACCAGCTCATCAGAACAGAATGATAGAGGAAGCCAAGTAAGTTTCTATAAGATATCATCTAAGTATTATACTAAAAGTAATGTGGACAATACAGCTCATCAGAACAGAATGATAGAGGAAGCCAAGTAAGTTTCTATAAGATATCATCTAAGTATTATACTAAAAGTAATGTGGACAATACCAGCTCATCAGAACAGAATGATAGAGGAAGCCAAGTAAGTTTACTATAAGATATCATCTAAGTATTATACTAAAAGTAATGTGGACAATACCAGCTCATCAGAACAGAATGATAGAGGAAGCAAGTAAGTTTCTATAAGATTCTCTAAGTATTTACTAAAAGTAATGTGGACAATACCAGCTCATCAGAACAGAATGATAGAGGAAGCCAAGTAAGTTTCTATAAGATATATCTAAGTATTATATAAAAGTAATGTGGACAATACCAGCTCATCAGACAGAATGATGAGAGCCAGTAAGTTTCTATAAGATATCATTAAGTATTATACTAAAAGTAATGTGGACAATACCGCTCATCAGAACAGAATGATAGAGAAGCCAAGTAAGTTTCTATAAGATTCTCTAAGTATTATACTAAAGTATGTGGCATACAGCTATCAGACAGATGATAGAGAGCAAGTAAGTTTCTATAAGATATATCTGTATTTACAAGTAATGTGACAATACCGCTCATCAGAACGAATTAGAAGCCAAGTAGTTTCTATAAGTATCATTAAGTATTTACTAAGTAATGTGGACAATACCATCTCAGAAGATGATAGAGAAGCAGTAGTTTACTTATATATAATATTTACTAAGTATGTGGAAATCCGTCTCAGAAGATGTAGAGGAAGCCAGTAGTTTTTAGATATATCAGTATATATAAAGTAGTGGACATCCACTCATCGAAGAATGATAGAGGAGCAGTAGTTCTATAGATCTAGTATTATACTAAAAGATGTGGACAATACCGTCATCGAGATGATAGAAAGCAAGTATTCTATAAGATATCATCAAGTTTATACTAAGTAATGGGATACCGCTATCAGACAGAATGAGGGAGCAAGTAGTTATATAGTATCATCAAGTTATAAATAATGTGGACAATCAGCTCATCGAACAGAATGATAGAGAAGCCAGTAAGTTTCTTAGATAATTAAGTTTATAAGTAATGTGGACATACAGTCATCAGACGAATGATGAAGCCAAGTAGTTACTATAGTTCATCTAAGTTTCAAAAGTAAGTGGACATACAGTCATAGCGATGTAGAGGAAGCAGTAAGTTTCTTAAGTAATCTAGTATTATTAATAATGGGACAACCTCTCAAGTGAGGAGCCAAGTAGTTTCTATAAATATCATCTATTATACAAAGTATGTGGACACTCTCAGACAATGATGAGCAAGTAAGTTTATTAATATATCAGTATTACTAAAGTATGTGGAAATACCTCTCAACATGATAGAGGAAGCAGTAAGTTTCTAAAGATATATTAAGTATTATACTAAGTATGGGACATCGCTCATCAACGAATGATAGAGAGCAAGTAAGTTTACTATAGAAATCTAAGTATTCTAAAGTGTGGCATACAGTCAGACAGAATGATAGGAGCAAGAAGTTATATAAGATACAAGTATACAAGTAAGTGGACAATACAGCTATCGACGATGATAAGGAACCAAGTAGTTATAAGATTCATTAGTTTATTAAGTAATTGACAATCGTCATCGAACAGAATGATGAGGAAGCAAGTAGTTTTATAAATATCATCTAAGTTTATACTAAAGTAATGGACAAACAGTCTCAGACAGATGATAGAGGAGCAAGTAGTTACTAAGATTATTAGTATTTACTAAGTAATGTGGACAACGTCCAACAGAATGATAGAGAAAGTAATTCTAATATATTAAGTATTATACAAGTAATGTGAATAGTGACAGAAGATGAGAGAATAAGTTTCTTTCTTAGTATTATAAGTTGCATAAGTCATGAAATGGGACTGTTTATGTTGTTTCAAAGATGTGGAATCAGTATAGAAAGTGTAGAACAGTTTTAGTTCTCTATTTAATATACTAAAAGTAATGTGGACAATACCAGCTCATCAGAACAGAATGATAGAGGAAGCCAAGTAAGTTTACTATAAGATATCATCTAAGTATTATACTAAAAGTAATGTGGACAATACCAGCTCATCAGAACAGAATGATAGAGGAAGCCAAGTAAGTTTACTATAAGATATCATCTAAGTATTATACTAAAAGTAATGTGGACAATACCAGCTCATCAGAACAGAATGATAGAGGAAGCCAAGTAAGTTTACTATAAGATATCATCTAAGTATTATACTAAAGTAATGTGGACAATACCAGCTCATCAGAACAGAATGATAGAGGAAGCCAAGTAAGTTTACTATAAGATATCATCTAAGTATTATACTAAAAGTAATGTGGACAATACCAGCTCATCAGAACAGAATGATAGAGGAAGCCAAGTAAGTTTACTATAAGATATCATCTAAGTATTATACTAAAAGTAATGTGGACAATACCAGCTCATCAGAACAGAATGATAGAGGAAGCCAAGTAAGTTTGCTATAAGATATCATCTAAGTATTATACTAAAAGTAATGTGGACAATACCAGCTCATCAGAACAGAATGATAGAGGAAGCCAAGTAAGTTTACTATAAGATATCATCTAAGTATTATACTAAAAGTAATGTGGACAATACCAGCTCATCAGAACAGAATGATAGAGGAAGCCAAGTAAGTTTGCTATAAGATATCATCTAAGTATTATACTAAAAGTAATGTGGACAA
This sequence comes from Mytilus edulis, assembly GCA_019925275.1. Taxonomy (NCBI): domain Eukaryota; kingdom Metazoa; phylum Mollusca; class Bivalvia; order Mytilida; family Mytilidae; genus Mytilus; species Mytilus edulis. The sequence continues at coordinate 84,826,790 of CM034359.1, forward strand.
TACCAGCTCATCAGAACAGAATGATAGAGGAAGCCAAGTAAGTTTACTATAAGATATCATCTAAGTATTATACTAAAAGTAATGTGGACAATACCAGCTCATCAGAACAGAATGATAGAGGAAGCCAAGTAAGTTTACTATAAGATATCATCTAAGTATTATACTAAAAGTAATGTGGACAATACCAGCTCATCAGAACAGAATGATAGAGGAAGCCAAGTAAGTTTGCTATAAGATATCATCTAAGTATTATACTAAAAGTAATGTGGACAATACCAGCTCATCAGAACAGAATGATAGAGGAAGCCAAGTAAGTTTACTATAAGATATCATCTAAGTATTATACTAAAAGTAATGTGGACAATACCAGCTCATCAGAACAGAATGATAGAGGAAGCCAAGTAAGTTTACTATAAGATATCATCTAAGTATTATACTAAAAGTAATGTGGACAATACCAGCTCATCAGAACAGAATGATAGAGGAAGCCAAGTAAGTTTACTATACAATATCATCTAAGTATTATACTTAGTATATTGTTTGTTATTATGTGAGTGTATGTGTACATTTTGTATGCTGATTGATATTTAGAATACAGTTGTATTATCATTTACAAGCCTCAATTCCATAGAGATTGCTTTGCTTCTCTTCTCATTATGATTCATTGACCTTAAAACTTTTGTATAGTTTACATGTTCAAGTTAGTGTTATGGTCATTTCAAAGAGAACTAGTTATGATAAGTCAATGGTATTTGGTATGCAGTTGTATCAACATTGGTATATTTAAGTTATTTGGCCCTTCATCACCACTTTTGATTGTTTTGCATAATTTACATCTTACCATTTTATAAACATTGCTTAATTAAGTCCACTATAGGTAAAACATTTGTGAAAAATTGTTAACATGTTAACTTTTTATTTTTAGGAAAGGCAAGTCATTTGTAAAGTTTGTTAACATGTTAATGAATGATACAACGTTTTTATTGGATGAGAGTTTGGACTGTTTAAAACGTATTCATGAAATTCAAGAGGCATTAGAAAATACAGATGAATGGGAGAAACAGTCAAGGGTAAGATAGTAGTAATATTATTTAGTAAATACAGACGAATGGGAGAAACAGTCGAGGGTAAGATAGTAGTAATATTATTTAGTAAATACAGACGAATGGGAGAAACAGTCAAGGGTAAGATAGTAGTAATATTATTTAGTAAATACAGACGAATGGGAGAAACAGTCGAGGGTAAGATAGTAGTAATATTATTTAGTAAATACAGACGAATGGGAGAAACAGTCAAGGGTAAGATAGTAGTAATATTATTTAGTAAATACAGACGAATGGGAGAAACAGTCAAGGGTAAGATAGTAGTAATATTATTTAGTAAATAGGAATTAAACAATGGGAGAAACAATCAAGGGTAAGAAAGAAGTAATATTATTTAGTAAAAAGGAAATAACCAGTTATGACTCACAGTATATTGTTGAATTATTTTGTCTGAGCCAATCAGGCTGGCTCAAATACATTATGGAAGCCCTGACTGATTTATAATTAACTGTTGAATTATTTGTCTAATTATATGTTCAGGGCAAGTGAGAAACAGTATAGTTATTGGTAGTGTCCACTTTATATAAGGAGCCACAAATGGAATACTTTTTTCTGTCATCTGTACCACACTTTATGTTAAATCACAATTATATGAAGATATGAATCTGCTATTATTTTTGACTGGGTGATTTTAGGGCTAAACCGTCAAAAAAAAAACCAGTGTGCTTATTTGGCAGATGAAACATGTCTTCCTTGAAAAACTTGTGTATCATTTTACACATTTATCATTGATTCAAGAAAGAGACATATAAAACTCAGAATTTACATTAATACTTAAATGTCAGCTTTGTATTTGAATTGATCTTCAATTTCTAGATTTTATGCCAGGTTGGATAGGGAAAAGTGGGTCTATTATCTCTCTTATGCACAGGAAAAAACTAGGGAGACGGTTGCTAAGATAAGAGTTTTCATGGATTTTGTATTTTCAGGAGCAGCAACAATCACGACAACGACAACTAGCTATGGATGAGAAGCAATGCCGATCTTACCTCACCCTGGCCACAGAAACAGTTGATATGTTCCACTATCTTACACAGAAAATCATTGGTCCTTTTCTGGACTCAGTAAGTCTTGATTAAATCTTGCCATCTTTTTATACGACTGCAAAAATTGAAAAATTTTGGTCGTATATTGATATCACGTTGGCGTCGTCGGCGTCCAAAAAATTTTGGTTTTCTCACTATAACTTAAGTATAAGTGATTAGAAATCTATGAAATTTTGACACAAGGTTTATGACCACTAAAGGAAGGTTGGGATTGATTTTGGGAGTTTTGGTCCCAACAGTTTAGGAACAAGGGGCCAAAAAAGGGCCCAAATAAGCATTATTCTTTGTTTTAGCACTATAACTTTAGTATAAGTAAATAGAAATCAATGAAATTTAAACACAAGGTTTATGAACACAAAAGGAAGGTTGGGATTGATTTTGGGAGTTGAGGTCCCAACAGTTTAGGAATTAGGGGCCAAAAAGGGGCCCAAATAAGCATTTTTCTTGGTTTTCGCACCATTACTTCAGTATAAGTAAATAGAAATCTATGAAATTTAAACACAAGGTTTATGACCATAAAAGGAAGGTTGGGATTGATTTTGGGAGTTTTGGTTCCAACAGTTTAGGAATAAGGGCCCCAAAGGGTCCAAAATTAAACTTGGTTTGAATTTATCAATAATTGAATAATTGGGGTTCTTTGATATGCCGAATCTAACTGTGTATGTAGATTCTTAATTTTTGGTCCCATTTTCAAATTGGTCTACATTAAGGTCCAAAGGGTCCAAAATTAAACTAAGTTTGATTTTAACAAAAATTGAATTCTTGGGGTTCTTTGATATGCTGAATCTAAACATGTACTTAGATTTTTGTCGAGCCTGCAACTTTTGTTGCAGAAAGCTCGACATAGGGATAGTAATCCGGCGGCGGCGGCTATGTTAGCTCACTTCTTTAAAGCTTTATATTTTAGAAGGTAGAAGACCTGGATGCTTCATACTTTGTATATAGATGCCTCATGTTACGAAGTTTCTGTCAGTCACATGTCCAATGTCCTTGACCTCATTTTCATGGTTCAGTGACCACTTGAAAAAAGTTCAGATTTTTTGTAATGGTGAATTCTCTCTTATTATAAGTAATAGGATAACTATATTTGGTATGTGCGTACCTTGCAAGGTCCTCATGTCCGTCAGACAGTTTTCACTTGACCTCGACCTCATTTCATGGCTCAGTGAACAAGGTTAAGTTTTGGTGGTCAAGTCCATATCTCAGATACTATAAGCAATAGGGGTAGTATATTCGGTGTATGGAAGGACTGTAAGGTGTACATGTCCAACTGGCAGGTGTCATCTGACCTTGACCTCATTTTCGTGGTTCAGTGGTTATAGTTAATTTTTTGTGTTTTGGTCTGTTTTTCTCGTACTTTATGCAATAGGTCTACTATATTTGTTGTATGGAATGATTGTAAGGTGAACATGTCTAGCGGACAGATGTCATCTGACCTTGACCTTATTTTCATGGTTCAGTGGTCAAAGTTAAGTTTTTCAGTTTTGGTCTTTTTATCTGCTACTATACGCCATAGGTCAACTATATTTAGTGTATGGAAATATTTTATGATTTATATATTAGTCGCACAGGTTTTATTTGACCTTGACCTCATATTCACGGTTCATTGCTCAGTGTTAAGTTTTTGTGTTTTGGTCTATTTTTCTTAAACTATAAGTATTAGGTCAACTACATTTGTTTTATGGAAGCATTGTTAGCTGTACATGTCAGCCTGGCATGGTTCATCTGACCTTGATCTCATTTTCATGGTTCATTGGTCTTTGTTTAGTTATCTTGGTTAATGTAACGTTTAAGTGACAGTTGTAATAAAGCTTTATACTTAGGACTATCAACATAATATCAATGATTAGTAAAGAAGGCGAGACATTCCAGTGTGTGCACTCTTGTTGATTGTTGGCCCAGTTTTCAAGTTGGTCCAAATTGGGGTCCAAAATTAAACTTTGTTTGATTTCAACAAAAATTGAATTCTTGGGGTATTTTGATATATGCTGAATCTAAACATGTACTTAGATTTTTTATTATGGGCCCAGTTTTCAAGTTGGTCCAAATCGTGGTCCAAAATTAAACTTTGTTTGATTTCAACAAAAATTGAATCCTTGGGGTTCTTTGATATGCTGAATCTAAACATGTACTTATGATTTTTATTATGGGCCCAGTTTTCAAGTTGGTCCAAATTGTGGTCCAAAATTAAACTTTGTTTGATATCAACAAAAAATTGAATCCTTGGGGTTCTTTGATATGCTGAATCTAAACCTGTATTTAGATTTTTGATTATAGGCCCAGTTTTCAAGTTGATCCAAATTGCAGTCCAAAATTAAAAATTGTATATATAGGGTTCTTTGATGTATGCTTAATCTAACCATGTATTTAGATTTTTGATGTTTGGGCCCTGTTATCAGATTGGTCCACATTGAGGTTTAAAGGGTCCAAAATTGAACTTTATTTGATTTCATCAAAAATTGAATTCTTGGGGTTCTTTGATATGCTGAATCCAACCATGTATTTAGATTTTGGATATTGGACCATAATAGGTAATGTCCAATTTAAAATTTAAAGTTTTTAAGTTTAAGTTCTTAGACCACATTCATTATGTGTCAGAAACCTGTGTTGTGTCAACTATTTAATCACAATCCAAATTCAGAGCTGTATCAAGCTTGAATGTTGTGTCCATACTTGCCCCAATGTTCAGGGTTCGAACTCTGCGGTCGAATAAAGCTGTGCCCTGCGGAGCATCTGGTTTAATACATTGGTTGTTAAAAGTGGGTGCTAATTTTTTTAATGTTAGACTTTTTTGCTTGGTAAGTGATAAAAGCTCATTGGAGCCTCTAATTTAAATAAGTTCTGTAGGTTCTTTTAAGGACTCGTTCAGTGTTTTATTGAATTAACAAATAAAAAGATGGGAGCTCTATTTCAATTTATGATCATTTTACTAATTCCAGCATCTAGATGCCATACATCTATGCATCTGTTGTCGAATGTTTTATTAACATTTCAGATTAGCGTATGTATGTAACCTTTCTTTCTAATCTCTATATTGTGATGAAGTATTGACAAATGTGTTTTATTTCAACCACCTTTCTAATTTTAGCATTTAGGGGACAGACTGGCAGCTATGTTAAACTTTAACCTTCAACAGCTATGTGGGTCAAAGTGTAAAAACTTGAAGGTGAAAAACCCAGAGAAATACGGATGGGAACCTAAAAAACTGTTGGATAGTTTAACCGATATATATCTACATTTAGACTGTGATGATTTTGCTAAAACTATAGCTAATGATGAGGTAAGGAATAACAAGGAAATCTATAATTGTGTGTTGACACTTGTAAGGAATAGATCGGTCATATGTAGTTAGTACCTATTTCTTGTAATGAAATGACACATTACATTTATAGAGGAATACATCATACATGTGAACCTCCCGACGGGAGTACAAAAATCCCGTTTTCAGCGGTCTCCTCCCGTCCTCCCGTTTAGGAGAAAAAACTCCCGTGTATGAAATATTTCATGAATGAAAATTTTCTGACGCCATATTTGATCATTTCTTACTACTGTACGGGTGTAGTTGACACCTGTGTTAAATTTTACCTGTAAATCAAAGAAGATGTATAATTATATGGCTTCACTTGACAGCTTGGGTGTCAAACATATTGGTAATCAACGATGTTTACCTCTGGCTAACTGCCGTTGTTTAATAAAAACTTTGAGTAATACATTTTTGTTACTTCCCTTTGTTTTATCCTGTTTTCAGTTATTTTGCTTTTAAAAATGTAAATTGTAAAAAGACTATAAATGATTAATATTTTAATCAAATAATCATAAAAGGACGGTAATTAAATGAATTTGAATGTTTTGGGACAAATAAAAAAATATAAATTTATAAATTATTTTAGCAATCTAGACTTCCTTTCAAGGATTAAATTGAAGTTTATATGGTAAATCTGTCTATTTAAGATGCTCTTGGAATATACAATATGTACATTTAAGACTGAAAAAAATCCTAGTTTACTTCCTTTTAAAACCTTGGGATTGAAAATTTTAGATGTTAGTTTATATTAGATTTTATTGTTTTAGCTAGAGATAGCAAAACATTTGCACTGTTTAAGTTTTTTTAAGTTTTCTAGAAATATGACTTTCATAATGCTTAAAAGCCATGCAGTACTATTGCTTTTTTAATTAATTTATGATGTTGCAAATATACGTGTAGAGCATATTTCTTTCTTATTTGTCTATAAAGTTACCAATGATAAGGAGATGGAGTCATGAATACAAATCTAAACAGATTATGAGATAAGATAAATAAATATAATGATTTATTTGCAAGCAGTGAACAATCATTTATCAAAAACAATAAAACAAGAAACAGATTCTTAATATTTTATTTCATTCAAATAGAAAGGCAATAAGGGTACTATGAACATATTACAATTTGATGGAAATTTGGAGAGAAAACACAATTTCTACATCATACGGTTACATTTACGACAAAATTTATGTCGATAAAAAACCTCCTGATCTGAGTCCTAATCTCCTGACCAAAATTTCCAAATCTCCTGATCTGAGTTTCACAGTCCATCACATGTATGATACATACATAAAGACAAAGTAATTCTAATAATAAAATGACACAATTTTATAGAGGAAAGACAAAGTAATTCTGATTAAACCTGAAAGGCGAAATTATAAACTTATGTACTTTAGGTGTTCACTAAGTGCACTCTGAGAATACCAACAACCAAGTATATATAAAGCATTGCTGACATAACTTATCTTTGGATAATTTATAGAATTTCATAATTTTGGAATTTAACTAAAAAATGTACCAAGATATAGGATAAATAAGTTTTTTTCTATCCCTAGACACGAAAGGCCTTAGTAAGATCATGTTCTGAAATGTCATTTTATTTCATATGTATCAATCATAACAGAAAGAATTAAAAAGCATTTTATAATGAGTGGATCTGCTTTGGTATAGATCTAACAAACTTGATATATTTTGTATTTTAGAGGTCCTATAAAAAGGAATTGTTTGATGATGCAATAGGTAGAATGAGACGAGCCAGGATTAAGACAGAACAAGAGATTGATAAATTCCGTAAACTACAAGATAAAGTGGAAGAATTGGTCAGGGATAAAAACTTAGCAGAAACAGACTATGGGGAAATTCCTGAAGAATTCAAAGGTAATATTTTGTTAGTTGCATCTACTTTGGACATCAAGGCCTGATTGATGTAGTGTGTTTCTATACACATTATTTTTGCATTTCCCAGTCTGTTACTGTTTCTTGCATCACGAGAAGATGTGGTTTTAAGTTGTTTACCATGACTTAACCATTGCTGAAACATTTAACTTAGTTAACATGGTTTACAAAACAAACAAATAAAACAAATCTTTTCATCATGGGTTGAAATTTTAAAAATATATGGCCAATTAGGTTTAAGATATTTCAATTTATATAGATATACATTCAGTTTTGTTAGTTACAATTTTGTTACATACATATATCAGATCAATATATATTTTCAAATCCTTTAATGGATACCTTATTAAATGACTGATAGATTTATCGTATCCTCTATATATATTTTCAGATTCTTTAATCGATACCTTATTAGATGACAGATAGATTTATTGTATCATCTGTATATATTTTCAGATCCTTTAATGGACACGTTACTAGATGACCCTGTGATATTACCTAGTGGAACAGTGATGGAAAAGTCCATTATAATGAGGCATTTATTAAACTCACAGACCGACCCTTTCAATAGACAGCCCCTCACAGAGGATGAATTAAAACCAGGTATGTAAACATGAATTACCCTTGACATTAAAAATAGATCGTTCCATCCAAATGGATTATAACCTGTATGTTAACATTAGAGACTTTGAATTCACACTACTGAAAAGTTTAATAAGATCAAGTTTTAAAAAGGCCATGTCAAGTAAGAAGTTGAAGAGCATTAAGGTCCAAAAAATTCCTAAATAAAGGCAACAGTAGTATACCCCTGTTCAAAACTCATAAATCCATGGACAAAAAACAAAATCGGGTAACAAACTAAAACCGAGGGAAACGCATTAAATATAAGAGGAGAACAACGACACAACACCGAAACGCAACACACACAGAAACGGACCAAGCAACAGACAAAACACCACGAGAATAACAAATATAACATCAAAATCAAATACATGAATTTGGGATAGACAAGTACCGTGCCACGTCTTATCTCAATATCTCAAAAATAAGAGAAAACACAAAGGACTCAACGTTAAAATGCAACACACACAGAAACTAACAATATTATAACAATATTATAACTAACAGTTTTGCATAATACAGCTTAGGAAATCTGATCCTGAGGTAGAAAATATTTATTGGAAGAACTGAATTTTTAGTAGTAGAGAAAATCTAATATTTTAAGTGAACCTTAAATAACAGTTATATATATGTTTATTTATAGCTACAGATCTCAAGAAGAAAATTCAACAATGGAAGATTGAGAAAAGGAAACATTAGAATGAATGGAATGTTTGTAATGGATGAATCGTCATGGATGAATCGTCATGGATGTTTGTTAGAAAAACTTTTGTCCATGTATCTGTGAAATATATGGACTATCTCAAAGATTATACTTTTAGTCATAATTTACAGCTGTATGGACCATCTCAAAGATGGTTCTTGACTAAAAATAATTCGTTTATTTTGTAAATGTGGATGGATTTTATGACAGGTCAATTTTCTCTGATTTGTAAAAACAATGAGTATTTAAAACCATAATATTGTAGCTGCAGTTGGAGTTACTTTTTGTCAAAAATATTTATCTTGGTAGCATTTATTTTACTGAAAAAGATTTCATTTTGCATTTGAATTGTCATAAATAGAAAATAGTTCAAAATTGTTAATCTGAATCTAACTATTTCTGAAATGTTTGTCTTAATATTAAGTGTAAGAAAAATATACAACAGTGTGTAAGGGGCTACAGAAACAGTAAATGTTAATAGAACAATAGATTTTGGATTGTTTATGTAATTCGGTTATTTAAAGATCAGATTGATAATGTTTTAAATGATCCTTGACATGTAGATGTTATGTATTTATTGAAGAGAACATTGGAGCTATAAAATAGCTATTGTTTGTATTAATCTCTTAGTTTGTTCACCTTTCTTTGACTCATAATAACATTATGGGTGTCAAAGTACAATCTGGTTTATAGTTGTTAAGCTATATTTAATTAATAAGATATGAATCATTCAAAAGATTTTTGTGTGCAATTAAGAAATAAACATGCTTTTCCTTGGATAAGGGCATTTGTAGATTTCCAAGCGAAAAGTATGAAGCCTTTGAAGTAAATAATTTCAAAACCTATTTCCTCTTGTTCAATTAACCTGGCAACACTAAGGTTGTGAGTTCAAACCATGATCTTGGCTAAATGTGATAGAGAGGTCTTAATTGACTAAGAGCCAGTGAGTTAAATATAAATACCTATATTTTTCATTAAAATATCCGTTTAAAAGATGAGAATTTCTCATATAAGAATTTACTTATAAAATGTACAAATAATTATGTCTTGGATTATTGACATTGGGCATACAGCAGTTGTTATGTCATGCTCTGTTCTCATACAGAACAAGAATAGGAAGGGAATCCAATACTGAATTGTTCTCAATTTATAAAGAGTGATATTTATAAATATCTCTTTGATTAAATATTCTCATTTGAGATCAAGAAGGGTCTTCATTTTTCAATAAGAAAATTTTAAGAGCACAATAATTATAGATAAGACATACATTATGATCATTCTATTTTGCTGTTTTGTGATACAAACTTAAAGGAGTGTTTATAAAGGCATTTTAATGTATATGAATGAATGTGGAATAGATTTGTGTGAATATGTGTGTTAATATGCTCAGTTTTGGTTTCCTTTTTCTTTATTGCATAGAAATTGTAAAAGTTTGATACTATATATATATATACATCTGGTCAATTTGTCTGTGTTATTAAAATAAAATATACAGGAGTGAAAGAAAATAATGATAACTATTCTGCCACTGTTTGTACATTATAACATTAACCGGTGCACACAATCACTTGTTGATCAAGTGGCATACATAGTGGCATACATAGTGGCATTATAGTCCAATACTATAAGCTAGGGAAAATCATTTTTTTCATTGAATCTACTTGCAAACTTTAACAATTTCGTTTTGATCAAATGAAAAATGTGGCACAAAAGTGTATTTTGAATTAGATTGCCCAATTAAAAAGCTATCTTTTGAATTAACAGGACAATATACCCTTAAACTATTTTAGGATTGATGGAAAATATTAACATATGATCCTCATTGAATGTTAGGCAGTTTTAAATACAATATATTAGATCTCATTGAATCCTGATAAAAAACAAACATATTTTCACCATCACTTAAGTTGCTTGTTAAGTTTCATCCAGAAATGACAGGAATGGTGCAAAGACTGTCCTCTTCAAGTCTCTTTAATTAGATGTGTACACATCTTTGTGATTTACTTACATTATATGAATTAAAATTATGTACCAGCAACAGTGATGTATGACCTAATAAAATTTTACAGTTTCTTCGAATTCAATATTTCTACCTTATATCCCATGTTTATATGTGATTCATGCTTTATTGCCAGCTATGTGAGAACAAAATGGAAACTTGACATATTGATATAAAAAGTCAAATAACAAAAGTAAAAAAATACAGAACTAGTACGGAAAATTCAGAATGAAAAGTCCTCTATCAAATGGAAAAATCTAAAGCTCAAACACATCAAACGAATGGATAACAACTGTGATAATCCTGACTTGGTATGGGCATGTTCTTATGCAGAAAATGGTGTAATAAACCTGGTAATATAGTTCGCTTAACATCTCATTTGTATGACAGTCAAATAATATGACATTATATTGACAACGAAAAGCATCTTTTATTAAGATTAAATCAAAATTATGGATGAAGACTACAATGGCACAATAAATAGAACCCTAAAATCCATATTTGATATCTGTGATTAGTTTTGGCTTGTACGTATTATTAAAGTCAATAGATAAAGGCAATAGTAGTATACCACTGGTCAAAAGCCCAAAATCCATTTAGAGAAAACAAAACTAGGTTACAAACTAAAACTGAGGGAAACACTTCAAATATAAGAAGAAAACAACCCAACCAATAGAAATACTGAAGAGCGACAAAGCAACAAACATAGACACAAACTATTAAATAACAACTGTCATATTCTGACCTTGTACAGGACATTTTTAAGAAAAAATGGTGGGTTGAATCTGGTTTAGTGGCTAGCCAAACCTCACGCTATATTGCAATGTTAAATATACCGTTAAAATGACAACATTAAATGACATGAATACAGTACAAATAAATGCTCAGGACAGAGAAATTCATAAATAATATTATAGTACATATCGACATGTTACATAACTACAGAATAACTAAAATTAGTTTAGGACAGTACACAAAAACAGAATAATAGAATTACAAGAATATTAACATAAGAGTTTTGGCAATGGCTACGGTTAAATGAAAATGAAACAATAATAAAAATATTATTGTGACATTGGAGACTAATTGCTGGAATACAGGGTTTGTTAAGGATCTGATTAATTACGAATGCAACAATAATAATTGAGTCTACAGTTCCATTCCGTTATTGTTGCATTAATACACTTCAATGTGATTCAAGAGTAAAAAAGTAGTTGTTTCCGTTGAAGCATGACAGACATTGAAAGTTTCTTTAACTTGAAAAAAGTATAGAACAGAATGGAACCGTAGCCAGTGCCAATATTTTTTTAGTTATTGTGTTATTATTTTTTTTATCTTTCTATGTCTGTTTTTCTCCTAAATCAAACTAAAACAAAATAAACATGTGCATGTAGTTGCTTTAAACTAAAATCAATTAATGAACTGGGTAATAAATTATCTTTACTTTTACATACGAATAAAAAATTAAAAAAAATGGTATCACAACTAAAAACAATAAGACATAAACCAGTATTCGATCAGAATTACAAATAAAGCATTATAATAAAATAAATGAAAGTTGGATGCTGAATGTACAAATTCCGAGACACGTCTTATATAGCAATGCGAATTCACACGTAAGAAAACAGTAATATTTGTGAATATGTCACGTTCGGTACGTAAAAGACCAGACAACGTAAATGGTAAACCCAGATCTAAGACGTAAAGATGTTCCTCATTACTATAGTCACAGGACAATCATGTGGATCAACCAATTCGTGATGGTGTCCATACAATTTACGGAGTGTCATTTTCAATCTATCTTCCTCATTACCTTGTTGGACCTGTTTCTGTACAAGGAGCAATTCCTGTATATGAAGTCCGTATAGTGTGAACATGCACGAGTATCATGAGTATATCATATGACCTTAGATATGCAAACACCTGAAGATGGGCTAGAGGGTATTTACCTCAATGCTCTTCAACTTTGTACTTGTTTGGCTTTATATATATATATTGATATGAGCGTCACTGATGAGTCTTATGTAGACGAAACGCGCGTCTGGCGTACTAAATTATAATCCTGGTACCTTTGAAAACTATTACTGCTGAGAAATTGGAAATTTATAATTTGGAAGTTGCAATCGTCCTATTTGTAACAGATTATGTGTGTGAACAATGTAGAAGGTTTTGATGAATTCTGCTTCATACGAATACAAAACATTAATCGGCCAGACGGAATGCACACAATTAGTATAGTACCCTGGCCATTAGAATACCAACTGTCTGTTGATGTATATGTTACTGGCATTTTCTAAATTCATGCATTTTGTAAAATGCCTGAAACTTTTGGCATTTTCTAAAATGGCTGCAAGATTTAGTCATTATACATAATGACTAATTTTTCTAGGGATTTTACAAAATGTCTGGAAAAATTGAAAGGCATTTTAAAAAATGCATGAAGGTATTTATAGAATGAATTGTTAAAAACCCCAAATTGAAAGCTTTGAACACTGGAGCAGTTTTATTTATGAAACTTTACTGAATTAAAACAGAAGAGTAAAACTAATCAAGAATAAATTTTACTGACTTATTCCAAATTCACACAGGCACAGAATCGACAATTATTTATTATTTTTCAAAATGTTTGGATGACAAAACTTATCACAATATTTGTCAAATACATTGATTAACGCAAAAATCATTTTTTAGCACTTCGACCAAATTTGGAGAAACTTGCATTATCACTAATTAAGCACTTTCATTACCATTTCTGACAAAACACTTAACATTCAACAACATTTGGTTGCGCAATGAAAACACACGTCACACATGCATATCTTCTTTTTTATATGCTTCAAGAAGATTCAAAGTACATTATCATGGTTATAAAAAAGAAAATGTGGTATGATTGCTAACGAAACAACTCTCCACAAGGGACCAAATGACACAGAAACTAACAACTGTAGGTCACAGTATGACCTTCATTAATGAGCAAAACCTATACCGCAATCTATATATATATATCAGCTACAAAAGACCCCGAAATGACAAATGTACAGGTAAAACGATTCAAACGAGAAAACTAACGGCCTTATTTATGTATTAAAAATAAACTAAAAACAAATATGTAACACACAAATCAACGACAACCACCGTTAGTTTAGTCTCCCAAACAAGTTTGGAGACTTATTGGTTCTTCTTCTTCTTCTTCTTCTTCTTCTTCTTCTTCTTCTTCTTCGTCTTCTTCTTCTTCTTCTTCTTCTTCTTCTTTAAAAAATGAACTTGTCCGCAGCGTTTCTCCAAAACCGCTTGTCAGATTGACTTAGGATTTCATAAAATAGTAGACTAATATGTCTAGGTGAGCCATCAATCTTTCGTTTGTGCATTGGGGTCTATTAAGGGGTATTTTGGGGGGTAGAAAGCAGGAAGGTTTTACTATAGAACCCTATGGGATTTTATTTTCAAAATTTTTTAAATGAATATAACTTGAAATCTATAAGTGATAGATACATACAGTCTTCAGAAATGATTATAGAACGATAAAATAAATCACATGAAATATAGGGGGATGCCCTTGGGGGTCATCCCCACCCCCTTCAATTTGAGAATGTGCTATTATCTTGTAAACGGTCCAGATCCCCACCCCTAAACCATATATATTCTTGTAGGGGACAATAAAACAAATCAAATGAAATAAAAGGGAAGTCCCTAGGGGGTCATCCCACCCCCTCTTGTTGGAAAACTTGTAAACGGTCCAGATCCCACCCCTAAACCATATATATTCTTGTAGGGGACAATAAAACAAATCAAATGAAATAAAAGGGAAGTCCCTAGGGGGTCACCCCACCCCCTCTTGTTGGAAAACTTGTAAACGGTCCAGATCCCCACCCCTAAACCATATATATTCTTGTAGGGGACAATAAAACAAATCAAATGAAACAAAAGGGAAGTCCCTACGGGGTCACCCCACCCCCTCTTGTTTAAAAACTTGTAAATGGTCCAGATCCCCACCCCTAAACCATATATATTCTTGTAGGGGACAATAAAACAAATCAAATGAAACAAAAGGGAAGTCCCTAGGGGGTCACCCCACCCCCTCTTGTTTAAAAACTTGTAAATGGTCCAGATCCCCACCCCTAAACCATATATATTCTTGTAGGGGACAATGAAACAAATCACATGTAATTAGATGGAAGTTCCTGGGGGTCACCCCACCCCGTTCAATTTGAGAATGTACTATTATCTTGTAAACAGTCCAGATCCCCACCTCTAAACCATATATATTCTTGTAGGGGACAATAAAACAAATCACATGTAATTAGATGGAAGTTCCTGGGAGTCACCCCACCCCGTTCAATTTGAGAATGTACTATTATCTTGTAAACAGTCCAGATCCCCACCCCTAAACCATATATATTCTTGTAGGGGACAATAAAACAAATCAAATGAAATAAAAGGGAAGTCCCTAGGGGGTCACCCCACCCGCTCTTGGTTGAAAACTTGTAAACGGTCCAGATCCCCACCCCTAAACCATATATATTCTTGTAGGGGACAATAAAACAAATCAAATGAAATAAAAGGGAAGTCCCTAGGGAGTCACCCCAACCCCTCTTGTTTGAAAACTTTGAAAACGGTCCAGATCCCCACCCCTAAACCATATATATTCTTGTAGGGGACAATAAAACAAATCACATGAAATAAAAGGGAAGTTCCTGGGGGTCACCCCCACCGCGTTCAATTTGAGAATGTACTATTATCTTGTAAACGGTCCAGATCCCCAAACCTAAACCATATTTTTTTTTGTAGGGGACAATAAAACAAATCAAATGAAATGTAGGTAAAGTCCCTGGGGGTCACCACCACCCCCTCCTGTTTGAAAACTTGTAAATGGTGGATATCCCTACTTGTAAGCCATATATATTCTTGTATGGGACAAAAAATCAAATCAAATGAACATGGGACCATATGAATGGGGAGTTATCGGAGCTTTGTTTGGGAGACTTCGCAACATCATCCTGTTACAATTACTTCTTGTTTGACTTGTATCTTTTGGTTTGAAGCGTTTAACTGAATGAATCAGATCTGCCCATAACGGGTGATGCATCTATAACTGAAGTTAGCTTGACAACAAAATGTCTAAAGACTGGGAAAATGAATTGGAAAGTGACATATGCAGCAGACAATCAATGCAAACCAACCCATGTTACGATGATAAACACTTAAAACCAAGTCGAAATGTATCTGACTCGACAGAAAACGTAAACAATATGGCGCCAACATATGCAAAAGTAACTGCTGGTAACCTTACAATCAATACAGATACAAACGGAACAAAAACAAATGATACAAACGGTGTCAAACCTATATTTATCAAAGAAACAGACGTTTTTGGAGCCTCAAACCCACCCAAAGAACTTTGGCTCACCCACTTAGAAATATTCAGAGGAATGTCAATGTCAATAAAAAGAGAACATATAAAAGGAATTAAGAGAATAGGAAGAATGTGGAGGTTATACTTAGACGCAGAAGAAGACAGGCTTAAACTCCTAAGTGAAGGAGTAGTCCTCAGAGGAAAGACCATCCCCCTCCTTCCACATAACCAAAACAACCCCAACTATAAAAGCAATTTAAAAAAAGTTAGAGTAAAGAATGTGCCATTATCTGCAGATGATGGACAGATACAAAAAGAATTAGAGAAGAGAAATATCAAAGTTATATCCATAAACAGAGACAGATTAAGAGTAGATAATCAAATGACAGATTGTGAAACAGGAGACAGAGTGGTTTTCTGTGAGAAATTTGAGGAACAACTGCCAAAAACTATGCAATTTGGAAAATATCTTGCTAGAGTCTCACACTTTGGTCAAATAGACATAAACACTCATTTCATCTGCAGTAAATGCCTCCAACATGGCCACTTTACAAGTGACTGTCCCAATGAATGGATGTGTAGAGGCTGCAACAAGTCAGGTCACAAATTAATAAACTGTCCAACATTTTTTGAAAATATGAGACAAAAAGAAACAAAAGACCAACAAGAAAAGGAAAATCAAATAACAGAACCTGACAACATAATGCAAGAAACAACACAAAAAGAACACATAGAAGATATCACACATCAACACAATCAAGAAGTGGACAAAACAGATGGATGTACAGATCTTTCAATTCAATTAAGTGCTAATTTGGAACAGAACATAACAGTTACCACAGATGACAAACAAAATCTAACCCCAGAGAAGAAAAAAGAAAGAAAAAAGAAAAACATACCAGAAAAAAATGAAAGCCTTTCGCATAGTGCAGTCTCAAAAACCAACAATTCAGGTAAACAAACAAGTCAGAAACAATTGGACATAAACAGATTTACCACTCCAAATAGAAGACAAGAAAATCTAAAAGGAAGAACACCACCAACTCCACCAAGCCAAGACAAAGAAAACAAGGCTGCAAAGACTTAATCGAAAACTTTAATTATATCTTTTATCAAAAAAACAAAAAAATGAAAAAAAAAATGATGGCATTGTATATGTTACAGTAAATAGGTGAAATTAGGAATTACATGTAATTACTAAAATTTAGGAATTACAGGTAATTCCCGATGCACTTAGTTAATACAAGTAATTCCTGAAACGGCCCAGTTATTACCAGTAATTACTAATTTTAAACTGAATTTTTACACCTATTTACTGACTGCAAAAACAATGTTGTACTACGGTCAGATGATCAAAAGTTATGTTAATACTAACTAGAAGTGAGTTAGTACTCTTAAAATATTGAATGGTTGATTTGTATTAAAAATATCTTGAATAAATATGGACTTTCAAATATTTGGTTAAATCAGAGTCACTTTTTGACCAATTTCAGCAGACATGGAAATCAGAAATGGAAAATTCTCCCAACGCATTATGTTTTAACTTTTTAAAACAAACCTTGAGTTTGAAGAATATTTAGACTTATTACCTTATAAAGATAAGATAACGTTATGTAGGATAAGAACTGGAATGAACTGTTATGTGCATTAGCTTCGACATATAAAAAAAGATAAACGATATAGTGAAATTATAATTCACTGTTAGCAGCCAATCTGGTTCTTTTCTGTTAAATTAGCTGAGAAACAAGGTTGATGAGTTGTGCACTTGCGAGAGAATATTTGGACCTCATTGAATACGTATTCTTGTGACTCCTCCAATTCAACCCCTACCTGGAGATGGGTTATCGATGTATTAAGCTATTAAAATTGTAAAGGTTTTGCAGAACAAATAGTATCGTCTACTTTTGCTGATAATCGCAGGCTCAACAAAAAAGAGGAAAATTTATTAAAATTTTCCTCTTGACTAGTACTATAAGAAGCTTCTGTCAAAATCGGGTAAAAATCCAGGATGGCTTATAATATCTAAGTTTTAAAAACTTTAACTGCAGAGTGTATGTAATGTTAACTTGGAAAAACTAGTTCATTTATCATGTTTATAAGTAAAATAGGGAAAAAAAGGATTTTTTTTACAAACTTTACTTTCGGATATTATCTTATATTCATAAACATTTAGCTTCTGTCCAAGTTTGGTAGAAATCCAGGATATTTGGAGAAAGTTATTTTAAAGTTTTAAACCACAGTGAATGATTGAGATTTAGTTTAACAAAATTATAAAAATCAATTTTGGATTGATATCATTGTCTTGCATGCATATATTTACGGAGTTTCAAGACCTATAAAACAACCATTTGCCAGTTTCAATTCACAAACACTAGAGTATGCACTTTTGATGTGCCTTATATTCCTACATCCTAAAGTAAGCTCCCTTAAAATCCCTACCCCTTTACTTTTTTTATTTGATATCTTGAATTATGTTTTTTAATTTTAAATCAAAAACACCAAGTTAGTAAATAGCTGTAAAAATGACAAAAAAAATCAGTAATTACCAGTAATCACTGAAACAACTAGTAAATACATGTAATTACTAAATTGGCTAGTAATTACAGGTATTTACTGAAATGTTTAGTAATTACGTGTAATTCCTAATTTCACCTATTTACTGTAACATATATAATGTATATAATCTTTTCCATACTTAGTTATCCTTTATTACAAAAGAGTGATAACACAAATGAAATCTATATGTCATACATTCAGTATCAACATAAAATCAAATGCTATCTGAAGTATTCAACAGTGTTGATGATACTAGTACATTTGTATTTTATCAACAAACTTACTTGTAAGAAATGTATAAAATCAAATACATTTTCAAAAATGGGCTTTCCCATGTCTATTTTTAGTAACAATTCAAACTTTATTAACAACAGATATAATGCAGCAAGATCGCAACAAAAAATATTAAAAGAAAAGAAAACAACAGTAATACTTACATTATCTGTTCTGACAAGTACCGACTGTCAAATCTTATCTGATAAACCTAAAAATAAATCAATAAAATTAAATAAAGTAATACATATTTACATAAATAAAATTTCATATTATTCGTACATGATGATACTGTTTGTAAATAGATGTTTTCAGATACACAAACACAAGTTACGTAATACAGCAAGGAAATCATGTAGTAAACGAATGACTTTGTGTTATAGAACTTGTTATATTACAATAACGCAATGTAAAGACTTACAGCTATATATACATTGGTTAATATGTAATTTGTTGTATACTATTTGTTACGAGAACACAACAGAGATACCAAAAGACTGTCTAACAACGTATAGGTATTCTCTGTTTTTATCATACATGTGTTACAGTTTGTATGTTACCATCATTGTACGCGCATGGTTTGCATGCTTGCGCTACTGTCATGTACTCGTATTTCTTTATTGTATACATTGTATAATATGTAAACACCTTATAACATGCATAAGATCAGAAAACATCTTAAAGCTTATATTTAAAGTTAGAACAAACATGCCAAACGATCACATACGGCTAGCGGAAACTTTAACTATACTAGGCACTTTTGGGGAAAAAGCTAATATAATAAAAAATAAAAAATTGAAAGTCCCAAAAAAATATATTTATATAAACAACAACTGTTTATGTGTGAAGACAAAACAATGCCTATTTTTATCTTCACTTTTTAAAATTAAAAGTGCACTTTAAAAAAGAACGAATGCACAAACCACCTATGATTAGAATCAAAATAATAAACAACTTTGAAATTTTAATGAATGGTACTAAAAGTAACCCAACAGTTTTAAACAACTTTACCACCAGGCTGTCACGTGTTACACCTTTAGAATTTATCAACAAAGAAAGTAGTTACGAGTCAGTCAAGCGTACTTTAAATAAAATAAATAACAAATTTAAAATCAATCAATATGATAAAAGACATCCATATATGTACGCTGAATGTTAAAGGACTCAAAGATAAAGAGAAAAGGACAAGATTTTATCAATGGATAAAAAATCAAAAAAGTCTTATAACTTTTATACAAGAGAGTCACTTTGATGAAAATCTTGAAAAAAAAATTATATACTGAAACTAGTAACGTTATCTATTTTAGTCATGGTACAACCCAAAGTAGAGGGGTAGCCATTATAATTGATAATAAGTTAGAATGTAAAGTAATTAATGAAAACAAAGACAAAGACGGTAGAATACTAATGTTAAATATAGAAATAGAAAACATAATTTATTCGCTCATTAACATATATGCACCAAACATAGAAACGGAAAGAAACAAGTTCTTTAAAAATCTGTCTGATTTCATAAGTAATTATGCAATTGGAACAGTAATACTAGGCGGCGACATGAACGATGCATTGTCAAACTTAGATAGAAAACTTACTAATGGAAAACGAAAAAATATAAAACCAGTAAACAGTTTAAAATCTTTAATTAAAACACACAATCTAATCGATATATGGAAATATTTAAATCCGAAAAAAGTAGAGTTTACCTGGAAAAGACAAAACTTCAGTCAAGCAAGTCGAATTGATTACTTTCTAATTAATAAAGATTTTGTGCTCAATACAAAATCAAGCGATATAAGACCCGCATTAATAAAAAGCACAGACCACCAAGGCGTATCTCTTAAATTACAAAGCGTAACGGCCGAAAGTAAAGGTCCAGGATTCTGGAAATTAAATAATTCTATTTTAGAAGAAAATGAATATTGTAAAGAAATAGAAACAATAATTGCAAAATATAAAACTATCATGCAAGACACAACTACGGATGTGCATCTTCTTTGGGACGCGATTAAACTTGATATTAAATTATTTACAATAAATTATTGCAAAAGTAGAGCTTACAATAAAAATAACGAAATAAAGCAAATGGAAAAAAAATTAACACTCTTAACTGAAAAATACAAAAAAAATGAAAATAATGATATTTTGCAAAAAATAAATCAAATTGAAAATCAGCTAGAAACACATTATGAATATGAAGCTAAGGGCGCCCAATTAAGGTCTAAACAAGATTGGGTAGAAAAAGGCGAAAAAAATACAGCTTACTTTTTAGGCCTAGAAAAAAAAAAAAAACAAAAAAAAAACAATAATAAAACTAAAAGACGACCAAGGAAATATTGTTACAGATCAAAGTGAAATACTTCAAATTGAAAAGAAATTTTACGAAAAACTATATTCAAAAGAAAACGAAAACATAGCCCAATCATGGGAATATATTAACAGTACTGAAGTAAAAAATAAATTATCAAAAAATGAAAGTCAGACGTGCGATGGATATGTTACAATAGATGAACTAACACTAGCAGTAAACAATTTAAAACCAAATAAAAGCCCAGGTAAAGATGGTATCTCAACAAATTTCTATAAAAAGTTTTGGCAATCATTAGGTCCAATCCTTGTTAACATCTTTAATACAAGTTACGACAGGCAAAAGCTACCATTTTCACAAAGACAAAGTATTCTTAATCTTATATACAAAAAGAATGATCCACTAGATCTTTCAAATTATAGGCCAATCTCCTTATTAAACTCGGACTATAAAATACTATCTTACACATTAGCTCAAAGAATAAAAAATGTACTAAATTTAATAATAAATGCAGACCAAACAGGATATATAAAAAACGATATATTGGCTTCAATCTCAGACAAATACAAGACATCATAGATTACGCCGACAAATTTAATGTTGAAGGTGCAATTTTGTTTCTAGACTTTTCAAAAGCATTTGATACTTTAAAATGGACCTTTATGTACCAAACTCTCGAACATTTCGGCTTTGATAGTTCGTTCATTTATTAACTGGATCAAGACGTTATATTCTGATATAAATAGCTCAGTGTTCAATAATGGATGGATTTCTGCACCAATTAGTCTAAAAAGGGGGGTGCGTCAAGGATGCCCCTGCTCTTCCATGATCTTCGTGATCGCAGTTGAAATTATGGCATGTAAATTAAGGAATGATTATAACATTAAAGGTTTTGAAATCAAACTTGACCATTCAAAACATAATTTGAAAATTTCCCAGTTAGCAGATGATACCACTCTTTTTCTTAAATCAAAAAATGAAATTATAGCAGCATTAAACGTTATTGAAATATTTGGCACATTTTCTGGTCTTAAATTAAATAAAAACAAAACGGAAGGCATTTGGATAGGAAAACTAAAAAATTGTAAAGATAAGGTAGATAATATAAAATTCACAGATAAACCCGTTAAAGTGTTGGGATTGTATTTCGGTACAAATAAAGCAGAATGCGCAAAACTAAATTGGGAAAATAAGTTTGAAAAGCAAAAAAACTCATGAAATCTTGGGAAAAAAGACATCTTACGATCATTGGTAAAATTCTTATTATCAAATCACTTATCATCCCACAATTTACATACTTAGCAAGTATGACAGTCATAAATAAAATGTATAGCGACAATCTAGAAAAAGAAATTTTTAATTTCATCTGGAACGGTAAACAAGATAAATTAAAAAGGTCAACTCTCATAGCAGATTACAGTACGGGAGGACTTAATATGATAGATATCGACAGCTACTTCAACACACTTAAAATTAAATGGGTATCAAGACTAATGGAGTCAAAACATGAAAATTGGTCAATTATTCCGAGATTCTTTTTTGATAAATACGGGAAAAACTTCCTTATCTTCAAAATGAATTTAGAACTTAAAAATTTAAAACCACTTAAAATAACAACTGAACTACCAGAATTTTATCTGGATATTGTAAAATGTTGGATACGGAAAGGGGGAGGTCAAACTAAATCACCCACTAACTTTAGAGAAATACGCAAAGAAATTATATGGGGTAATAAAAACATAAAAATAAAAAATAAACCATTATTGATGCTCAATTGGATCGGAAGCAATATAATCTATATAAATGAAATTATTGACGAAAACGGTCAAATCAACGAAAAGATAATACTGCGTAAGTTAGAAATAAAACACAACTGGATAGCCGAACTATCAATATTAAAAAAAGCTATTCCAAAATGTTGGATAGATATCCTGAAAACAAATAAATCTGTTAAAACCCGCGTTAATATTAACGAAAAAATAATCAGAATGAATGAAACAGAAATAAATTTAGCAGATCTAGATAACAAAACCGTATATCAATATTTTTAAAAAAACAAAATAACTCCAAACATTGGATTAATAAAATGGCAAAAATTATTAGGCGTAAAACCATTACAAATTAAACACTCCTTATCATTTACAAACAAAGAAATATACACAAACAAACTTAAAGTATATAAATGGAAATTATTTAGCTATATATTGCCGAACAGAGAAAATCTTTTTAAATGGAAAATATATAATACGTCAGAGTGTACTTTATGCAAATGCACAGACAATTATCAACATTTTTTTATCGACTGTAAATTTTTAAAAGATTTGTGGAATAAAATAACAGAAAAAATGAATATCATTAACTTCTGTAAGAAAATAAACTTAATAGATATAGTCTTTGGATATAAAATAGGAGACCGACATTATAATGACATAAATCTTATTATAACGTTGATAGGTTTCTCAATTTACAAATCATTTTACACGTCGGAGCAAAGAACAAAATCCGCCGACATATACAATATCTTTAAAAAAGAATTTGAATTATATTTTGAAGTTAACAGATGTCTAAAAAAAAAGTAAAAGTAATTTAATTCGCAAATTTCAAAAAATTCTTTAAACTGTTAGATTATAAAATATAAAAATCGACACCTCATCGGCCGTAAAGAAAAACCCATAAATTACACCTATTCTAAAACTTAAATCAAAACACAATAAGGTACAGATTATGTACAAAGATAATAAATTCATATTTCTATAATAATAAACATAAAATATCTCACCTTTTGATAATAATCCAAAAGCGAAAAGATTAACACGTGAAGTATATTATCCCTCAATCACGTCAAGTTACGATTATCTGATCACATTAAGACATCTGCACGATTTTTCTAAACGAGCAATATGTGTCAGGTAGATTGTATTCAATAATGAGGATGTTAAAGTAAGGGTCAAATACGGTACAAAATTACGTAATTATAAATGTGAACGATTTGCAATTATATATGCTTATATTGTATTTTCTATTTGTAATTGACTAACAATCAGTCAGATTATATTATAATTAAAAAATGTGTGTTTCAAACACAAATTAATCTAACAAATACTAACAAAATTTATTATATACTACTAACGGTTAACGAGGCCGGGATAAGGTACCGGTATTTGATGTATCAACTAACAAATGTGAAAAACTATCAATAAAACATAAATTGTGAAAAAAAAAAAAAAAAAAAAAAAAAAAAAAAAAAAAACTCATCATAGATACCAGGACTTAATTTTTTATATACGCCAGACACGCGTTTGCTATATTTGCTACTAAAGGAATCAATCGGTCAATTATAAACAAACCTCTTTTTCTCTGGACTTTCTAAAGAATCGTTTGGAAAGTTTGTTCTATTGAAAGAACAATTTGGCCTCCTATCATTATGAAAAATAATCAATTACTATCTGAAAACAGTGTGAGTACATACTTAACGTAGTTTTACTAAACAGAACACATCATATGACATACAAACCTTCGCGGCTGTTTTTTTTTGGAAAATACCAAGCCATTAGCATGATTAGTTATTTTTATTTGCAAGATATTGTGTTTTTGTCATATGTGTCTCAATGAAATCATTCTTCTACAAATTGCCTGAAACTGAACCGGCGATTTGTGGAATTTTGTTTCAAAATTTCAATCGTTTTACAAAATGACTAGGTATTTTTAGTCATTTTGTATAATGCCTGTTAAGGTAAAGCATTTTATAAAAAAAATTGCCTGAATTTTTTTTTTCAAAATGCATATAACATATATATATATATCAATCCATCAAACTCAACAAATATATAATTGTCGATTAAAAATTCCAGTCTTGTTCATTATACCATCTTCAGTATATTTCTGGTAGAATCAGTGTTTTTCTTCACACAAAAAAGAATGATTAAAACCCAAAACAAGAGAAATTTGTATATTCGATTCCCATCGGTAAAGAAAAAAGTAAATTCACAAAAATACTGAACTTCCATAATCACATGGCAAAATCAAATAACAAAACACATTAAGAACAAATGGACAATAACTGTCATATTCCTGACTTGGTACAGGCATTTTCAAATGTAGAAAATGGAGGAGTTAACCTGGTTTTATAGCGCTAACCCTCTCACCTTTATGACAGTCTCATCAAATTCCGTTATATTTTACAATGCTGCGTGAACTAAACAGACATAATTAATAAAATAGTTAAAATATGGACACAGCAGTCATCATCGTGTAAAATTTTAAAAGGAATAATTAACAGAACACAAAAACATCTATCTACAAACACATTCATTGATTCGTTTGTCTGAGAAAACCCTCTGTTTAATGAGATAGCGAAGTCAATATTTTAATAGAGCATGGAGAATAAAAGGGCAAAGCGTAGGAAAATCATATTCTAATTGATGCTGCAAACTTGCTGAGATTGTGATCTGAGATTTAGCAGTAGATCTTTAGAGTTTTTGAGAATTAACATCTGATTTACAACACTGGTAGAAAAGAGGGCCCCAAAGATATCAGAGGGACAGTCAAACTCATAGATTGAAAATAAACGACAATGCCATAGCTAAAAATAAAAAGACAGACAATAATAGTACAGAAGACACAATATAGAAAACTAAAGACTAATTAACACGAATTTTTACTGTAGAAAGAATAGTACTTTAGAAAATTGTAAGTCGAACATCTTGATGATTGTTCTTTATACGAAATTTTGTGAAGATTTAGTATCCAGTAAAATCATGGTAAATTTTCTTTGTTTTCTTTGATGTTGATATCGTAAAAGAGGGACGAAAGATACCAAAGGGACAGTCAAACTCATAAATCTAAAACAAACTGACAACGCCATGGCTGAAAATGAAAAAGACAAACAGACAGACAATAGTAAACATGACACAACATAGAAAACTAAAGAATAAACAACACGAACCCCACCAAAAACTAGGGGTGATCTCATGTGCTCCGGAAGGGTAAGCAGATCCTGCTCTACATGAGGCACCCGTCGTAATGCTTATGTAAGATAGGAGCTAGGACAGATTTGTGAATGTGTAAAATTACATCCTTTGAAAAAAATGATGTTAACTTTTTGATCTGAGCGTCACTTGTGCGTCTAGCGTATTAAATTATATGCCTGGTACCTGTGATAACTTTTTACACCACTGGGCCGATACCACAGCTGGTGGACGTTTCGTGCCCGTGGGTACCACCAGCCCAGTGTTCAGCACTTCGGTGTTAACATGAAAACCAACTATAGTCATTTTTAAAAATTTACTACTTGCAAAACTATGAATTATTCGAAATACTGAGGATTTTCTTATCCCAGGCATAGATTACCTCAGCCGTATTTGGCACAACTTTTTAGAAATTTTGGGTCCTCAGTGATTTACGACTTTGTACTTGTTTTGGCTCTCTATAGCTATTTTGATCTGAACGTCACTGATGAGTCTTACTAAGAATAAACGCGCGTCTTGCGTATTAAATTACAAGCCTGGTACCTTTAATAACTTTTTTTCAAGAATAGTAGGATTAACAGTTGTGCTGTTTAATCCAAGGTATGTCGTTAGACATTAAAACAGTGGTTGTTACACACGAATACAAAATTATTAGAGGCTTTATCTGCTGGAACAACGACATAATTGTCATGCGAAGAAGATAATGCATCCACAATCTCCATTTTCTTGAATAGGTTAGAAACCCTTGTGCTCATAGTACATATTCTAGTTCGTCTAATTCGCGCTTTATTCATTTTCTAGCATATATGATATATGTCCTTATTATTTTGTATGAATAAGGAGATTTCCTTCTCATTCAACTGGATCTTACTTTATTAGATATTATACCGAAACTTTTTTTCTGAAATCGTGGTTGTTGTCTCATTTAATTTATAAATGTCATCTATTTTTCGACTTAATATTTTCCCCTCATTGACCACAGGAGTCTTAAAAGTTTTCTTTTGTTGTGTCTTTTGTACTTTATTTGTCCCTTTCTCTTTTGATTTTTTAGCCATGGCGTTGTCCGTTTATTTTCGTTTTACCGTATAGCGGGTTTTTTTCGCGGGGTGTAAATTTTCGCGGATAGAACAAAATCGCCAAAATAAATTCCGCCAATTTAAAAGTGTACATGCGAAGGTAATGTTAAAAATGTTGAGTCCGCCAAAATAGTAACCGCCAAAATTTTTCGTATACCTTATTCAATGAAAAACGCGAAATTTTACACCCGCGAAAATAACCCGCTATACGATATGAGTTTGACTGTCCCTCTGGTATCTTTCGCCCTTCTTATATAACACATTATTTTTTCTTTCCGTATATATTTTTATTTGTAGTCACCAGACGAGTGTATTATGCTGACATTCTCCTTATCGAATTTATTCATCCCGAAAATTCAAGTCGCTTTGAATTATATACTGAAATCATGTAACAACTTGTTTAAAGTAAAATGACAAAATCAAAAATAAGGAGTTAGAGGTAACGTAGCCTGCATTTTTATATAACGATTAGGTTTCATATTCGCCAGGTTTAAGAAATTATAAATCGAATGATTATGACGTATCTACTTGAAAATAGATTTATTACGATTTTGAGACTTAACTTTGTCGCTCCATGTCTGGATGACATCAAACTAATGAAACACTACTTGCATAGTTGATAGTCCATTTTATTGAAACATGACATTATATTATGTCTTAGATTACGCAACAAAAATAATTAATTACCCATTAAAAAAATCTTGATTGGTGGGTTTCAAACAATAAGTAAAAGTTATCATTTTACTTTTTAAACATTTTAAGGATAATATTAGTAATATCAGACAACAATTGATACTGGTTACAGATATTCAATTTCGTATGTCAATACTTCATATACAACGGATGTTGCATTGTGCAAAACCATTAACAATCAATCACAGTAATCAAATGTGTTTCATAGCCTATATTTTAAATAATGAACTTTGGTCTCTTAATGCTGTCAATATTTGTCGTGTTGGTTTGGAGTGTATCAGTGCTATGTGCTTGACGACAGACAATATCTGATATCAGGATTGAAAGTAAACATTAAATATAAAAAGGAATACGCATTAGTGTAAAACATTACTGTTCTTTTCAATTGATTAACTAAAAAGTCACAATTTGAGATTATTGTATTATATTGAGAAAGGTTTTGAAACACAAAAGTTTCAAACCAAACTTAAAATGTTTAATCGTAGTATTGTTGTCTGTTAAAAAAAGATTCAACGCATTTAAAGACAAACACTTTGATCGTCACTATGTAGGCCAAAAGAGATGAACACTTGTTATATTTGCATTGTTTTGTATAAATATACTGACTATTTTTCAAACACATTCATATGTTAGTAGTCTTCTTCCAGCAACTAACAGTTCAGAATTCACCCATAAAAACAGAAGACATTTCTTCAACCTCAAGTTGTTCTTGTTTTACCATCGGGACACATATTTGTGGAAATAATATAGTAAGGGGGAAACAAGAAATGATAGTTACAGGATTTGTAGTTCTACTGATGTGGAATTTGATTGGTATGTATTATACAATAGAATTATATTTATAAAATAGTAAGTGTTTTACCAGGAACATAAAAATTTCAAAAAAAAATAAAATACAAGCCACTTTACATTTATAAGAAACTAGTAAAACTCACAAGCACGGCTATGAAGAACAATTGGGATAGATATTTATGATAACTGATTGAAATACTAAATAGTTTGTTATCGAGACGGGATGCGCACGTTACTAAATAAAGCGTAGACGTCAAAATTTTCTTGAATTCAATTTCAATGCAAATATAGTATCATCATTTGAATGAACATCGTAAATTCCTGTACCAAGTCAGGAATATGACAGTTGTTATCCACTTGTTTGATTGTTTGAACTTTTAATTTTGCCAATTGATAGATTTTCAGTTTTGAATTTCTTTAGAGTTCGGTATTTTTGTTGTTTACAGTTTTATATTTCTATCCGTGAATTCAAAATGTACAAAAAGTACATGATTGATCATACAATGAAAACCAGTCCAGGAAAAAAATAGATGTTCATTCTTTGCCTCACATTAATCTGTACCATTCATTTAGGTCAAATTTTCTAGGCATCTATCAGAATTTTAGGGAAAATGTTGAGCAGTATAAGTGCTTCAAATGTTTGCATTAAAGTTGATATTTAACATTGTCTTGTTCAAACAAAAACTTAATGCTAGAACAACTTTTTCAGCATGCATTCAAGATATTAGATTCAAAGAACTGTATCCATCCACACGCATGCGTTTCTCAAATACAACATTTTATCTTTTCCAACAACCATCAACTGCTTTAGAGGAATGCACAGTAATTTGTGCACAAAACCCTACTTGTAGAACGGTTTTTATTTACCAGGACGCTTGTTTCGGAGTATCCACATTGACGCCAGATTCAAGCATGCGTTCAAAAGTACGGGCATTTGTTAAGCAACCAAGTGACGGTATGTAATGTTTAAGAGGGTGTCCATGGAAAAACCAGGCAGTGGATGGCACATGACATATTTTTGTTTTCAAATTTTTTTCATCTATATCATATCACAAAATCATTCTTTCTCAAAGTTAAATTTTTGTTTTTTTTATTAACTGCAACAAATAAAGAGAAAAAAATACATAGAGAGCACTGAAAATTCATTAAAAAGGGGAGATAACTCTTTCCTGAGCCATCCACTGTTGATTCAAATATATCTTTGACATATATATCCTTTGTATGATATAAACATTGCATTGGAACCAAAAACTAAGTGGGAAATAATTTTTGTTGTGCCACCCATATCATAGGATTTGCCTGATATTTACTTGGACAGCCTCTTAAATGATATCCATATCATAGGCAAAAAAGAAGTTGGCCGATTTCCAATACAATAGAACATGTATGAAGAAATAGTTTAGATTGGAAAAATTAATGAAAGAGCTTTACAAAAGTCTTATAGACGGCACAGTTTACAAAAGATACATAGTATAGACTATGTGACAAAACAGACAAGTAAACCAATAAAACAATAATACAATTAGTTGAATACAATTAGTTGAATAAAGCAAAAGCAAAAGAAAAAAACGATAAAGTATGGCTGATTACTTCTACGTCATTTGATCTCTGTTAAAAAGTTGTTTTGTCGGCAATTTGAAAAAAGTAAATATTTTGAAAAACATATATGAACAAGCAGCACAAATTTGTTCTTACAGTCATTTCCAGTCCAGCTTAAACGTATTCTGAATTGACTGAAGAGGCAACGTTTTCCATGTTTATCCCGATGCCAAATTAGCTCTACCTCCTTGCGTAGTGTATGCAATGTACTTAGTTTTTGTTTGATTTCTTGCTGTATATCTCCTCATGGATGTATTAAGTTTGAACATGGGTAGACTTCTGTTGCCGAGATTTTATCAGACGGATATTATATAAATATAGGAAGATGTGGTATGAGTGCCAATGAGACAAATCTACATTCAAGACACAATTTATTAAATGTAAACCATTATAGGTCAAGGTACGCTCTTCAACACGGACCCTTGACTCACCCCAAACAGCAAGCTTTATAGGGCACCAAAACAATTACTAGTGTAAAACCATTTAAACGGGAAAACCAACCGTCTAATCTATAAAAAAAAAAAAAACGAGGAACGAGAAATACTTACGAATCTCATATAAACAGACGACAACCACTGAACACCATATTGGTTACATAACCTTGACCCCATTTTCTTGGATCATTTTCAGTTTTATATGTGATTAGTAAAAAAGTCGAGACATTTCAGCTTGGACACTCTTGTTTGTATGTTTACTGTTTTTGGCTCACCAATCAAATCCTATTTCCCGTCTGGTCAAAACAAATCCTCGGAGTTCAGTATTTTTGTGATCTTACTTTTCCCCCCTGTATAACCCCGATACAGATGAAACCGGACGTTGACGCGTTCGAATCGAACACATCGTGTAACACTGAGTTCAGACAGTAAGAAATTAAAACTTTTAAAGAAAATCCAATATCTATTCTTCGGATATTTTGCTCCAATATATTCTTTGCCAAAATACTCATTAGTTACTAAAAGGCTTTTCAAATATGTTGAATTTTTATATACAAACATCAAATAACGCACGAAGATATCAATGATAAAACGTGCTTGGTATTTTTAAATATTCAAAACTTAATGTTTCTTGCACCTCATAGTTTTTATAACATACATTTTTGAAAATTTCATAGTTAAAATTAACAAACTTATAAAGGTCGTATGTTTGTGTTGTGTCTAGAAACAAAAAAATACACGTATTAAAGTGTCTTTATTTTCATGTTGTGTACGCTTCGTTGTCATTACACCTTTTTATACTGTACGCTTCGTTGACACAATATTGCGTTTTTCAATGAATTTTGCGTGTATGAAATAATGCTTTGATATGATTATAACCAATATGCATGTTTGAAAAATAAATAATTTACCACCATAACATGGAGGCAGCAACCCATAATATCCGTTGTATTGTCGAAACACTCTTGGAGGTATTTTGTACATGTAAAAAAAAATCCTTATGAAAGTTGAATTGGTAGAAATACATTAACTCGACAGATGCAAATATGACTAAGCATACAGATACACACGTCCGAATATCTAATTTGATAGCATTTTAGAAAATGTTTACCATACGACAGTCATTGTACGGTTAGGGGTGGGTTAGGTGCCCGCTAACATGTTTAATCCCGCCATATTCTGTATGTGTCTGTCTAAAGCCAGGAGCTTGTAATCAGTGGTTATATATATTTTTGTGTTCACTATTTTTGCAAAAAAATAGGCTGTTAGTTTTTTCTTATGAATTGTTTTACATTTGTCATTTCTGTGTGATTTTTTAGCTGACTATGCGGTATGGGCTTTGTTCATTGTTGAAGGCCGTATGGGGACCTATAGTTGTTCATTTTTGTGTCGTCTGGTCTCTTGCGAAGAGTTGTTTCAATACCACATCTTCTTTTTGATGTAGACGGCAATCAAAAACAATTAATGGATTATAGACTTTTGGCCTGAATCTCAGAGGAGGGTCCAAGGGTCCTAATCCATAGAGTACAATAGAGTTACATTAAGGCTAGAGAATATGTGTATACAATGAACATGTAACTTATAACCGTCAATAGTACTACAGTTTCTTTAATGTAAAGATATAAAGATGAAGAGATACTTCTTAATATTAACTGAATTGCTTTCTTCGATTATGTTTTTTTTTTTTTTTTTAAATTTTTAAGGTATAAAGATTATGTTTAGTTTCCTCGAACATTAGTCTTTCTACTGTGATGCCAAAATCTACATGATTGGTAATTCTGGTACTTTAAGCACCTTGAAGTCTATACCCACCCATATGCATTTCATTCAAATTTTGACTTATTTCGGAGAAGACCAAAGGGACCATTTTTATATTCCCCAGTTACCTTTGGCGTCATCGGTAAATTATGCAATTGAGCAAAGCATCAATCATCAACCATCAACATAACCATAGACATTTGCTTTATTTCTTTTATCATGTCTTAATAGTTATCAATAAAAAATTGAAACGTTTCACAGATGATACTTAACAATTTCTGGACCCCTTTATTTGTTAATGACACGCGTACGTAATAGCTGATTGTTGGCTGCTTAACGTTCAAGATAAGCACAAAGTAGCAACACATACTACATGTAGCTCCTAGAAGGAGGCCCTCCGGAATTACTGCCACTGGATAAAATGATGTATATTGAATAAGGACACAAATGTTGCCTTTCAACAGGCCATTTATGGACCTCTCAAAAAGTTTTTCAAGGGTTCGTAAAGTACACGAGACATTGGATCGTATATTCCCATTCGTCCTTTGTCGATATTTTATGTATACTTCAGACCGTACGCGTACGGTCCGACCGTATGAGTATTTTGAAAAAGTACGCATACGGCCTAGACCGTACACGTACGGTCCAAATACTCATACGGTCTGGAACATAATCACTGACTAATACTTTAGATACACATGATTTACCTCTTAGTTTTAATTCGCTTTGAAATAACTATCAGTTACTTAAATTACTCCTTTGTCGATATTTTATGTATATGGTTTTTGTGCCTTGTACCGACATTTTGAGTTGAGCCAATTGCAACTGTACAGGTTTTTTTTATGTTTTTTTTAATAAGTTGTGCTGTTACACCAGTGTCCCAGGTTAAGGAGAGGGTTGGGGGCTCACATGTTTAATCCCGCCGCATTTTTTTCGTGTCGGTCATACGTCATGGGCCTGTATAACATAGGTTATATAGATCTGTCATATTTTTTTTCTTTGATAATCAATCCATAACTTATAAATAAATAACCGTTAGTTTTCTCATTTTTATTTTTTCACATTTTTTTATATTGGTGTCTTTTATAGCCGACTATATGGTATAGGTTTTCCTCACTGTTAAATGTTGTACATTGGACTATAATAATTGCTTTATTCACCCACTTCATTTAAACTTTGGTGGAAAGTTGTATAACTGGTCATCACACCACATCTAAAAAGCTTTATATTTAAAAAAAAAAAAAAAAAAAAAAAAAAAAAAAGTAAAAAAAACCCACCCATAGATAAAGCAGTTGGAATGCCATCTAAGGCATTCGGCAAACTAAGTTCAACGAGCTCCTATGTCTGCTTTCGTCTATGCGAATTTGGAACAACATCAGCATTTTGAAGAGCCTCAAATTGTGAAAAGGAAGTCATTAATGTTTTAATAAATAAAATAAAATAAATAAATAATCTTTATTTCAAGAGGATGATCCCATTAGTTAAAACTAATCTTCCTGAGAGTCCTCAAAATAATAATAACATATTTATAAGTACATAGAGTGTTATAAAGTTATATTATACACAATATACAATTGTATTTAATGACTGTTCTATACTTTTTGAAACTTTATTTCCTCTGGAATATATTTATTAACTGTTCATTTCATCTGGAATAACGTTGAAAGTCCCAATTTTCAATAGAAACATTCCTATCAGATGTACGCTGGTTAAACACTGCAGTTTTGGCTTTGGGTGACTGGTGATTTAAGTTCAACTATTTTGACTAATTTAACGGATAAACATTTACAATAAAATATAGAAAAAGGGTCGCCAACATCATCTCGAATACCTTGACAAGAAAGTGATTTGTGACGGTTTTTGTCAACGAACTGTACAGACGTTAAGCACGATATTGCGTCTCAAATGGTAACGTCAAATTTTTACGTTTTACGGCGATTACCGATTATTTGGGATAAGTTTTGTATTTCGCTTGCAGTTTTTGTTTTGCACATCATCTTATAATGTTTTGTTGTACTGAATATGCATTGAATATTTCTCAATGAAGGTAACGTAAGCAACAAACAACAAAATATATCGTATTTGGGTAATGCATATCTTTATGAAATGAGAAGATATATACGGTATGATGAGTGCCAATGAGACAACTCTCTACCAGAGATCAATTGACATAAAACGTATTAAAGTTCAATGTTTTCCCATTTAGATCCGAAAAGGAGGAGGATATATATTTTGCTTTAATATAAAAAGTTTGTCGAGAATAACAAGTTAAACGGGTCTTGCTTATAAAATTCACTATACTTAATAGCGGTACAATATTAGATTATGAAATGAAACGATTGTCAGAAAAAAAGGTTAATTATAATTCATCTCATATGTTTACAAGCTTTGTATGATGTGGAGAGGTATATAGCCACGCTTTAGGCCCAATTTTATTTTCACTTTCAATTCTATACACATGAATCTTATTGCAGAGAAATAAAAAAAAAATCGCAGTCAGTTTACGCTTCCCAAATTTGAAAATTTGATAAAGATGATTTGTTATCCTCTTGTGATACAAAACTTTTTCACAACTTAAGAACCTCATCTAAACGAACAAACCCAGTCATCGGATTTTTTTTATGATGCTTTGTGGTCTTGTTGATAGTATTTGACTATCAAGAAAATTCTATCTGAGGAACTATATACAGATGATCCACCATAAATAGCGTACCCCGAATCGACAACGTTGAAAACGTACGAAAATCGTCCAGAGGACAAACTTGCAAGACATTTCATTTCTTTGAAAACGAAGTCGTTTTGACTACACAAGTTATCAAAAAGTATGTAGCTGTTTTGTAAAGTTAAAGCACAATTACCGAAAAGGACTATTTAGCATGCAACTAATCTAAATTTTTAATAAATAACGTCGCATAAGACAATTTATTTGTAAAAAACGGCGAAATCCGACATTGGACATCTTGCAAGACATTTGCCAGAAGCCGTTGCATTTTGATATGTAGTGTGAGTGCTCCAAAAATTCGATTTTGATATGGTCTATGTATGCACATAGGTGAGCCGAATTTACACAAACGAAATTTCATATTATCTTATATTTTAAAACCTATAAATTTTGATAACTTAACATCTTCCAAAAGCTGACCAATATGAACACTATTTGTTTTTGCCAAAAAATAGCGTTGGTTGTAACAGAAACACATATCCAATAATATTGTTATACTTTATATATGAAGCATATCATTCATTCGAATTTTCGTGGATATAACACGATTTTGAAGAACACAAACACCCCTGCTAAAGTGATTATGCTTATAGTCTGTTACGTCTGACACGCATATTTTTGACGTTTTTTTCAATATGTTGTCCTTATTTTAGACTAAAGTAAAATATGATAAAACAATTTGTACTTTTTTTTTGGAATAGTATTTACCTGTCTAGTCTATGGATATAAGTTTTATATAACTTAACTGTTATGATTTTATAGAAAAGCTGTTTATTAGTGTGGACTGGTTGATTACACGATATTGACGCAATAACGTGCGTAACGTCACAGTGATTTTTTTTAAAACGCACAACGAACGCGACACATTTAGTGGAACGAACAATACAGTAAGAGAAAACTTATTTTCTATGATATTGCGTTTATTCTTAGTTCTAGGGAACATTTGAAGGCACGTAGTAATTCAAAGTATAGTTATTTGTTATTGCTTAAGTTATTAATACGCAAAGGTGTATGCACGAAAAGATATTCAGCATTGTTTATCTCATAAAACGTATGAAATTGCACCATGTCTGTGCGTTTTGCATCTAGCAGTTTTATCAATCGTTCTATGCAATATCTAAAACTAACAACAATTGTATAATTGAATAAATAAACTATCATGCACATTGACATATTTATATATACTCAAATAAGTTCTAGAGAGGCATTCCAAATTGTTGTCATCCTAAATATTGTCCTGATTATCGCTTCGAACGCGTCAACGTCCGGTTTCATTTGTATCGGGGTTATACGGGGTGTTTTTTAATGATACCAGTTTTAAAAGATCTATCTAAAGGGTAAAATAACAGAAGTACCGACCTCAGAGGAAAATTCAAAACTGAAAGTCAAATGACAAAATCAACAGCGCCAACACATCAAACGAATGGATAACAACAGTCATATTCCTAACTTGGTACAGGCCTTTTCTTATGTTGAAAATGGTAGATAAAACCTTATTTAATAGCTAGCTTAATCTCTCACTTATATGACAGTCGCAATGCTGTGTTATAATCCCGATCACTATTGAAAAAACAAATTTGTAACAAAGAAACACAAATATGTAACAAAGAAACACAAAAAGGCTCCGTGTTGAAGGCCGAACCTTGGCCTATATTGGTTTACTTTTATAAATTGTTATTTGGATGGAGAGTTGTCTTATTGGCACTCATTACACATCTTCCTATATCCATGTAGACAAATCACATTAGCAATAATGAAAGGTGAGAATACAAAAAAAATCCATATCACAATAGCACAATGACGGGATGTATAGGTGCATAGCCATGTCATATGTTACAAAGAAACACGAAAAGGCATTAAGTGAAAGCAAAGTATGATTCCTTCCAAACGCCACTATATATATATAAACGTCATATATGTATCACTTCATGCAATAAATTAAACCAAATACAATCTATCAGTCGCTTAAATGATGCAGGTGAATTTTTTCTGCCAAATTTGCCAACTCATGATAATAGATTTCCCAGATACTGTTAAGTCTGTTTTATATCTTGACTTACATCTAGAAATTGAGTTCATCTTCTCGATTATGAAACTACCTTTTCTGTGTAGCAACATTCCAGTAGTGATATGATATTGATGAGCTTGCGTTTCTGGTCATGATGTTCTTACGATAGGGTTGCTGCTGTGTAAAACCAAGGACTTCTAGTATGGAAAACCGTTCTTTGGAAAATTTAACAGATGACAACACGAGTTTGTTGGCAGTTATAGAATATTTCACAGATGACGGTGGAAATTTTCTAATTTTTATTACCACAATCCCATTCCCTTTTTCTTCAAAGTGACCGATTTGATTGTTCATCGAGTTTTGCTATCAAATAGAGGCGAAAGATAAAAATGAGAATAAAAACTCGAGAATAAATGACAACAACATTGAATAACAAGAAAGAAACCAAAAGATAAATAACTGTATACAAAACATAGAAAACTAAAGACTGAAAGACTGAGCAACACGAAGCCAACCAAAAACCGTGAGTGATCTCAAGTAACACGACTTGTGCCACAGAGTCACCTTTTCGGTGTTATTGATATCATCATGGATTTTTGAAGGGGTTCCTATTTCCAGTCTTCAGTTTTCTGTGTTGTGTTTGCTGGTTTTTTGTTGCTTTTGTTTCATTTGTGCCATGATTGTTTTCAGTTTGGCTTCGACTAATGAATTTCTCATTAATATCTTCCACTTTTCTATTCTATAGAGCTTTAAAACAGATATACTTGTCAGTGTCCTTTACACAAATCGAACTAACGAGGGAATATTCTGAGGATGACTTTATATGTGTGATGGTTGTTACTGATTATTTTATATGTACCCTCAGAATGTGATGGCTTGGGACGAAAGATACCAGAGGGAGAGTCAAACTCATAAATCGAAAATAAACTGACAACGCCAAGGCTAAAAATAAAAAAGACAAACATACAAATTAGACCGTTGGTTTTCCCGTTTGAATGGTTTTACACTAGTAGTTTTGGGGCCCTTTATAGCTTGTTATTCGGTCTGAGCCAAGGCTCCGTATTGAAGGCCGTACATTGACCTATAATGGTTCACTTTTTCAAATTGTTATTTGGATGGAGAGTTGTCTCATTGGCATTCACACCACATCTTCCTATATCTATAAACAATCGTACACATGACACAATATAGAAAAATAAAGAATAAACAACACGAACCCTACCAAAAACTAGGGGTTTATTAAGAAAGGCTATGTATGACGATTAATACTGATAATTATTGTATTTTTATCTTCAGAATGTGGTGGCAGAGACTTCGTTTATTATGACGGGCTATGTGTGATGACTAGTACTGTTAAACTGAACTGGTATGAAGCAAGAACATATTGTGAAAACCTAGATGGTCACTTATTGGTCCTGGATTCCCAACAAAAACTGAACAGCGCAAAGGAGTTACTACAAACCTACTGTACGTTATGACAACCCTAATGCTCATTAGATTCAGCCAAAATAATTACAAAAGAGTTAAACTTTTATATTACCCTTATCAGACCACATTCAAAATGTGTTATTGCAGATTAAGCTGCAAACCGAAAAACCTATGTATGTCTTTCTCTCATTTAGAAAAGATACAAATCCTGGTTATAGCAAAAAACTGAAAAATTGCACGAACTCCAAAAGTTAAGCGTCACCTGATATGCATTATGGTCTGGATATGTTTTTGCAATCAGTGTGGTTCTTCCCAAAGTAAGATTTTTCGTTTCCTTAAACAATGAATTGGTATCTTTTATTCCTATGTTTGTACAACAGTACTGTTAATTGAGAAAAATGATATCGATCTTACAATTGACCATGTGGAATATCAGTTATAGCATAAAAATGAATGTTTTGATTATAACTGAAAACTTGTAACAACTGTGATTGAGAATTTTGGAATATAACTTTAAAGTATCATGTGATTGACACCACTCATTGAGTATCCCAAGCCCAATATTGTGAAGGCCGTATTTTATTGTAGAGAGACTGGAGATAAGAAAGTTGTTCAATGCTCCGCTGAACATCTATACGACCCGATTATTTAATCGTACTTATAAGAATTATTATAAAGTTTGGCACACAGTTTAAAACAGGACATTTGCGTCGTCCTTTTGTATGTTAACGCAAAAAAGAAAAGGGCGGATTTTTTATTTTCCAAAATTTCATCTTTCGTGAATAACACCTCAAGGGTATATGTAAGATTCCCAGTTTTGCTGTTAATTAAAAGGCATTGAAAATAAGTATTTTTTTAATATAAAAAAAACATTGCCTGCTTCAGCAAAATCACATATATTGTGAGACCTGAAAGCATTCTATAATATCGGCCGTCTGAAACGGTTAAACACCCATTGTTATTATGGCTCGTCGTAGTATTGAATGCATGACCGAACAGCTCTGATCCATTCTAGTAAACCATTTTTTGAAAGTTCTTATCTGCATCCATCAAAATTCTAAAATGCTTATAATTATTATTTTTTCCAGATGCACAGGTTTGTCTGTTCACTTGGGGTTCAGTGTTTTTACGGGGGAGATAATATTTTGACACTAAATTTCCTTCTGTGTGACTCGTACAAAAATATACAAGGGGGCTTTGTTGATATGTCAATCTTCTAATTAATTATCCCTCATTCTACTGAATCAAAAAAGATAACAAACATGCTCATCTCCGAGGCAAATTCAAATAGAGGCTCTAAAGAGCCTGTATTGCTTACTTTGGTTTTTTGTGCATATTATACAAAGGACACTCTCCAACATTGTAGAGGAGAACAGACTTACTGACAAAAGTGTCTATTTGTAGATCTTGTATTACTGCTTTTCAGTCTGCACATGTTTAGTTTCTTTGTCTTATTTAATAATAGATCTAGCCTTGCTGATTATTTTTGTGACCTAAATCATATTAAAAGTAAAATCACAAAAAATACTAAACTCCGAGGAAAATTCAAAACGGAAAGTTCCAAATCAAATGGCAAAATCAAATGATAAAACACATCAAACGAATGGACAACAACGGTCATATTCCTGACTTGGTACAGGCATTTTCAAATGTAGCAACGATGGATTGAACCTGGTTTTACAGCACTAAACCTCTCACTTGTACGACAGTCGCATCAAATTCCATTATATTGACAATGATGTGTGAACATGATGTCACAAATAAGGATAAAAGAACAATACCAACCGCATGAAAAACTTGGGGTGATTTAAGGTGCTCCTGTTAAGGCATAACAGTCAAAAAAGAATGTTTCTCTCTTAAAATCATAGATTTCATAATAATAGGCAAAAAAGAAAAAAGAATAAAAAATGTCATTTATGGGCTATGACTCTGTTAAGAATTTGTCTAACAGTTTTGACGTAAATGAACAATTGGTAGATATAAAACTAGAGGCTCTCAAGAGCCTGAATCGCTCACCTGACTCAACTTGGGTTTTTGTAATCATATAAAAAAAGATAAAACATGGCTACAAAGTTACAAAACTTGGTCAGCACCTCATAAGGAACATTCATGCTAAGTTGGGTCTCATTCCATTCGGTGGTTCTCTAAAGGAAAACTTTTGTATGCATTTCCAATAGGGTCCTATGTTAAACTAAACCCCCCGCTAGCGGCCATCTTTGATGATGGATCGGCTACAAAGTAACAACACTTGGTCAGCACCTCATAAGGAACATTCGTGTCATGTTTGGTTTCATTTGATTCGGTGGTTCTCTAATCTAAAAGAAGTCATTTGTATGCATTTTTCCAAAGGGTCATATGTTAAACTTAGTCCCCAGCGAACGGCCATCTTGGATGATGGATAGGCTACAAAGAAACAATACTTGGTCAGCACCTCTAAGGAATATTCATGCCATGTTTGGTCTTATTTTATTCATTAGTTCTCTAAAAGAAGTCATTTGTATGCATTTCCCATAGGGTCCTATGTTAAACCCTATGTTAAGTCCCCTGCTGGCGGCCATCTTGGATGATGGATAGGCTAAACAGTTACAACACTTGGTCAGCACCTCATAAGAAGTATTAATGCCATGTTTGGTTTCATTCCATTCAGTGGTTCTCTGAAAAGAAGTCATTTGTATGCATTTCCCAAAGGGTCCTATGTTAAACTAAGTCCCCAGCGAACGGCCATTTTGGATGATGGATAGGCTAGAAAGTAACAACACTTGGTCAGCACCTCATAAGAAATACTCATGCCATGTTAAGTTTCATTCTATTCATTGGTTCTCTAAAAGAAGTAATTTGTATGCATTTCCCATAGGGTCCTATGTTAAACTAAGTCCCCAGCTGGCGGCCATCTTAGATGATGGATGGGCTACAAAGTAATAACTTATTAATTTGCTCCTTTTAGTTTTCTCTATTTATAAAGGTTAAAACATAATATACAAAATTTGCATTTTACCCTTCTGATCTATTTTTAGCCATGTCAGCCATGTTGGATGGTAGGCAGGATCATCTGACACAATTTTTAAACTAGATACCCTAATGATGATTGTGGCCAAGTTTAATTATATTTGTCTCGGTAGTTCCAGTGGAGAAGATTTTTTTTAAAAGATTACAAAAAATAACCAAAAAAAAAATATCAAATATTGACTACGAAGGGCAATAACTCCTTAAGAGGTAACTTGACCATTTTAGTCATGATGCCTCATTTTAAATTTTATTTTGCTGAACAATTTTACTTTTTACAGTTTATCTCTATCTATTATAATTTTGCTATAAATGCTTTGGTTACAGAGATATAAGCAATAAAACGGCATTTTACCCCTATGTTCTATTTTTAGCCATAGCGGCAATCTGAGTTGATGGGCTGAGTCAACGGATATATTTTTTTTAACTAGATACCATAATAATGATTTATTTCATGTTTGCTTCATTTTCGCCAAGTAGTTATAGATGTTAAGATTTTTGTAAGTTTCCAAAAATTAATGAAATATTGTGAAAAATTTACTTTAAAGGGCAATAACTCTTTATGGGGTTATTTTCATTATGTCGACTTATTTGTAGATGTTACTTTGCTGAAGAATTTTGCTGTTTACTCTTATATCTATCTATTATAATACTCAAAATAATAACCAAAAACTGCAAAATTTGCTGTTAATTACCAATTCAGTGGCAGCAACCAAACAACGGGTTGTCTAATGCGTCTGAAAATTTGAGGGAAAATAGATCTTGACATAATAACCATGTTTACCCAGTGCCAGATTTGTCATAAATGCCTAAGTTTCTGAGATATAAGCCAAAAAGCTGCATTTTACCCTCATGGTTTTTGTTGTTGCTATGGCGGCCATCTTGTTTGATGGGTGGGTAATCGGATACATTTTTAATACTAGATACCCTATAGATGATTTAGGCAATGTTTGATTCAATTTGGTCCAGTAGTTTCAGAGAAAAAGATTTTTGCAAAAATTAACGGACGACGACGGACGACGGACGCCATGTGATGAGAAAAGCTTACTTGACCCTTTTGGTCTAAGTGGGCTAAAAAAGAGAAGTCCATACAAACTGGAAAAATCAAACGTTATCAATCAACAGAACAAGGGAAAACAACTGCTATATTGAAGAAAAAAAACATTGATCTGCAAAAAAACTGACATCCATTCTATACTGATATGTTTTTGGGGTCTTAAAATAATGCTGATAACACTATCAACATGTAGCTAGTGTGAAATGGTTTTTTTTTTCCATAGGCAGTTTTTTGTAATTGTTTCTGAGGATCTTAACATTTTTTATGTGATTAAAATGGTAAAATTATATAAAACTGTCTACATTTTAATATTTTAGATCAATACTTTGAGTTGTATGTAGGAGCATCTGGCGGATCAACAGAAGACGAGTGGAAATGGGTTTCCGTGACAACGGCATCAGATTTTTTCTATTGGCGTAAAGGACAGCCAAACAATGAAGATACTCAATATCCCAATAAGACGGCAAATTGTGGAGCTGTTTATCCTAAGGAGGGTCTGGAATTACAGGATGAATACTGTTACCACGAGAAAACATTTATTTGTGAAATGTAATCACTTAAACGACTATAATAGACAGAGATACCGGGTGATTTCCAATAAGATAACCATCCGACAGAGTACAAATGAGGTGGATTTAAGGAAATTTTATGAATAA
This sequence comes from Mytilus edulis, assembly GCA_019925275.1. Taxonomy (NCBI): domain Eukaryota; kingdom Metazoa; phylum Mollusca; class Bivalvia; order Mytilida; family Mytilidae; genus Mytilus; species Mytilus edulis. The sequence continues at coordinate 84,870,139 of CM034359.1, forward strand.
TGTTATCCCATATATAAATGTCTGCATTTTCTCCCTCTGATGCTTTCTCCTGTCGTGCACATCCTCTTGTTTTCATTCTAAAAATATTAACAAAAATACTGAACTCCAAAATACATTTTAAAAGGGGGAATTCCATAGAACCTGACAAAACCAAATTTTAGCCTGTCATCCCGGTCAAACCTCCCCTTTGCGGCGAGCAGTGAACCAGGGTTACAGGCTAAATCAAATGCTTGGCTATATCAACCAACAAAACGAAAGGAAAACAACTGCCTTTTTTTCTATTTTGGTACAGGAATTTTTTCAAAGAAAATATAGAGTTTTAAAACATGGTTTTATAGCTAGCTTACATCCCCCCTTCCCACACACACACACACTTTTATGACAGTTGTTTATTGAGACAATCCCATATGGGTATGCATTCACATATTTCCACGACTTTCTTTGTTTTATCTTGGTGATGTCTAAGGCTAAATCAAGTGCAAAATTTACCAATCTGCTTGTGTGTCAGTGTTCGATTAGACGTTAGAATCATTGGTAACTTAATTCATTTCGGATAT